>CAUYUJ010011891.1:185503-188003 GCA_963575745.1 Prorocentrum cordatum
TAGGAGTTGGAGCATTTAGGAAAGCAACATCTACATCAATGCTAAACTATACTAAGCTATGCTATGCTATGATTTGCTATGCTTTGCTATGGCTTGCTATGCTGCGCTATGCTATGCTATGCTATGCTATGCTAGGGTACGCTCGGTTGCGCTGTGTTATGCTAGGTTATGCTATGCTATGCTGCGCTATGCTATGCTATGATATGATATGCTGCGCTATGCTATGCTATGATATGCTAGGCTGCGCTAGGTTATGATATGTTATGCGATGCTGCGCTATGATATGTTATGTTCGGCTATGGTATGATATGATGTGATATGCTGCGCTATGCTATGCTACGCTATGCTATGCTATGATATGCTGCACTATGCTGTGCTATGATATGCTATGCTATGCCGTGCTGAGCTATGCTATGCTATGCTATGCTGCGCTGTGTTATGTTAAGACATGCTATGATCTGCTATGTCATGCTATGCTGCGCTATGCTATGGTATGCTATGCTATGCTGAGCTATGATATGCCATGCTATGCTATGCTTGGCTATGCTATGCTATACTATGCTATGCTATGCTGTTGCTGCGCTATGCTGCGTTGAGCTAAGCTAAACTATGGTAAAGTAAGCTAAGGTAAGCTAAGCTACGCTAGGCCAGGTTCAGCAAAGCTAAGCTAAGCTAAGCCACGCTAAGCTAAGCTAAGCCCAGCTAAGCTAAGCTAAACTAAACTAAGTTAAGCTAAGCTAAGCTGAGCTAAGCAAACCTAAGCTAAGCTAAGCTAAACTAAGCTAAGCTAAGGTGAGATGAGCTAAGCTCAGCTAAGCTTAGCTAAGCTGGGTGAACCCAGGGGGCGCAACTTGGGGAACCGCGGGGCGGATACTGGGGGAACCGCCCGGGGCGGGCCCCACTGCCCGGCCCTTTAAGCTTACCGAGTAAGAACCCTTCTAGGCAGAGCCTAAGTAGGGAACAAGGCAAGGCCGTATAGTAAACGCCAATTGTCCGGTCAGGGTTGTTTTCCCTCCCTTGAACGGCGGCTCCCCTTCGGTCGGGCATGTCATACTACAGGCGGATTCTGGACGGAAGACAGCAACAACAGCCAAACAATGTTCAAAACTACGAAAAACATGGCAGGACATCGTCTCCAGACTGTTTTTGTTATCATTACCCTTCTGGAAAATGTTCCTCCTGCAGAGGGACACGCCCGACTTAAGGCCCCCCCCTTTCGAGCAGCTCTCCCGTGGGGCGCCACGCGTGCGGCCACCGCCACTGCCACCCTGCGCGGTGGGCACCCCGAGCCTCCTTGACTTTGGGCCGCGCTCGGCAGGCCCGGCCCTGCCGCGGCAGGCGCGGGCAGCGCAGCCCACCGCGGGCCCAGCAGCAACGGGCACTCCATGTGAGAGGTCCGCTGGTGCCGGCAGAGACGGTGGCCGCGCGCAGGATGAGACGAGCATGCACGGCAGAAGCAAAGTAGTGCAGGTGAGGGTAGCTCCGAATGCCGTGGTGCTTTATTGTATGCCGGAGCGGCGCAGGGGGTGATCATATAATACAGCAGCGGTCACATGGAGTTGAGACGCCCCTTCGTGCTGCGCATGCCCTGGAAGCCACTGGGAGCCTGCTGATCTCCCCTCATGATCCTTCAGTCAAGACTTCCGTGCTCTCTCCGCCCGCCTTCGTATCTCCTCATGCCTCCCCCCGACCACCTCTCAGTCCTCATCCTCCCCCCTCCCTCGCTCGCGCCGCCCTTATCGCCCCTCCTACGGTCAGGAACTTTGGCATCGCGTGTCGCCGCGGCGGCCTTGGCAACACGCAGCGCCCTGCAAGCGGATAGCGTGTCGCTCCGCTCCGCGGTGCGGGAAGCTCGGCAAGGCTCGGATCGTTGCCGCTCGGGGACGGGCACGAGGGTAGCGTGTCGCGCCGGAGCGTGGTGGGCCAAAACCGGCGGAGCGACAAGCTATGCAACGTTCCTGATCGTAGCCTCCCCCACCTTCCATCATGTCTCCCCGCTCCTCCCTACTCAATCCTGTCCCTCCTTCCTCCTCTGCCTTCTGCCTCGAGCCCACCCTGCCTGCTGTCTTTCTTCTCTCCTGCTGCCCCTCCTGTCCCCGCTGTCCCTCCTCTGCCTGATGTCCGCCCCTCCCGTCTCCCCCCCCTCCCTTCTCCGTCCTCTCCCCTCTGCCATGCCCGTCCGCTCTTCCCCGTCCTCTGTCCTGCCCTCCCCCCCTGCTCCTCCCTCTCCCTCCCCCTCTCTCCCTCCCTCCCTCCCTCCCTCCCTCCACCCCTCCCTCCCTCGCCGACCAGCCATAACTGGGGGAGCTGTGGTCCTTACCCCCCTGGGGGAGCCCATCGCCTCGGCGATCTCTCTCGAGAGGGGTGTCGAAACCGATGGGCCCCCCAGAGGGGTTAAGGACCACAGCTCCCCCTGTTGTGGCTGGCCTCCCTCGAGCACTGCCCGAGCGGAGGCTCTCTCTGGGGCGGAGGGCCCTCCCGCGCCGCCCAGGGCCCGGAT
>CAUYUJ010011891.1:193003-200503 GCA_963575745.1 Prorocentrum cordatum
TGACACTCCAAAATCCAGACAGGGCATGTCTTCAGAGCATCAGAGGAGGTCAGAGGGAGCGGGGCCGAGCGGTCTTCCACCAGCCCCGGGTGCGCGGATGAAGTGGTACTCCGTGGCCCCGGGTGCTGCTTGTTGCATAGGGGCTGCGCCAACTGCGCGGGGCAGGTCTCGAGGGCTTGGGATGTGCTTGGCTATCAGAATTACGCTGTGGGCCACCCCTTTGCCACAGCGGTGGCTCCCGCTCGAGACTTCCCCCACGACCTATTCAAAACCGCGCCCTCGCATGGGAAATCCTTCTGACGGGTTGTCCAGGGATCGCGCCCTCGCGTGGGACTTTCCCACATGTTTTGAGACGCCGCGCTCTCGGCACTCACGAATCACGCTCTCGCTCTCTCGCTGTTGCATTCCTCACGAATTCATCGAGACTTCCACGCGATCCATGCGAGAAGCATGCTTCAACGACCTGCCCGTTCGAACCAGCCGTCTGGGCCCGCCCGCCCGATCCGCCCGTGAAAGTCCGCCCACCCGCCCACCCCACCGTGTTTCTGCCGCTCGCCTTCCTGCTTCGAAGCCCCCTCCTGCTCGTCTCTTTTCGCTCTCCCCGTCTTAGGGTCTGCGCCATCTACGTGTGGCATGCAAGGAAAACATACCCACAAGGGGGGCACGATCGAAGACGAGGGCGGGTACCGAGGAGTGACACGCGAACAAATAAGACAGACTTTCTTACAATGATTCGTAATGCTGTCGCCGTCGTCCCCCCGCGACCCACCCGCGACCCATCCGCAAATCAACCCACGACCCGCCCCGCGACCCGATCGCGACTCACCCGCGACCCACCCCGAGAACGAGCAACGTATATGGCGGGGGTCTACGTACAGATAGCAAGTCTACAGTGCAGCCAGAGCATCAACAAACTAACAGAAACACTATGACTTGGGACCATTACCGACTCCTCCTCCTCCTCCTCCTCCTCCTCCTCCTCCTCCTCCTGCGCTCCGCGCTCGCTCAGGTCTTCCCACCATGGAGCCTGGCGTGCAGAGCAGAAGAACGGCTTTGCCCGAGAAAACGGGATGCGTGGACGGACCAGCGCGTTCGCTGCTGAAGCCGCGACACCTGGCTGCTGTCCGACCTCGCACGCGCGTTTTCTTCCGGCCAGGGCAGGGAAGTGGGAGGAGGAAGGGGCGGGGAGGCGGGGCAGCGGGGAGGGAAGGGAAGAGATAGAGAGAGAGAGAGAGAGAGAGCGGCGAGGAGGGGTGAGGTTTAACAGTGCCCCACCCAGAGGTAGGAAAAAGGGCAACAGACGTGACCAAGGGGGGAGGGAGGTGGGAGGAGGAGGAGGAGGAGGAGGAGGAGGAGGAGGAGGAGGAGAACGACTCGTTCTCTGGCGGCACCCTTGGCGCGTGGACTCCGGAGGCAGAGAGCGAGGAGGAGGGGCTCACGGGCTCCCGCCGTTGCGAACAGATCGCGGAAGCCGATGTTCCTGCCGGCGGGCCCCCGCGGAACCCCACTTCGGGCACCAGGACACTCGGAGCAACACCAAGAAACTGGCTACACGTCGTTCACTTCTAGTCGTGCTCATTTCTAATTGTGCTCGTTCCTACTTGTTCCTGGCCCCCTAGCGGCCAGGAAGAGGCCCAGGATAGAACAATTGGAAATGAAAGGATCTTGCCCCCCAGAAATCAAGGAACTTTCGAAGAATTCGACATGAACAATGTGTATAGGGAGCTGTTCCTGGGGATGGGGCTGGAGGTCCAGAGGCCCACGTCTGGGTCCGCTTACACTGCCTTGGAAGGCCCTATCATGATACCGGCACTATCTCACACCACCACGCGTGGCACCGGGCATCGATGGGACCGAGGAGAAGCATCCACGAATACCACGAGCGCTGCGTCATGCCCGTGCCACCTCCTGCGCAACTCTCCCTGAAGCACGCGAGGACCGACCGCCAGACATACGCCATGCTCGCACCGCAAACTCCCTCTCTCTTGACCCTGGGCCATGACATCACCATCGACAAAGACAGCGCTCGATGCTCAGGGCATGGCTGGACCTAAACGTTGTTGTTCGTTTTGTTTTCGTGCTGTGTTTCGTTCTGCCCTACCTGTTTTCCTGTACCTCCCTCCCGAAACGAAACACAAGACACAGCCAAAGTCCAGCAACACAGCGTTTAGGTCCAGCCCTGGCCCAGGGCGTGAACGAGCGCGAGCCAGAGCGGGGAGGACCCAGGCGACGCCGAGGGCCAAGTGACCGCCTCACCGCCCCTGGCCAGGCCCACCCCGGGCCCGGGGCCGGTGCATGGGCGCTCCTGGCTTCGCCGGGGAGGCGTGGACACCGATCCCGGGCCCGGAGGCGGCTACTGGGAGGTCTTCGTCGGAAGGACTCAAGAGGTTTAAGCCCCATTTGGGGGGGCTGTCACGCCAGAGTGGGTCTCGGATCAAACGGGATTTCGCCGGATTAAGCGGGATGAGCCCGGATTAAGCCGAATGCAGCGGGATTAAGCCAGATCAAACGGGCTTAACAAACGGGATTAAGCCGGATAAATCGGATTTCGGACCAGGGCAAAATCCGCCGACCCCTTGGGGATCATCGGCGTGTGAGATGCTTCCCCCTCCCTTCCCCCCGGAGCTTGGTCTGGTCGATTTGGAAAGGGGGGGGGCCGTCCGGCCAGAGCTCATCCCGGGGGTCCGGCCCTTCCCGGGCTCTTTCTTGAGGTCCACGACAGCTTCTGGGGCCGCCCAAGAGAGGGCCCCGACGCCCAGGATGGCCCCAAGACGGCCCCAGAAACCTCCCAGACGGCCCAGGAAGCCTCCAAGAGCATCCCCAAGAGGGGCCCAAGAGGCCAAAATTGACGAATTCTGGTGGGAAGCCCTACCTTTTTATCATGCACGTTTTTTCGGCCTTCGCGGCGCTGAAGACGGCCCGGGAGTTCCCCCAAGACTGCCCCAAAACGGCCCCACAGGTTCCCAAGAGGCGCTCGAAGCGGCCCAAGAGGGCGCCAAAACGGGCCAAGAGGCTCCCAAGATGGCCCAGGAGTGCCCCAAAACGGCCCAATGAGGGGCCCAGGAGGAGGAGCCTGAATCAACAATCCGAGCCTTCCGCCCCAAAACGGCCCAAGGGGGGGCCCAAGAGGCGCTCAACAGGGCCCATGGGTCCCCCAAGAGGCCCCCCAGGAGGCCCCAAGAGGACCCCAAGAGGCCGCCCAAGAGGCCCCAAGAGGCCGCCAAGAAGTTCAAAAGAAGCCTAAGTACCACTTGAGACATGTAACTTCTAAACCGCAGCCCAGGTACCAAGGATCTCAGGCCGACAACCAAGGCACGGTGGCGGGATGGGCCGAAGGCCACTATATCCGCCGCCCCCTGCTTGCAGGGGTGCACGGCGTGCTGGATGAGCTGTTAGGTTTTGGTTTTGGTTCTTTTTCCAAAAGAACTCCCCAGTGGGCTCCGGCAGAACCCGCCACCGTGCGCAAAAACGGCCGTTTCGCTCGGGACATCCTCAAAAAATCGCGAAGATGGCCCAAGATGGCCTCCAAGTCCGCCCGAGATGGTCCAAGACGGCCTCCAAAACGGCCCAAGAGAGTCCAAGACGGCCCAAGACGGCCCAAGAGGCCCCCCAGAGGCCTCCCAGACGGCCCAAGAGGCCTCCAAGAGGTCCTCCAGGAGAGTCCGAAGAGGCCAAAATCATTGATTTTCCCTTGGTTTTTGAAGGATTTTGGCATTTGCGCCTTTTCGGCTCTCCGACGGCTCAAGACGGCCCAAGAAGCCCCCAAGATCGCCCAAGAGGCCCCCAAGAGAGCCCCCTGATGGCCCAAGTGGCCTCCAAGATGGCCCCTAGAGGGCCCCAAGACGGCCCAAGAGGCCTCCAACACGCCCAAGATGGCCTCCAAGACGCCCAAGATGGCCTCCAAGACGGCCCTGGAGCGCCCCAAGAGGGTCCCCCGTTGGCCCAGAAAGGCCCCCAAAACGGCTCCCGACGGCGTCAGACGTGCCAGGAACCCACCAAGATGGCCGAAGTTGGCTCGAAGCTGGCCCAAAAGGGCCCAAGAGGCCCCCAAGAGGGCCTCCAGGAAGGCCAAAAGATGCCAAAATCACTGATTTTCCCAAGGTTTTTGATGGATTTGGGCATTTCCCTTCTTTCGGCCTTCCGACGGCCCGAGACGGCCCAAGAGCCCCCAAAGATCGCCGAAAGATCGCCCAAGAGGCCTCCAAGACGGCGACGATGACCATCAAGACGCCCACGTGTTCCCCGAAGGCTTTCCAAACCGATTCGGGGAACACATGGTCCGATGGCTTGGCAGGTCTGGCCTCAACGTTCGGCCACATAGGCGCTTCCACAAAGGCAGGGGGCGGCGGTGATTCGCCGTAGGCGTCTTCGATCCGCCGCCCCCTGTGGTCTTGCCACAGGGGTGCACGGCGTGCTGGATGTTTCAGGTTTTGGTTTTGGTTCTTTTTCTAAAAGAACTCCCCAGTGGGCTTCGGCCCGTCCCGCCGGCCACCCGCAAGTTTCCGAAAATCCATCTGTCAATGCCTTTGTTGCCCCAACTTGGCCCAAGATGGCCTCCAAGACGGCCAAGATGGCCCAAGATGGCCTCCAAGATGCTTCCAAGACGGCCAAGATGGCCTCCAAAACGGGTAAGATGGCTCCAAGATGCACCCAAGACGGCCCAAGATGGCCTCAAGATGGTCTAAGACGGCCCAAAAGGCCCGCAAAAGGCCTCCAAGACGGCCCAAGAGCCCTCCAAGACGCCCTCCAGGAAGGCCCGAGTAGGTTAAAATCATTGATTTTCCTTTGGTTTTTCAAGGATTTTGGCATGTTCTTCTTTTCAGCTCTCCGACGGCCCAAGACGGCCCAAGAGGTCCCCAACATCGCCCCAACAGCACCCAAGAGGCCTCCAAGATGGCCCCATGACGGCCCAAGAGGCCCCCAAGAAGGCCCCAAGAGGGCCTCAAGACGGCCCAAGAGGCCTCCAAGACGCCCAAGATGGCCTCCAAGACGGCCAAGATGGCCCAAGATGGCCTCCAAGATGCCTCCAAGACGGCCAAGATGGCCTCCAAGACGGGTAAGATGGCTCCAAGATGCACCCAAGACGGTCCAAGATGGCCTCAAGATGGTCTCAGACGGCCCAAAAGGCCGGCAAAAGGCCTCCAAGACGGCCCAAGAGCCCTCCAAGACGCCCTCCAGGAAGGCCCGAATAGGTTAAAATCATTGATTTTCCTAAGGTTTTTGAAGGATTTTGGCATGTTCTTCTTTTCAGCTCTCCGACGGCCCCAGACGGCCCATGAGGTCCCCAACATCGCCCCAACAGCCCGGCAGATCTCCCAAACGCCCACGCTGGCGTCCACTACGGCCACGATAAACCCAAGTGAGGCCACAGAGAGGCCCCCAACCCAGCCCAGACGGCGTCAGGCAGAACAGGAAGGCCGCAAGGCATCCAAAGAGGCCCCCAAGATGCTTCCAAGACCGCACATGTGGCCCAATATAAACCCAGAGTAGCCAAAAAGGCACTCAAGAGACCTCCTCCTCCATTCCCCCCCTTCCTATCTCTCCTCTCCTCCCCGTCCTCCCCCACGTGTTCCCCGAAGGCTGTAAAGACCGATTCGGGGAACATATGGCCCAATAACTTGGCAGACCTCTGGCCACAGCAGTCGGCCGCATCGGCGCTTCCGAAAGGGCAGGGGGCGGCGGTGATTCGCCGTAGGCGTCTTCGATACACATGTCTATATGTATGAACTGCCGCGGGCATCTACCTCGATCGAGAAGAAGAAGAGGAGAAGGACGAGGAGGAGGAAGAGGAGGAGGAAGAGGGGGGAACAACAAATCGTCGTCGCCGCCGATGTCTCACAGATGTTCGTGGTCTTTCGACCACCCGAGGCATCTCCTCGAATTCAGCCTCCAGGAACCGTTTTCGGTGCCGGGGACCACCGCCGAAAGTCCGGGATGACGATCGACATCCATGGCAGGCGCCAACCCTTCGCAAAGGAAGGAACATGGGGTGGATCGAGGCTCGAGGCATGAGACTCCTAGTTCTTGGGCGCTCTCCGCCCCCTCTGGGCCTTCAGGAAGCTCCTCGTCGACACAGCTGGATCCAATCTCGAACTTCTGGCCGGACGCAACCCCAGCTGACGATCCCCGAGCCTATCCAGGAGGTGGAAAAGGAGGCCTGGGATAGGCCCCGTGGAAGCCCCAAGAAACTCACATAAGACCACGAAGAACTTCAAAACAATCCCCTACAAGGCCCCCCCTTGAACCCCACACGCTACGTAGGACAGGCCGAAACCCCAAGATTGCCCAGCGATCGCGCGCGTTCCGCGAATTCTGTCTTTCACTCTTGCTGCCGCCCCAAGGGGTCGGCGGTGCGGCGTAAGCCAATGAATCATTTGACCTCCCAGGAGATGCATCCGAAGTGAGGTGGTCAAGTGACGTCCCCCAAAGGACAAGGAGCGCAGGACCGAAGGATTCCCAAGAGGCGGCCCAGAATGCAGGGGCTCCAGAGCTCTGGCGCCCGCTGGGGCGGCCTCTACGAACTTGAGCGTGGGCATAGCGATGTAGAGGCGCTTGCTCGACACGTTGGCGAAGTGCTCCGCTGCGTCCGCGTCCCAGGTCACCGCGGGCTTCAGGCTCGCGAGCACCTGCGGAGCGCGCCGCCCCACCCGCCTCCCTCCGCCTAATCCCCAACCATGGTCCTCCCTCCCCCCCTCCTCCCCCCCCATCATCCCCGGATCCCCCTCCACTCAGTAGTATCCTCACCCTCCCTTATCCGCCGCCTCCCTGCGTCTTGCCGCTCCTCCTCCTCCTCCCCCTCCTCTTCCTCCTCCTCCTCCTCCTCCTCCTCCTCGTCCTCCTCCTCCTCTTCTTCCTCCTCCTCCTCCTCCTCCTCCTCCTCCTCCTCCTCCTCCTCCTCCTCCTCCTCCCCCATCTCGTCGCGCTCCTGCCGTTGCTGCTCCTCCGCCCCTTCCTGCCCGCCCCCACGCCTCCCCTGATCCTCGAGCCCACCACCCCTTGGGCTTGCTCCCGACGCGGCCGGCGCCACTGAGCAGGAGCAGGAGGAGCAGGGTCGACGGGGAGGACGAGGACGTCGAAAGGACGGAGACGAGGACAACGACGAGGACGATTACTACGACGACGAGGGCGAGGAAGAGCACGAGGATGACGAGAATGACGACGACGACGTCGACGACGACGACGACGACGACAACGACGACGACGACGATTTCGACGACGACGACGACGACGACGACGACGACGACGACGACGGCTTCGACGACGACGACGACGACGACGACGACGACGACGACCACGATGACGACGGCGGCGGCGGCGGCGGCAACGACGAACAATGCCGGGCCCTCGGCCGGACCCTTGGGGGCGCTCCGCACCGGACTGGTCGGCAAAGCGAAAACCCAAGCAGGGCCCTATCGATGGAGTGGGAGCGCCGTGGCCGGGGCAAATGGGCAGGGGGGATCGGGCAGTGCCAATCAGAGGATCACCACTACGGGGATCACC
>CAUYUJ010011891.1:205503-273003 GCA_963575745.1 Prorocentrum cordatum
ATGGGCGTCCGCGGTGTAAATCTTGATCACAGACCCTCCGGGACGCACTGACCCGGGTCAATTCAGACCCGGGTCAGCCACGCAAGAGCCTGCACCCAAACCCGGGTCAATGCGAAGGATCGATCCTGCAAGACCCTACAGGATCCTGCACCCAAACCCGGGTCAATGCGACCCTGGCCCTGCAGGATCCTGCAAGATCCGGCGCTCTGGCTGACCCCCGTTTGTACTAACCCCCGTCTCAAGGCCCCCGAGACCCTCAACGTTCGTCCTCCCCGGCCCTCCCGCGGTCACGGTCCCCACGACCTCCGCCACGACCCCTGACGTCACGCACCCATCCCGTGGCGTGTGCCCTCCCTGGAGGTTCCCTCCGGAGCAGCCTCCTTGGCGGATGATGGGCCCACTTTCTGCCACCACCACTACCATAGGTAGGAGAGGAAGGAGGAGGAGGAGGAGGAGGAGGAGGAGGAGGAGGAGGAGGAGGAGGAGGAGGAGGAGGAGGACCTCCTCATCCTCCTTTCTGCACCTGGTGGCGGAGGTGGCACATCTGCCCATCACCAGAGGCATGCCATGCGCCGAAGAAGCCTTACGCCGAGCTGCGCCTCCCGCCGCGGCGCGAGGTGGCCTGGGCCCCTCCCCCGCACATTTTTTGCGAGCTCCCGCGGCGAAGGCGCCCCGGGCGCGACGCTCCGCCGGCCAGCGGGGGGGGCTCCGGGTGTAAGGCAGCGGCCGGCGCCCCCGTGGGGAGGCGGAGCGGGTGCGGAGGAGCTCACGACGCGGCGAGCGTGTCCGCATCCGTGCCCTCGCGGTCATCTAGGGCTCCCAACTTCGCGCTTCGCGCTGCGCGAAGCGCGAAGTGCGAATAACTTCGCGCTCTCGCGCCGCCTCCCAAGGGAAGAGAGGAGGATGAGAGGGAATCGGAGCCGAACCGCGAAGCGCGAAGCGCGAATAACTTCGCGCCCTCGAGGGCGCCCTTGGTCATGGAGTCTCGGGCGCGGCCCCGCGGAGATGCGTGGCGGCACGGCTGCGCTCCGCGCGCGGCACCCGCAGGAGGTTCCCGGTGTCCGGGGGGTCGCGGCCCGGGGGCCTGGCCCGCGAGGCCGCGGATGCGGATCTGTTTCCCGCTCGCGAGGAGTGGGAGAACAAAAAGCCGACACCAGCACCAAGAAAGTATTTGTTTCACGAAATGTCGAATTGCGTTTTGGACCAGCGCGAGCCCGCCCTGGCCTGAGGAATCGCAGAGTGGGCGAGGAGGACGGGGGAAGGGAGACGTCGCGCAGCACGCAGGAGGGAAAGCAGGAAATAACAAGTGCAAGCGAGAAGCGAAACTAGCGGGCGCTCTCGGGAGAAGGGGGGGAGAGAGCAGGGAGGAGGGAGGGAGGATCGGGGTCTGCAAAAGTCTCCCCTCTTAGCGTGTCGCTCGAGTGTCCAAGTGGTGATGCGCCTGCGAAGGGGGGGCAGGGAGAAAGCAGGAGGGAGGGAGGGAGAGGATCAAGAGCTTTGATGGCTTTTCCTAGTTGCGTGTCGCTGGAGGCTTCTTCTACTGACTCTTCAAAGAAAAAAGCACGGCAGAAGAGCCCCCACAAGGGGGGGGGGGACGCGGAGAGTCCCGGACCGCCCGGTCAGGCGGCCGTTTCGCCCGAGACGTCTCCTCAGTGTACAGTGAAAACGTATAGTAAGGACGCGTGGTGAGGACGCAAGACCCTTGGAGGCCGAGGTTGAAGTATTCTGGGCGGCAGGCGGCCAAACTCCCAGGGAACCGGAGAAACTGGCCTGCGAAAAAATTGCTAGGGACGGGCCGCAGAGGCGGAGGCAGGCAAGGACCCAAGGGTACCCTTGAAAAAGTCGCTTGTCCTTACTATGCGCGTTGACTGTATTCACGAGTCGTGCTCTCATCAGTGCTGGCCACATTGTGGGTCCAGACGTCCACGATGCCCTGCAAAAAACACCCTGCAGTTCACCTGGCCAGGCTCTCACCGCTGTCTGCGCTGCTCTCGCCCCTGCCCCACGTCTTCACTCTTGCTGCCAGTAGTTGAAGGGGCCCTGGGACACACAAATAAATATACACAAATATAAAGAGTCCCCATATGTTTTCCCAACCCTCCTATGGTTGGGTACTCGTTTTGAATAGAGCAGTGTGGTCGCCCCGTCCTCCTTCTCCTCCTCCCCCCTCCTCCCCTCCTCCTCTCCTGTCTCCTGTGTTCCCCTCTCCTCTTCTCTCGTGCCGTCGGGCTGCGATCTGCGCAACTGTCGCCACTTTCGTGGGCTCTTGGGAGGCCCAGCGGAGGTGGGTCCCACGCGGATCACCTCGAGACCTCGCGGTGCACTGGGGGCTGCGATCTGCGCAACTGTCGCCACTTTCGTGGGCTCCTGGGAGGCCCAGCGGAGGTGGGTCCCACGCGGATTACCTCGAGACCTCGCGGTGCACTGGGGGCTGCGATCTGCGCAACTGTCGCCACTTTCGTGGGCTCCTGGGAGGCCCAGCGGAGGTACGTCCCACGCGGATCACCTCGAGACCTCGCGGTGCCCTGGGGGCTGCGATCTGCGCATCTGTCGGCACTTGCGTGGGCTCCTGGGAGGCCCAGCGGAGGTATGTCCCACGCGGATCACCTCGAGACCTCGCGGCGCCCTGGGGGCTGCGATCTGCGCAACTGTCGCCACTTGCGTGGGCTCCTGGGAGGCCCAGCGGAGATACGTCCCACGCGGATCACCTCGAGACCTCGCGGTGCCCTGGGGGCTGCGATCTGCACTGTCGCCACTTTCGTGGGCTCCTGGGAGGCCAGCTTCGCCACGTGGGCTCCTGGGAGGCCCAGCGGAGGTACGTCCCACGCGGATCACCTCGAGACCTCGCGGTGCCCTGGGGGCTGCGATCTGCGCAACTGTCGCCACTTCGTGGGCTCCTGGGAGGCCCAGCGGTCCCACGCGGATCACCTCGAGACCTCGCGGCGCCCTGGGGGCTGCGATCTGCGCAACTGTCGCCATTTTCGTGGGCTCCTGGGAGGCCCAGCGGAGGTACGTCCCACGCGGATCACCTCGAGACCTCGCGGTGCCTGGGGCTGCGATCTGCGCAACTGTCGCCACTTTCGTGGGCTCCTGGGAGGCCCAGCGGAGGTACGTCCCACGCGGATCACCTCGAGACCTCGCGGTGCCCTGGGGGCTGCGATCTGCGCAACTGTCGCCACTTGCGTGGGCTCCTGGGAGGCCCAGCGGAGGTGGGTCCCACGCGGATCACCTCGAGACCTCGCGGTGCACTGGGGGCTGCGATCTGCGCAACTGTCGCCACTTTCGTGGGCTCCTGGGAGGCCCTGCGGAGGTGGGTCCCACGCGGATTACCTCGAGACCTCGCGGTGCCCTGGGGGCTGCGATCTGTGCAACTGTCGCCACTTTCGTGGGCTCCTGGGAGGCCCAGCGGAGGTACGCCCCACGCTGATCATCTCGAGACCTCGCGGTACCCTGGGGGCTGCGATCTGCGCAACTGTCGCCACTTGCGTGGGCTTCTGGGAGGCCCAGCGGAGGTACGTCCCACGCGGATTACCTCGAGACCTCGCGGCGCCCTGGGGGCTGCGATCTGCGCAACTGTCGCCACCTTCGTGGGCTCCTGGGAGGCCCAGCGGAGGTACGTCCCACGCGGATCACCTCGGGACCTCGCCGCCCCCTGGGGGCTTGCGATCTGCGCAACTGTCGCCACTTGCGTGGGCTCCTGGGAGGCCCAGCGGAGGTACGTCCCACGCGGATCACCTCGAGACCTCGCGGTGCCCTGGGGGCTGCGATCTGCGCATCTGTCGCCACTTTCGTGGGCTCCTGGGAGGCCCAGCGGAGGTAAGTCCCACGCGGATCACCGTGGGACCTCGCCGCCCCCTGGGGGGCTTGCGATCTGCGCAACTGTCGCCACTTGCGTGGGCTCCTGGGAGGCCCAGCGGAGGTGGGTCCAACGCGGATCACTTCGGGATCTCGCCGCCCCCTGGGGGGCTTGTGATCTGCGCAACTGTCGCCACTTGCGTGGGCTCCTGGGAGGCCCAGCGGAGATACGTCCCACGCGGATTACCTCGAGACCTCGCGGCGCCCTGGGGGCTGCGATCTGCGCATCTGTCGCCACTTTCGTGGGCTCCTGGGATGCCCAGCGGAAGTACGTCCCACGCGGATCACCTCAGGACCTCGTTGCCCCCTGGGGGCTTGCGATCTGCGCAACTGTCGCCACTTTCGTGGGCTCCTGGGAGGCCCAGCGGAGGTACGTCCCACGTGGATCATTCGGAGGTGTGTCATACGCGTTTCTTTCAACGCCCGTGTTTCCATGTTGTATAGTTGCCGTTCCTCTTCTTGCTGCGCTCTTCTGGAATCACTGTTGTGTGCTCTTCTTGCGCACTGCGGGTCCTTCAGAATGCCAGTCAGCATTGAGTGGTTTTGAATAGAATCGCCACATGTATAGAAAGGGTTGGGTAAGTCACAGGGTAAATTATATGTTCTGGGTTTTTGTTTTCCCCTCCACTTCCCATATTCTCCCATATTTTCTGGGGAGTCGACGATTAATTGTGTCTGTGTGTTTTTTTCTCCTCCTGAGTAGTGTGCGTTGCTGGGGTGGTCGGCCCATGTGGGAGCTCTGGCGGTCGCAGCGCCCGTGCGGAAACAGCTGCAGCGGCATCAAGCCAACAGGTCCAGCATCTAGGGCTCCCAACTTCGCGCTCCGCGCAGCGAGAAGCGCGAAGTGCGAATAACTTTGCGCTCTCGCGCCGCCTCCCAGGGGAGAAGAGGATGAGGAGGAATCGGAGCCGAACTGCGAAGCGCGAATAACTTCGTGCCCTCGAGGGCGCCCTTGGATTCACGGGACGGCCCAGAAGCCAGAGGCCCTCCTGAACCAAGAGTGGTCCATACTTCCGCGTCTTGACTGTCTACATGCCAGCAGAAGGGTGCTGACACAACTATGGCGAGCCCCGTGAGATTGCCAGAATGGCTGGCGAACCCTCCTATGTTCCAGGGTCAGGATCTTCTGTTCCGCTTGAAGACCGCGCCCTCACATGAGATGCATAACTTCTTGTAGCTGGGTCTGCGTATGTGCCATGAGTTGTTCGATGTGCCATGCTCCGCCAGTTTCCTCTAGCCCCTCTAAGCGAACAACTCAAGTATACCTTGGACAATGCACACTCAAGCAAAGCACCCAAACCCCGTTTGCCTCCCAACTGTGGAGCCCGGACCAACACATGGAATAACGAGTGGAATGCGATGGGACAGGGAGGACACGGGCAAGCACGAGATGGTCCTGAACAAGGCGTCGTTGTGCACAGGCATGCCCAGCAATGCTCAATAAGGAGGCGTTTCCCTCTTCATTGCACTTAACAGCAGTGGCTTCCAATTTATTGCAAGGGCAGTGATCCACAAAAAATGGCGCAAACGCCGCAAGTAGTTCAAGGTATAACCTTGCGGAAAAAAAGGCTCCATCGAGCAGCACCTATAAGAACTCCTTCTCGCGTCCTCCTCCTCCTCCTCGCGTCCTCCTCCTCCTCCTCCTCCTCCTCCTCTTTCACCTCCCTGTTTCTCTTCCTCCTCCCTCATCATCATCATCATCCTCCTCCTCCTTCGCATTTCGTGCAACTCCTCCTCCCTCTCCCCACTCTCGCTATATTCCTCCCCATTGTCCTCCTCTGCTCCGCATCCGCTCTCCTCCTTCTCCTTCCCATCCTCCACCCCATAGACATGATACTCCTAGTGCTGCTTCCTGCTGAGTATCGGTTCCCTCGTCTACCTCATCCACTCCATCCTTCCCACGTCCCCCCATCCTCCGCTCCCCGTCCCTCCCCACAGTTGCACCCCATGAGTGCCATTCTGCCCTCTGCCCTGACTCTGTGCGTCAGGTGCCCCGCCCTCTCCGCGCACGCTTTGCACACGCAGGGCTGCAACAGTTGTTCGTCGGGCGGTGTTGCTGCAATGCGATTGGCCTCGGTGCTTCCGCATGGTGCTCCAGCTGCCGCGTGGGCATCGTGTTCGGAGCGGCGCAGTGCTCCCGCCGTTCAGAAAGGCGCTCTCGCCCCGGCGCCTTGCCACCTCTCCAACTCCGAGCCCCATTTCCATGCTTGCCGCCCCCCTCGTCTCCTCCGCCTTCCCCCTGATCTTCCTGCCCATCCCGCTCCTTCCGCTCCGATCCCCGCCGAGGCTGCTCGTCCTGGTCCTCCTCCCTCCGAGCTCTCCTCCGTTTCTTTCCGCTCGTCCGCCCGCTCACCCACCTCCTCCTCCTCCTCCTCCTCCTCCTTCCTCCCTCCTTCCTCCTCCCTCCTCCCTCCTCCCTCCTCCCTCCTCCCTCCTCCCTCCTCCCTCTTCCCTCCTCCCTCCTCCCTCCTCCTCCTCTTCCTCCTTCCTCTTCCTTTTCCGATTGCGCATAAGACGGTGGGGTCATTTTGCGGAGCTCCAGGTCGGCTGTGCCACGCGTCCGCAGACAGGGGCAGCATCAGCGCAATGGGCAGGGATGGGAGGGCGAGATGGGATGTCAGACACGGGGCGGGCGCACCCGGCTTGTCCTCCTCCACCCCCCCTCCCCTCCCACCTCCTTCTGCCGCGTTTCTCCTCACTCCTCCCTGGTGCTCAATACCGCTCTGCCAGCTGCCCGAGCGGTGCTTGTACAAGCGGGGGGGGGGCTCCATCCTGCCCATCCGGTACGAAAGTCCACTGCCGACGTGCTCGGGCTCCGCGTGCCGCGCTGCAGCATTCGAGGCCGCAAAACGGGCGCGCAGCCCGCACCGCGCGTGCGCGCGATGCGGGAGAGCTCGGCGCGCCTCTTCGGGCAGGCTCCGCAGGCCCCCTCCTCCGAGCTGCCCCGCGGCGCGCAGCACAGGAAGAGAGGGGCGAGCCCTGCGCCACACGCGGCGACACTTTGGCATGTCGCCAGCATGCGGTCATCGTGCTACCATCACCGGCGGCGAGCCCAGGGGGGAAGTGAGAAGGGGCCTTCTCAGAAGGCCCAGGGGGCCTCCGGCTTTCTGAAAAGATCTCGAAGCCTTCCGCGAGGACAGAGTAGACTTCTCAGAAGGCCGCAGCCCTCCTGAGGAGCCCCGCCGCCTTCTGGAGAGGCCTTCTCCCTCTCACTTCCCCCTCTGGCGCGCCGCCGACAGCAGGAGCGCCAGAGGAAGAGCGAGGGGGCGTTCCTGGCCGAGGCTGGCCTTGGCCACGACCAGGTTCTCCGCCCCGGAGCCCTGGAGCGGCCCGGGAGCCCGAGGCCCCGACGGAGCCCGCAGAGCGGTCCTCGCTGCGGCGCCGCGGCTGCAGATCTGCGAGAGGACTGCGCCCCCGCTGCCAGGGCGAGTCGCGGCCACGTCCGCCCAGAGCAAGGGGGGCCGACCACAGGAATCCTCCCACGGGAAGCCCCGCCGTGAGATCCCGGGACGTCCGATTGATCTGTGGCGTGGGCACGTCCCGGCCTCCACGGCAAGACCCTCGAGATCCAAGACTAGGGGGACAAAACGTGACATAAACATAAAAACTCGGAGGTCTGCGCGGATTTCTCGGATCGGCGCTGGACCCCCCTCCCTGGCGCGCGGAGCGCGCCAGGGGCGGCGCCGGAGGCGCCGCCAGGGGGGTCGAGCGCCGATCCGAGAAATCCGCGCAGACCTCCGATTTTGTATGTTTATGTCACGTCTTGTTCCCCTAAAGAAACCCGGGGCACCCTGGAGGCAAGCAAGGGGTTTCTTGGCATGGGCCTCCACTGCACCGCCGCGTTGTTGACGCGGGGCCGCGCGCGCGGGCGACACGCAGCCCGAGCTCCAGGCGCGCAGACTTCGCCTGCAGCGTGGCGCGCCCCCGCCTCGGCGCGGCGCACGGTCTCTTCGCCACCACTCCTGCCGGAAGCACGGCCGCGCGCGAGAGAGGGCTGAAGTGTGCTCCCGCCGAAGCGCGCCGAGCTCCGCTCTCCCGCACGCGCGTGCCCACACATGGGCGATTCCAAAAAACCCTAAACCCCAAAACGCTTTCATCTCTCTCGAGGTCACATCTTTGTACTGCTGCCGCCGCCTTCCGCCGAGCTTCCGCCGGCTGCTGCCGGCGGAGGCGGCCTCGCTTTACTTCCGCCGCCCTTCCGCCAAGGAAGAGATGACACCTCTCTCTACGCTCGAAAGCAAGGCCCCTTCTGGAACGCCCCACATGTCTTCCCTGAGGCCGCTGGGGAAGTTCGGGGCCAAACCCCAGTGGAAGACCCCAGCGATGCGGGGGGGGAGGTAGGTTTTTGTTGGGGGGAGAGAGGTCCTGGCGTGGGGTGTGGGTGGGCGTCGTGGCGCTTCTTCGTGGGGGTGGTGCACATTCCACCCACGCAGGATGACGCACACTTTTCCACCGACGCGGCGATGCGTTGCAGATACCGGTTCGATACACAATCAACTTAAGCTTCCACCCGCCCACACACATACACTCTTTGAATAAGATCGCAGATGTTCTTAACAGCGCTGTGGGCTCGAACGTCATCCTCGTCATCCACCCCCCTCCTCACCCTCCCTCCCTCGTTCCTCTCTCCCGCATCCTCCCTCCTCCCCCTCCACCTACTCCCTCAAGCCACCCCCTTCCGCATCCACAAAGCGTGCTCACTTGCGACACCTTGACAGCGGCACACGACGCAGTGGGGCGCTTCAGGGCACCACGGCACCCTGCGCGGCCCTCTCAAGCGACTGCGCGGCACAAGCAAGAGAAGGAGGCCCTGGAAGATCGAGCATCGAATTGTTTGAGCATTCTTGGACCGATGGAGGCCTCAAGGGACACCTCCAGAGATCCACGGGGGACAGGATGGAAGCTGCGCAGATACCTGCCAGACCGAAGAGAGGGAAAGGAGGAGGAGGAGGAGGAGGAGGAGGGCCAGAGCAAATCAAAGTTTCATCAACGATCTCGAAATACATCCTCCTTCCAGAATCCCCTAAGAGAAGTAATTTCCACTGAGGGGATTGCCCCGTTACGGGACAAGCGTGTGAACATCCTGAGGCGTGCCAAAGCACCATTTTCTGGGCTTCAAGGCCACGAGTTAGCCTGACTGTTACTTCTCTTGGCGATCCTGAATCGTGCCAGAACATCATTCCTGGACACCGCGAATTAACGAACTGCTGCGCCCTAGCAATTCTGAACCGTTCCCCCAACAAATCTGTCAAACTAGCCATGAGGACCAATTAAACTCTTGCGAATGTTTAAAACATGTGCGCGGCGCTACGGCGAGAACAACAATTTGGAAACCAGCCGCCCTCAATCCGTGAAACTCTTGCACATGATAAAAACGAATGTACGCGGCGCTCAGGCGAGAACAACATGTTGAAAACCACCCGCTCTCAATCCGTGACACTCTTGGAAGCGTTTAGAATGAATGCGCGCGGCGCTACGGCGAGAACCACATGTTGAAAACCGCCCGCCCTCAACCCGGGACAATCTTGCAAATGTTTAAAACGAATGAGTGCGGCGCTAAAGCGAGAACCACATTTTGAAAGCGAGCCGCCCTCAATCCGTGAAGATCTTGCACATGGTTCGAACGCGCGTGCGCGGCGCTAAAACGAAAACCCATTTTGAAAACCAGCCGCCCTCAATATGCGAATTCCCTTCATATTTAAAACGAATGTGCGCGGCGCTCAGGCGAGAACAACATGTTGACCACGGCCCCTCTCAATCCGTGAGACGCTTGAATTTGTTTAACAAACGTGCGCGGCACAAAGGCGAGAACCACATGTTGAAAAACACCCGCCCTCAATGCGTAAAACTCTTGCAGTGTTTTAGAACAATGTGCGCGGCGCTGAGGCGATAGCCACATTTTGGAAGCGGCCCGCCCTCTATCTGTGAAACTGCTGTCCAGTTTAAAGCATCAGAATCAGGGTCATGAATGGTGAGGAAGTCTCGGGCGAAACGCCCAGACCGCCCTTCCGACCGGCCTCGGGCTGCGACAGGGAGAATCATCTAAAAGGAACAGGAATGGAGGACGAGGAGGAGGAGGAGGAGGAGGAAGAGGAGGACGAGGAGGAGGAGGACGAGGAGGAGGAGGACGACGAGGAGAAGGAGGGGGAGGATATAGTGAACGGGGGCGCAGGAAGAGGGCGGGGGATGAGCAACAGCAGTGGCGACAGGAGGAGGCTCGGAAGTGGGGCGAGAAGGAAAACAATGAAGAGAACGATCAGGAGAGGACCCATGTGAAGGAGGAGTTCGAGGAAGCCTGGGAGGAGGAGGAGGAGGAGGGATGGGAGGATGAGGAGGAGGAGGAGAAGGACGAGAACACGACAAATGAGATGGATGACGACACCCCAAAAATGAGGATTGCCCAATCGACTCCCGACCCGGTTCCGAGTAGGGCATCAACTTGAGCTTTATTTCAGGATGCCACCTTATCTCCAAGGCTTTTCGCTTCGCAAGACCATGCGCATCGCACATCCGGCGGGGCGGCACGACATCAACCAGACCAGGGCACAGACCCTCGTCGACCTCGACATGACCACCATAGCATCCCGCCTGGACAAGCGCGTTCCACTATTCGCAAAGTAACTACTCGCAAGTGGCATGGATCCGCCGCGGGGGAAAACATGCGTTTTTTTCGGACGCTTGCGAGCAGGCACTTTGCGAGTAGTGGAACGCGCTCTGTGACCTCCCAAACCCTCGACGATCACTTCAGCCCGAGGCCCCAGGAGCGCCCACGGCCCGAGTCAGAGCGCCCCCCCCCGCTTCTGGCTGTTCTCGCCCGAGGAGCTCCCAAGACCTCGCCGACCTCGGAAGACTCGCTCTGGGACCCGCGTCCAGTCCCTCCCCCCGCCCTCGGCCCAGGTCCTCCCCCCCTGGCCCTTGGGCCCAGAATCCATCGGCGCCCCGATGCCCGACGATAGAAGGATTCACGATGACTGTGGCCAATCCCGAAGGATACCAAGCCAACGAGGAAGCTGATGATCAGGACGAAAATGAAGATCCACTTCAGTCCTTGCCAGAGAAATATGAGAAGAAGCAGCCGACGTTGATGATGGCCAGCCTTTTTGCCATCTGGTGAGATGATGGTCCCCCGATGCCCGACGACCTGGAAAGAATCACACTGCCCGGAAGAGGCAAAGGACCGAACGCTCCCGACCCCATGTTCGTGCGAAGATCCCTCGGGACGGCGATCCGTGGGGGAGGGGGGGGCGCACGTAGGGCCCGATACTAGACAAGAAGAATGCCTGTCGTGCGACTGGCATCCGAGGGGCAGCCGTAGGAGGAGGAGGATGAGGAGGAGGCGGAGGAGGAGGAGGAGGCGGAGGAGGAGGAGGAGGAGGAGGAGGAGAAGGAGGAGGCGAGGAGGAATGGAGGAGAACGGAGCAGGAAGAAGAAGGGGCAGAAGGAATGGGAGGATGAGGCCGGGGAGGGTGATGGAATAAGAGGGGCGTGACAACAAGAAGAGGGAGGAGAACGACACCGAGGAGGACGAGAAGGGATGATGAGAAGGATGCACGAGGGAGAAGAGAACGACGAACGCCCCGCCCTTTCCCAGTCAGCCACTGATCGGCTATCCCCGTAGCGCGCCATAGAGCTTGTTTAGGTCGGGCAGATCCCCCTACAAGCGGAAGCATTAACCGTATTCAGAAAATACTCACAAATGATCAAACAAGTTCAAACCATCGTCCCCAGTTACTATTTTTGAATATTCCTCCTGTAGAGGGACATGCCCGACTTCAAGCTTGTTCTGGGCTGGATGGATTTGAGGGGCAGGCGGAGGGGCAAGGTGGAGGCGGAGGGGCAGCACCAGCAACACTGCCAGAGGCTGCGGCTCAAGCTCCTGCTATGTCCAGCGAAGCACGGCATCTACGCCGTGGCTAAAGCTGAACCACGTGCAAGGCACGTGCTCGAACTCCCCGCGGAACACTCGGGAGAAGAGCTGGTTCCTCAGCGTGTAGGTGGAGGCGGGGGCGGGGGGAAAGGGAAGGAGGAGGAGGAGGAGGAGGAGGGAGGACTAAGGAGCAGGACAAGTAGGAGGAGGAAAAGAAGGGACTGCATGATGAGGAAGAAGAGGAGCAGGGGGAAGGAGCACGCCGAGGATGGCGGAAGATGAAGGTGGAGGGGGACAACAGAAAATCAGTGGAGGAGACGTGGGAGGAGGAGGAGACGAGGGACGAGTGCGAGGAGGAGGGAGGGCGAAGGCAACGCATGAGCAGCAGGAGCAGCTGGTTCCCCGGCGCGCCCAGCCGCCACCCTGGCCTCGAAATTATCCAGCCCCTCCCCTCCCCCCCACCTCCTTCCCTGCCGTCCCCTCCCCCGCCAGGCCCTGCCAGATCCAGCTCCCCCCCCCCTGCCCTCCTTGCCCGTCCTCCGCCCTCCCTCCTGTCTGCTCTGCACTGGCCTCCCCATCGGCATCTCCCCTGACCCAACCCTGCCCCACCATACTTGCCCCTTCACTCCCTTCTCATCCGGCCATTGCGCGATCGGCGCCGGGCCAAGGCAGGTGCGAGCCCCCCCCCCTTGTGGAAGAAGAAGAAGATGAAAAGGAGGAGGGAGAGGAGGAGCAAGACCAGTGTAAACCCAAGACGCACCAACGATGTTGCAATCAACCCTCCCTCCAAGGCCCATCTACGCAAGACCCTACCAAAACAAATTCATTGCGAAACGAGCCCCATTGGAAAACAACCGTCCGACAATCCTCAATCGTGCCAAACCGCAACTCCTGAAACATCAACGCAGCGAATCAGCGTGGCTGCTGCGTCCTGGCGAACCTAGATCGTACCAGAACGCAACTCCTGACTTCAACCATACAAGCCTTTGAAATGCCTGCAATAGTAAAATACAAATGCGCGCGGCGCTCGAGCGACAGCCGCATTTTGAAAAAGACCCAGAACATCCTTGAAACTGCTGCAAACTTTTAAAACGAATGTGCGCGGCGCTAAGGCGAGAGCTAGATATTGAAAAGGACCCGCCATCCACCCTTGAAAGTGCTGCAAACTGTTGAAGCGAATGTGTGCGGCGCTAGGGCGAGAGCTACAATTTAAGAAGAACCTGCCCTCCATCAATGAATCCAACCAGCCCTCCGGGCTGAGTGGTATAACGGAGCTCCGTGCCACAACCCCTCCTGCCCCTGCTGGGGGGAGAGGTTTACCCCTCCCCCTGCCCCCTCCCCTGGGTCTGGGAAGGGAGGGGGTCGGAGCCGTCAGAGCGCCCAAGATGGCCCCAGATGGCTCCCAAAGGGCCCAAGGCAGCCCAAGAGGGCCTCCAAGATGGCTCCAGATACTTCAACATCGCCCAAGATAGCCTCCAGCGATCTCGACGACGGCCGAGCGGGCGCCCGCTGGTGCCCGACACAATTATCGGTGTTACTTTGCGGAGCTGGGCTTCCTGGCGCCGTCAGCCGAACGACCCGCATTTGTTCAAGGCAGGCCGCGCAAACGCGCCTCCAAGACGCCCCAAGATGGCCTCAAGAGGGTTCCAATTACCTTTCCCCCCATTCCAAAGCAACTCCTAAGAGGCCAACGTCTATCAACAACCAAAACAACATCAATAGTTTGGGGCTTCTCGCTTTTTCGCTGCCGATGGGCTCCTTGGGCTTCAGGATGGCCCCAAGAGGGCCCTAGAGAGTCCCAAGGCGGGCCCCGGATGACCCCCAGGCGGCTCCAAGAGCGCCCCAAGACGGTCCCAGAAGGCCCCCCAGACCCCCCAAAGGGCCCCAAGAGGGTCCCCAGACCTCCCAACAGAGCCCCAAGAGGGCCCCAAAAGTGCCCAAAGTGCTCGTCCTCCTCCTCCTCCTCCTCCTCCTCCTCCTCCTCCTCCTCTTCCTCCTCCTCCTCCTCTCGCATTCAGGGCACCATGATCTTATGCATTCATTCGATATACACATACACCTGTTATTCTTTATTACATTTATATGTATGGAGAAAACGTATGGGAAAACATTGATAACGAATCACACATCCAGGGTCGCATGCAACCTCCTCCTCCTCCTCCTCGTCCTCATCCCCCTCCCACTTCTGTTCCTCCTCCTCCTCCTCCTCCTCCTCCTCGTCCTACTCTTCCTCCTCATCCTCCTCTTCCTCCTCTCTCGTTCGGGGCAGTGTGACATGATGTTCTGTCTGAACCCGTTCCGAAAAAAACATTGGCAGCATGGTGGTGCAGGAGCCCCTCTCCGATGACAGAACTGTGACAGGTCAACAGTTGTCGAAGAGGGACCAAAAAAATACCCCCCATAGAGCCACAACGACGCCAGGTCGACCTGATCAACTTAATTACCATTTAACGAATCATACAAAAAAAACGCCGAAAGGCATCCAAGGCGGCTGTCGCACTGTATGCTTCCACGCTGCCCTCATAAAGCAACTCACTTGGCGCTCGTGTCTGGATGGGCCGGTGGGGATATTTTTCCTTGATCTGCGGCCCGCAAGGAAGAGTCCAGAGGGCGTGTCAATCAGGCTGACTGGGGCACAGAGCCAGATAATTCGTGCAACATGCAAAACAAATTGGGGACAACGGGCAGACGGGCAGCCGCGCGTGGCGACGTTGCGCCAGCACTAGGACGCCAGGCGCCGAGCAGGGCGACGGAAGGACGGAGGGGGGGGAAAAGCGAGGCGACCTAGGGACGAAAGAGGAAAGGAAAAGCAGGTTGCCTCACTCACGGAGCACCAGGTGCTCGCCGGCGAGCCGTCTCTGGTTCAATCACAAGTGTACACCTCGTGGCGCCTGAGGGGCAGCCGCCATCCTTAACCACAAGGATGCACGTCGCGCAAACCACGTCACAGTGCCCAGTGTCCCGCCAGGGGGGAACTGCAGGTAGGAGTGCACCACCTGACCAGCGCAGAAGGGCAGGATGTCGATGGTGACAGCGAGCGGGAACCTCTCCCAGAGGAGGAAGCAACGGTCGCCAACGCCAGGGGGGATACGTCGGCCAGGAGGAGGCACGGACCTGCCACAGGATGCACCACATGAACTGGAAGTCGTACTCCAGGGCGACGGCGCCGAATAGCGGAACGGCTTAGACGTGGAAAGGCCGGGCCTGCAAAGATGCCTCTGGCCGAAAGCCCGCGCCATCCCGGGCGAGCACAGCACCAGCACGCAGTGCTGAGAGGGAAGCACCTCATCCCCAGGAGGTGACCCAAAGGCATTAAGCCAGAGCCACACTGCACGTCGTCGGCACCCCTCAGCAGTCGTCGAAGGCGACAGGAGGGGAGGAGAGGAGGCGCAGCCGATATCCGCAGAACATTTGAATACATGGAGAGGAGGCGCCGGATGTCAACGCCGCCAGTCGAGGACCCAACACGTGAAGTCGGTGTGTCGTTGGCATGCGGCGCCGTCGCGAGGGGGGGAACTGTCACATGGGCAAGGCCGTCGGACGTCGGGAGTGTGGAGCGCATGGGGGGGGCCTTCGGCCTGCCGCCCCGGCCATCCAAAGTGAGCGCCCCAGCGGACGACACGGGCCCGTGTCCCTGTGAGGCCAAAGTGAGCCGTGGGCAAGGTTATTGCAGCCAGACCGCACGGGCTAAGAGCCCACGGAGTACCGTGGGGGTCTAAGCGCAGTGAGAGTGTGCACCTCACTCCGAGGAGGTAGCACGTGTATTAAGGCCGGGGCCTGTCACTGCGGTGAAACGAGCCCCCTTCGTGAAGGGACTGCCCACGGCCGTTGCGGCCCGGGGGGGGCCATCCGCCCGCGACGTCTTCTCCTCACCCGATGCTTGCCTGTGGGCAGCCACGGGACTTACGAGGACCATGGTGGCCCCTGCCTGTGTGGAGCGGGTCTTGTGAACGTCACGCGTCGTCGGTCAGTCACCACA
Organism: Prorocentrum cordatum; assembly: GCA_963575745.1. Lineage (NCBI taxonomy): Eukaryota > Dinophyceae > Prorocentrales > Prorocentraceae > Prorocentrum > Prorocentrum cordatum. Next base: position 221,205 of record CAUYUJ010011891.1, read on the forward strand.
GTCGTCGAGGGCGTCAGGAGGGAGGGGAGGAAGGCGCAGCCGATAGCCGCAGAACATTTGAATACATGGGGGAGGAGGAGCCAAATGCTGGCATCGTCTGTCGAGGACCCAACACGGGCAGTCGGTATGTCGTCGGCGTGTGGCGCCGCCTGGTGGGGGGAACGCCATCAGTGCGGGGCTGTCGGACGTCGAGGGTGCAGAGCGCATGGGGGGGTGCCTTAGGCCTGCCGCCCAGCCGCCCAAGGTGTGCGCCCTAGCGGGCGAATCTGGTGCGGATACGCGAGTCGTCAAGCATTTGCTCAAACGTTTTCAGAGAGCGGCTGGCGATAAGGCGAGAGCTACATTTTGAAAAAGACCCGCCCTCCATCCATGAAGCTGTTACAAATTTCAAGCTTCAGGATCACACATGCTGAGAAGTCCCAGGCGAAGCGGCTGGCCCGCCCTGCCGAAACGTCCAGGGGCGCGCCAGGGACGAACTACTTTCCAAACAGCGCTTGCACTTCGGACTTGGCGCACTCTCTGAGAACGAGCTGGGCCCCGGTGTCGGGTCCACCGCCTTGTCGTCGCCGCCGTCGCCGCCCCGTCGCCGCCTCGTCGCCAACCTTCGTCGGAGTCCCAGTGTCCGGTCCCCCGCCCTGTTGTCGCCGCCGCCGCCCCGTCGCTGCCTCGTCGCCGCCCGTCGTCTGGGCCCCGGTGTCGGGTCCGCCGCCTTGTTGTCGTCGTCGCCGCCCAGTCGCCGACTCGTCGCCGCCAGCCGTCTGGGCCCCCAAGTCGGGTCCGCCACCTTGTTGTCGTCGTGGCCGCGCCGCCCCGTCGCTGCCTCATCGCCGCCCGTCGTCTGGGCCCCCGTGTCGGCTATGCCACCTTATTATCGCCGTCGCCTCAACACATACATTGCACAAGAACGAAGATCTACCACCACCCCGAGGCCGGGATTATCGATCCCCCCTGGTGATGTGCATTTTACAAATGATTCTGCCCCACAGTTCATTCTGAATGCAATTTCGTACCACAACAGCCAAGCCTGTATTGACCACCTCCGCATCACCCCTGGGAAAAACACAATGCGCGCACACTCGTTTTGTACAACATCATCCGCTTGCAAAAAGCCTCAGCCCAACGACCCTTCAGCTTTGATTGAGCTGTTTTCAATGTTAATCGAGCTTTGTTGGAGGTTTGTTTGGGCATTGCTTGAAATGAATTACGCTTAAGCCATGTGTTCATGTGCTTGAGCATTGTTGGAGCAGTTTTGGAGCTTTGTTGGGGCATTGTTTCAGCTTGGGTCGAGTTTCACCGCAGCTTTGCTGAAACTTTGTATCGGCGTTGTTGGAGATCTGTTGGATCTTTGTTGGACCAGTGTGTGAGCTGTGTTTGAACTTTGCTTGAACTTTTCTTAACCCTTGTTGGAGGTTCGTTGGAGTTTACATTGAGTTATGTTCGCAAGATGTGTGATGTTGGTTGAGCTTTGTTTGGAGTTCGTTTGAGCTGTGTTTGAGTTGCGTTGGAGAGTTGTTGGAGTGTTGCTTGAGCTTTGGATCTTTGTGTGCGATGTGTTTGAGCATCGTTGGAACATTGTTGGAGCTTTGCTACGACTTGGGTGGAGTTTTGTTTGAGCTTTGCTGGAACTTTGTTTCAGTGTTCGTTGAGCCTTGTTTGAGCTGTCCTTGAGCTTTGTTTGAGCCGTGCTTGAGCTTTGGTTGTTTTGGCTCGAGCTGTGTTTGCGATTTGTTTGAGCCTTGTTGGAGCCTTGTTTGAGCTTTGGTTGAGCTTTGATTGATATTGGTTGGAGCATTGGTTGAGCTTTGGTGTCGCTTTGTTTGAGTTTTGTTTGAGCATTGGTTGAGCTTTGGTTGAGCTTTATGTGAGCTTTGTGTGGGCTTCGTTTGTGCTATGTTTAAGCTTTGGTCGAGCTTTGTTTGAACTTTGTTGGAGCTTTGCTTGAGCTTTGTACGAGCTTTGTTTACGCTTTGTTTGAGCTTCGGTTGAGCTTGCGACGACGACGACGACGGCAAAAACGGCGACGGAGATGGCGACGGCAACGGGCGGGACATGAAATGCAACCTTCACTCGATGATGGGACAAACTGGGGAAACACATGTTGCAACCACTGGGGGCGCCGTTTGGGCGGGAGGGACATCATATACATATATATATATATAAATAAATAACACATCTATGTACATATATTGATACAAGACTGCATTGGCGCTTTGCGCCATGCACCTTGTTTCTTGTAGTTTCGAATGCAGGCGGCGTGCGTCCGCGTGGACATGGGGCGGGCCACCGCCAAGTCGGAATGGTTGAGGAGTTCCTGAGCGGGAGCGACCGGACAACACCAGCTGAGGCCATCTCAGGGCGTTTCGGGGCCCCGAGGCGCGAATATGTCTCAGGCGAGTGGTTGGGCTAGCATGAAGCAGGGCATCCTCCTCCTCTTTATCCTCCTCCTTCTCCTCCTCCTATTTCTCCTCCTCATCCTCATCCTCATCCTCTTTCTCCTCTCTCCCCCTCTTCCCCTAATTCCTCCTCCTTCTCCTTCTCTTCCTCCTTCTCCTCCTTCTCCTCTACCTCCTCCCCTCCTCCTCCTCCTCCTCCTCCTCCTCCTCCTCCTCCCTCCTCCTCCTCCTCCTCCTCCTCCTCCTCCTCCTCCTCCTCCTCCTCCTCCTCCTCCTCCTCCTCCTCCTCCTCCTCTTCCTCCACCTCCTACAGAACATGTTATTTTCGGCGTGCGCGCTGCTGGGCTGCCGGCTTCGAGAACCAAAGAGGCCCAAGGCTGGCCCAAGAAGGCCCAAAGAAAACCAATTAGAAAATCCATGTTTTTGGCCTTCTCGCCTTTTCGTTTACGATCGGCTCTTGAGGCGTCAAGATAGCACCAGGACGGCTCCAAATGAGTTCCCAGACGAGCCCCAAAAAGGCCCAAGGCTAGCTCAACAGGACCCGGAGAGTCGGAAATCAGAGAACACCCATTGGAAAAGCAATGTGCTCGGCCTTCTCGGTTTTCCTTGCCGCTTGGCTCGAGAGGCGACAAGATGACCCCAGGATGGCCTCAGAGAGGCTGAGAGGCGTAAGCCGAGGCCCACAGAGGCCCAAGGCTGGCCGAAGAAGGCCCCTAAGATTTGAAATTCAATGAAAACCCGTTGGGAAATCAATGTTTTTGGCCTTCTCGACTTTTCGCTTAGGATTAGCTCCAGGACGGCTCCACATGCGTCCCCAGACAAACCCGAAAGAGGCCTGAGGCTGGCCCAAGAGGGCCCGGAGAGTCGAAAATCAGCGAAAACCCAAATCAGAGAAAACCCAAGACGCAAGACCGGCCTGTGGATTCGAAATCCCACCAGCCCTTTGGGCGTGAGTGGTTTAGAGAGCCCGCTCTGTCCTCAACCCCCCTTCTTCCCCTTCGGGGAGGGGTTTACCCCTCCCCCTACCCCCTCCCCCTGGACCTGGAGAGGGCGGGCCGAGCGTGGTCAGGGGGGTCTTTTTTGACTCCTGGAAGGGCCAAAAAACGACGACCCTCACGAGGATTCTGGCCCCGACGGGGGGAACCACTTTGGCGCCTCCGCTCTTCTTTGAAGCCAGAATCATTGATTTTACTACGGTTTTGGGCCCATTTTGGGTTTCTGAGGGGGCAGCGCTCATCGTCCTTCATAGCAAAATCATTGATTTTACAAAGGTTTTGGGTTCATTTTGTCCTTCTCAAGGGGCAGCGCTCATTTGCGCTTCTGAGGGAGTCGCAAGAGGCCCCAAGATGGCCCCAAGAGGCCCCCAGGAGGCTCCCGAGAGGCCTCCAAAAGGCCCCCAAGAGGCCCCCAAGAGGCCCCAAGAGGCCCCCAAGAGGCCCCCAAGAGGCCCCCAAGAGGCCCCAAGAGGACCCCAAGAGGCCCCCAAGACGCCCCCAAGAGGCCCCCAAGAGGCCCCCAAGAGGCCCCAAGAGGCTCCAAGAGGCCCCCAAGAGGCCCCACGAGGAGCCCGAACGACTCACACCAGGACGAGGGGCCCGAACGACTCACACCACGAAGAGCCCGAACGACTCACACCACAAGGGGCCCGAACGACTCACACCAGGACGAGGCGCCCGAACGACTCACACCACGAGGAGCCCGAACGACTCACACCACGACGCGGGCCCCGAACGACTCACACCACGAGGAGCCGAACGAGTCACACCAGGAGGAGGGGCCCGAACGACTCACACCAGGACGAGGGGCCCGAACAACTCACACCACGAGAAGCCCGAACGACTCACACCAGGACGAAGAGCCCGAACGACTCACACCACGAAGAGCCCGAACGACTCACACCAGGAAGAAGGGCCCGAACGACTCACACCAGGACGAGAAACCCCAAACGACTCAAACCACGAGGAGCGCTTTCTCTCCCTCCTCCTCCGCCTCGTCCTTCTCCCGCTCCCCCCACAAGGAGGATGTACAAGGAGGCGGGAGGAAGGAGGAACAGGGGAGATATGCGGGGCCAAGCGGACACACGCCTGAAAAACACGACTGTCGGCATGCTTCGCAAGAGTTGCTGCTGTGAGATGGGCTGGTGGGGATACGCGAAGCGTAAAGAATTCGTTTGGAAGGGGGGGGGGATGTCAGGGGGGGTGCGCTCTTTCCGGGGTCCCCGGCCCTATAAAATTATATGAATAGGAATGCGATTCACTCAGTGGTGGAGCGTTCAGTCGGGCGGGCGGGCGGGACATCAGATGTAACCTTCATTCTGTGATGGGACAAGATTTGGGGATGATATATCACAACCACCAGGGACGCCGTTGGGGCGGGCGGGACATTAAATAGACTATTCACTCAGTGATGGAGCGTTCACTCGAGCGGGCGGGTGGGGCATCAAATGCAACCTTCACTCAGCGTTGAGGCGTCACCATCATCGTCCCCATCATCACCACCACCACCGGCATGATCATCACCATCATCATCATCATCACCATCATCATAAGCACCATCATCATCGTCATCAGCATCATCAGCATAATCATCACCATCATCACCACCACTATCATCATCAGCATAATCAGCATCACCACCATCACCATCACCATCACCCATCACCATCACCATCACCATCAACGTCACCATCACCATCACCATCACCTTCATCACCATCACCACCACCATCATCATCATCATCAGCATCACCATCATTATCATCATCATCATCATCATCAGCATCATCATCATCATCATCATCATCATCATCATCATATCCACCGATCTTCATCATCAGCAGCAGCATCATCACCGCCGACAGCCCAGAACGGCCCTCGCCCTGGCCCTGGCCCTGGCCCCCCGGCCCTGGCTTTGTGCCCCGGCCCAGGCCCCGGCCCTGCCGCCCGGTTGCCGCCTCGGCGCTGGGTGGGTGCGTCGGGGCTTCGGCCGGTACGCAGTTGGTGCCGCCTGGTTGTCGCCTCGTTGCCGCCTCGTGCGCTAAGTGGGTGTGCCTTTGTTTCGGCTGGTGCCCAGCTGGCCATCGCTCGGACGTTTTTCTTGAAGCACTTCGCATGTGGGGTATTTGGCAAGGCGGTGTTGGCGAAACATTCGAACGCTCTTGGACGTAATCTATGGCGCAACCTGCGGCACATCCTGTGGGGCAACCTATGGCACCAATTGCGTTGCGCCTCGTGTTTAACGCATCTGGAGTGCAGTAACTCACTGTTTTGGGCCCACGCTGGCATACATGTCTTTCTCCCCCTCAATCGGCCGCCAAATATGCCTACTTGTCAAGCAGGCTCGGGACAGCGTCCAAATTCGCTGGCCCAACGGGCCAGAGGCGTGCTAAGATCTCTGGTAACTGGTCAACAATAACTCTATACTTCGCGCGAGCGGAGCCATGGGGATCCCCGGCCGGAAAGTACCCCGGCAAGGTCCCGGGACACTCCCGGCAAACTCGGGTCAGAGATGGCTTTCCTCCTGGGTGCGGCCTGCCACGCTCCCCGGAGCGCGCCAAGAGGGCCCCAACAGGCTTCCAAGACGGTCCAAGAGGGTTCCGAATCACTGAACGATCGGCCCAAGACGCCCAACACAGTCTCAAGACGGCCCAAGAAGCTTCCAAGACATCCCAAGAGAGCCCCGACCCTTTCCAAGAGAGCCCCAAGAGGCCAAAATCATTGATTTCCATTGGGTGTTTCTAGGATTATGGCTTCCTCGCCTTTTCGCCTTTCCGACGCTCCAAGACGGCCCAAGAAGCCTCCAAGACCACCCCAAGACGGCCCAAGAGGCCTCCAAGAGAGCCCCAAGACCGCCCAAGAGGGCCCCACGACAGCCCAAGAGGCGCCCAAGACGGTCCAAAAGGACCCCAAGAGTGCCCCAAGAGGGGCCCAACATGGAGACCGCGAACCGAGAATCCGAGCCTTCCGCTCCAAGAGGCCTCCTGGAGGCTCCAAGAGGCCCCCAAGAGGCCCCAAAAAGGCGACAAGGGGCCCGAAAGAGACCCCAAGAGGCTCGACAACGACTCCCGAGTCTCCAAGAAGCCCTCGAGAGGCATCCAACGAGATCCCAATGAACGTCCACGAAGCCTCAGAGCGCCAAAACCATTGATTTCCATTGGGTTTTTCTAGGATTATGGCTTCCTCGCCTTTTCGCCTTTCCGACGCTCCAAGACGGCCCAAGAAGCTTCCAAGACCACCCCAAGACAGCCCAAGAGGCCTCCAAGAGAGGCCCACGACCGTCCAAGAGAGCCCCACGACAGCCCAAGAGGCGCCCAAGACGGTCCAAAAGGACCCCAAAAGGGCCCCAAGAGGGGCCCAACATGGAGACCACGAACCGATAATCCGAGCCTTCCGCTCCAAGAGGCCTCCTGGACGCCCCAAGAGGCTCCTAAGAGGCCCCAACAGGCGACAAGGGGCCCGAAGAATGCAAAAAGGAAACTGCAGAATGTTGTCTTGTTCCCTGCGATCGTATTCACGAGCCGAACCAGAAGGTTCAGGCGGGCAAAGAATGGATCCCGCCTGCGAAATCACCCAAAGCCAGCCATCCATAAACAAAAAAACGACCCAGCAGCACCCCATTGACAACGATCACACGGGCACTCGACAGCCGTGCACCAATACGGGCCGGCGGAATGAGCGAAGCGATTAAATAAACTTACATAGGGCGATGTCCTGTAATGTAGCATGGAACTGGAGAGCGGCAAACAGGGGATGTCCACATAACCAGGGTAATGATGATAATGATGAGGCGGAAGAACGGACAATCGGACGCGGAACGAGGGATCTAGGACAAGGCGGAAGGAAGAGAAAGAGGAGAGGAGGAGGAGGAGGAGGAGGAGGAGGAGGAGGAGGAGAAGGAGGAGGAGGAGGAGGTGCAGCAGGAGGAGAACCGGTTTCTTCTCCTCATCCTCCTTCTCCTACCCCTCCTCCCCGGGCCGAGGCCCACTCGAGTAGCCCCCGTGGCGCCATTCGCCGCCGAAGACCCGGATCATCACAGGCACGCTGCTGTGCACGAACAGGCACGCGACGAGCTGCGTTATCTCGGGGGGGGCGGTCGAGGAGGAGGGGGGGATTCCCCCGAGATATCCTCCACCTCCGCCTCCCCCCCTTTCCCTCCTGCAGGAGGCGGGGTGCAGGAGGGAGGAACAGTTGCAGCAGCGTGTGGGCTGGAGACCACCAGGGGGACGAGAATGGGGAGGGAGAGAGAGAGAGAGAGAGAGAGAAAGAGAGAGAGAGAGAGTGCAGCGGCGGAAGCGAGACCTCGCTGACGTCGGGGAAGAGGCAGGATGTCCGGACCGCCCGACCCAAGCACCAGATTATATATATATATATATATATATATATATATATATATATATATATATAAAGCTGGGGCACGAGGAGCAGGGCTGAGCCCCCCCCCCCCCGAGGAGGCTGGCAAGGCCACGCGGCCTGCGCCGCCGGCGAACATGTCGCTGTGGCGGCTGTTGCCGACGGCGCCGCCCCGTCTTCGCGCCTGCTCCTCTCTGCCTCGCGCGCTCGGCCGGGGCCGCCGCGGCGGGCGGCCCGGAGCTGTCACCGCAGCGACCCTGCAGACGTGCTGCAGCGGATTTCTTCTGCGTGGGCTTCTGCCATATGGAAGACCCCAACACCGCGGGCGACAAACGGAGTGAACGTCACGTGGGTTGTGCTGTCTTCGCTCCTGGCCACAAAGGAATCCGCACGAAGATGGACCTCGCAATCCGGAACGAACTTCCCCAGGACACTCCGGGCCCAGCCGAGCGAAATCCGATCTGCGCTGTTGGCGCCATGAGATCTGCGCGGGCACCCCGCGCAGGAAGGCAGCATCCCACAGGGGCGCGCCTCCGCTCTGCCTGCCTCTGGCCCGGGCCCTTGCCGCGGCGGCGGCAGCCACGACATGCGCGTTTGCCCGTCTGGCGCCTCTGGGATCGTCTCTTTTTGTTATGTTATTTTTATTTGCGCGCGGGTGATCGTCAGCCGAACACTACTGCCCGTGGCGCCGAAACGACGAGCGAGGGGCCCGAAGAAGGGCCGAAAGAAGCGAGGGACGGACCAGGACCCGAACAGAGCCGAGCGAGGGACCGACCCGAGCAAACAGGGACAACGAAAAATCGAGGGCCCGAAACACGCGATGCTGGCAAGACTGGTGAGACAATTTGAAGCCCGCGTCCTGGCTCCTGGGCTTCCAGCCTCAACCTGCCAGGCAGCACATTATACAACAGACCAGCAAGGCGGCGGAGAGCCCTTCCTCTCTTCGCGAGCCTGGGCTGGGGGGGGGGCGTCTTGGACGCCCCCTGGCTTCGGGAAAACGGCCCAGGATTTGGGAGTGCACCCACGGACACGTGAGAGGAGTGCCGTTCGGCCCATCCCGCCTGGTGCCAGGGTTGGAGCTTCGGGACGCCTGTCGGGATCTCTTCGGGGGCCTTTCGGGTACCTTGGGAGGCGGTCTGAGTCTATGGGGGCCCCTCTGGGTCTATTGTGGACTCTTAGAAGTTTCTGGGGGCCTCCTGGGAGGCCTCTTGGGGGCCTGCTTGGGACTCCTGGGAGTCCCTGTGCGAGGAGAGGTCGAATTTTGTCGGTTCGTGCCCCCCCCTCTGGGACCGATCTTGGGCGGTTCCTGCAGCGTTCTCGGGCCATCTTGGAGGTCTCTTGTGCCGTCTTGGGACCTCTTGGGCCGTCTGGGCGCCCACTTGGGGGCCTCTTGGGCCGCCTGGGCGCCCAATTGGGGGCCTCATAGGCCGTCTCGGGGCGATTTCCGGGGCCTCTGAAATAGTCTTGGAGCACCAAGCAGCCGAGAAAACAAAAAAAACTATCAACTGTCAATAACAAATGGAAGCCCATGAAGTATGTATCGTGGGGCCTTCATGGGGTGCCTTTTGGAACCCGCTTGAAAAGTCTTGAGGGCGTTTCGGGCCGTCTGGAAGCTTTCGCGCAGCGTCTTGGGGGGGCCGGGTCTCCAGTCCCACCATGAACCGTCGGGGCCCAAACCCCGTAAACAGAGATATACACATCGTTATGTGCATATATGTATATACTTATGTATACGTATATGTATCTGGGACGTGCGTGCCCACGCTCATACAAACACATGTGCAATATCTGAGTGTGGTGTGTAATGTGCATGTGTGCAATGTGTGCTGTGTGTTGTGTGCGCGTGTTGTATGTTATGCGTGTTGTGCGTGTGTTGTGTGTGTGTGTGGGTGTGACTGTGTGTGTGTGGCTATGTGTGGTGTGTGTGACTGTGTGTGTGTTCTTTTGGAGAGCTAGGGAAAAGGCATCGAAGTGCAGCTCGGATAAAGAAAACTGCCAGCTTCCCTACTGATGGGATGGGGGTTCCACAATGCAGGAACTGCCTGGATAGGAGGGAAACAAGAAAACGAAGAAGGAAATGAGCAACAAAGAAGAAGATTATATGAAACAGCGTCCGCATATCCAAATGTCAAGCCCCGGGCGGCTGGCCGAAAACTGATCACCACGCAAACGCACCGCAATGTGTAAGTCCTTGCCGGCATGCCGACGACAGGTCTGACGCGCGCGGGTTGGCCCCAAAGAAGGCTCCGATGCTCGGAGATCTGTTGCATTGAAACAGGTACTGGTTGACTGAAACTACAGTCGGGGCGTTGACCTAAGGAACCCTAAACAAGGAACGAGGCCCCTTTTCCCAGTAGGTTAGACAGCGATTTCCCATGGAAAGCCTCAGCAAAAGTTAAGGCAAACTGCAGAGCACTCAAGGAACACAGAGCCCCTCCCCAACGAAAAGGGTTCCTTCTTCAGCGCCCCGACTGTACGGTTCAAGAGCGTCGTCGGCCCGTGCTGGACCGCAGACCGCCCCACAGAACAATCCCAATCGCCTCCGATCGTAGCAGCGCCGCCTCCAGCCACTCATCCTGCTTCCACACCCCGCGTGGAAAAAGGTGCTGCAGAGCAGGAGGCACTACAAACGGTCAAAAGGAAGAGAAGGAGAAGGAGGAGGAGAGCAACGAAAAGGAGAAGGAGAGCAACGAAAAAGAAGAGGAGGAGGAGGAGGAGGAGAAGGAGAAGGAGGGCAACGAAAAGGAAGAGGAGGAGGAGGAGAGAAGGAGAATGAGAAGGAGGAGGAGAGCAACGAAAAGGAACAGAGGAAACAAACAGGCGGGAACTCGTGCCTACAGCGACCAGGAGCTTGCCGAGGTAAGCCGCAACTGCCCACTGTGTTCGGGCCCCTTTTCGGGTAGCTGAAGGACACAGGCGCCCGCGACTGCCAACACCAAGCCTCTTTGGCCACGCCAGCGTGAATCCGAGAGCACCTTGGATTCGCATTAAAAACCAGAGAAACCGCTGTACTTCAATGGTGGGAGCCCTTCAAACAACGAGTTGCTGATGTGCCAACAGAATAATGGAACTTGATTGTAACTTTCCAACGTGCGAAATCGCCAGGCTGCACGACGAAGACCTCTCCCACATCTTGCGAGCAGTGATGGCTACGGTGGTGCCCCCGAGAGCTCTGGGGCGCGAAAGAACAAGGGCGCAGGCCCCTCGATGAGGCGAGAATGCGCCCCGGGCGCCCGCTGGCGTCTGTCTGCAACCGGCTCCGCGCTTCCGCGTCTGGGATGGCACCGTTGCGAGCTGGGCCGACCGCTCCGCCGCCAGCGCTCGGCCGCATGCCTCGGCCCTCGGCGTATGGAAGAACACCGCACACGGATCCTGCATTCGCTTGCGAAACCAGCACAATTCTGGTGGAGGCCTCTCTGCCGCGTGGCGCCACGCTCAGACACCTCCTGCCGCTGCAGCCTCAGGCGCCGTGCTCCGAGGCCGAACTGCTGGAGACCGTCCTTGCCAGCGGCGATCTCTGCCACCAGGATGCCCAAGGCCGAGAACATCGCTTGTTTCGGCTCCCGTCGCTGTAGCCGCCGCAGAAGGTGCCGAGGAAGCCCCGGCCAGTCGCACGTGTCCCCGAAGTTGCCTGGCTCCTTGGACAGGTCGTCGCCCATCCAATACACGGTCCCTACGAGCGCGGAGATGGGGAGGACGAGGCAAGCGTACCCGAGCACGTCAAGAGGGTCGGTGAGCGCCCCGAGGCCAGCAGGAGTACCCTCGAAACCAGTGAGCTTCACGGAGTGCTGGAACGCGGCCCAGAAGGCGGCCATCATGGCCACGCGCCAATGCTTCAGCTCGGAGCTGCTGAGCTTGCTGAAGCCCTCGCAATCGCCGACCTGGCAGAAACCGAACGGGTCGAAGTAGCACATGGGCGCAGTGACGCCGACCGCTTTGGTGGGTGGGGTCGAAAGACCGCTCCGCGGCCTCCTCCGCGGCGGCCGCGGTGGCCGCGGGCCCTCATGCCCATCATACCAACTACTCGAAGTTCCTTGAGCCAAGGCACCACTTGAACTATGGGCTTCAGCTATCGGCGCCGTGTGAGTTGTGTGTGGATTATGTGTGCTATGCGTGTTATGTGTTAGGTGTGCTGTGTGTGTGCATTGTGTGCTGCGCGTGTTGCGTGTGTTGTGTGCGTTGTGTGTGCTATAGGCGTCCATACATCTATATATACATTATATATGTATGTATATATGGGTTGCTTGTTTGTTTGTGCGTGTGTGTATGCTATATGTGTGTTATGTGCGTTGTAGGTGTTGTGTGTCAACTGTGTGGTGTGTAGTATGTGGTGCGTGTGTGCTGTGTGTTTTCTCTGTGGGTGCGTGTTGTACATCGGGGCTCGATGCTTTGAGGATCTCTGAAGCGAAACTGCCTTTTGAGAATAATCATGTTGAAAGGGGATGGCTCGATGTTTGAAGGATGTGTCAGGCGAAACTGCAATGCTCGAGGATTCGGGCTCAAAACCAATTAATCCCACCAGCCCTCTGGGCGTCGGTGGTTTAGAGCGTTTCCTCTTCCACCCCGCCTTCTTCCCCTTCGGGGAGGGGTTTACCCCTCCCCCTACCCCCTCCCCACTGACCTGGACAGGGGGGGCCGCGGGTAGTTAGAGCGTCCAAGAACGACCCCTGGGAGGGCTAAAATTCGACACCCCTCACGAGGATCGTGCCCCCCAGGGGGGCGACGCTAAAAAATGCTTCCCCCTTCTGCGATCGATGTCCTCCAAGAGGGCCTCAAGAGACGTCTCGGACTCTCCTCTTGCGCCCTGCGCGCGGGCGGGCGGAGCGCCGCCCGCCCGCCCGCGAGGCCCAAGAGCCCACCAAAACGTTCGAAGATACCTCCAAGACGCCACCAGGGAAGAGGAAGAGGCGGAGGAGGAGGAGGAGGAGGAGGAGGAGGAGGAGGAGGAGGAGGAAGGGAGGAGGAGGAGAAGGCGGAGGAGAAGGAGGAAGAGGGGGAGGAGAACAGCTGCCGATCATCGGCGCTCTTCGTCCGAGTGCCTGGTGTAGGATGGGCTGGTGGGGATACTTTTTTTAATTCTATTTTTTTTACAGCCGCAGGCGGAAGCGCCGGCGGCGGGCGGTCGCGGTCGGGCTGCGGCCGCGACTAACGCTGGTGGGGATACGCGAAGCGTCAAGAATTGCATTATGCGTTTTTTTGAGAATAGCACGTTGCATATTTGTAAAGGGCTGTGCTGTTGGACCCTGACGTCACGACCTGGGTGAGGGGTGCCACCGATGTTGAGGATGTCCCGAGCGAAACGGCCAGACAAATCCGTTCATGAATCGCCTCTGAGCGCAACTTCCTTGGAGAAGTAGGTATGATACTTTTATATATATATATATAAGACCAGAATATATACGCACATGCCGGTCCGGGGCCATACTGAGCTTCTGATAGAGTCTACTGGAAACTGGTCTGGTATTCGCCGCCCCAGGGAACCAGCATGAGAGCGTCCATCTCGAGCCGCCTGCTGATCTTCAGCTGGGCGGCGCCGAATCTTGTAAGCATGATCAGGGCCGCCGCGATCACGCCTGCAAGGCACGATGGATGATGGACGATAGGGGGGAGAAGGACAGGTGGGAGAAATGAGAGGCGTCTGAAAGGTGAAGGGGGGAGAAGGGGGTGGAGAGCGGGGGAGGGTGGAGAGGAGGTGGAAGAGGCTTGGGCAGCTGTCAGGTTCTGGGAGGGAAATGGGGGGAGGACGGACGATAGGAGAAGGGGAATGGACAAGCTAGTTGCGCTCGCGCCTAATCTGACATCCTACCCCTTCCCTCCCATCCTGTCCCATGGCGGAAATTCCACTCTATCCGCGGACGCGTGTCATAGCCGACCCGCGACCCACACAGAAAGACAACTTCGTGTTACGCGCAATTCGAAAAGGGGGAGCTGCGTGCACAGGAGGAGGAGGCGGCGTGTGAGCAGGAGGATGAGCAGAAGGAAGCGGACGAGGACGAGCAGCAGCAGCAGCAGGACCTAGAGCGGACGGATGGGGAGGGCAAAGGAGGACCAGGGGAAGGCAGAGGGGAAATGAGGGGGGCGGCAACGATGCATAACGACTCGGATTCAAACATGTGGCCCACGCTGGGGCGAGACGAGCAGCAGCAGTAGCAGGAACTGGGGGTGGAAGGAGCGTGAGGAGCAGGATGAGCAGTGGAAGACGGGGGAGGGGCAGTGCTGGGGGACCACACTGAAGCAAGATTCGGATCCAGAAAAAAAAAAACTCCCGCGCTGGGGCGAGAGCGCCGTTCTGAACGACGGGGGCAGCGCGCCAATCGGAAGGCGGGAACACCGCTCTGGATCGCCAAAAACCGTGGGGCTGCAAACATCCATAAGAGAAGCAGCAGGTGAAGTCCAGTGTCAAACCCATCACGCGGAGGGGGCGGACGATCTCCCAGACAACTTCAGGGTAGGAGGGCGAGTAGTACTAGGTCGGGCAGGTCCTCTACAAAAGCAGACTTTAGATGAAAAGCACGAAACTCATCAAACCATGCCCAACAATGGCCAAACAAATACGAGAAACCCGTGAGAGGTCCATGGCCCCACACTATATTTTTGATTGGTGCTGAATGTTCCTCCTGTAGGGGGACATGCCCGACCTCAGAGCAGTATTCATAATACGGCTTGTCTACCTGTAGAGGTCCGAGATCGGGGAACGGGCGGGGGAGCGGAGGGAGGACGAGGGGCGGCATTCCCCTCCCCTCCTTCCACACCTATGCTCCTCCTTCTCCTGCTCGGCCTCCCCCTTCCATACCAATGCTCCTCCTTCTCGGCCTCGTCCTTCCATACATATCCTCCCCCCTCTCGACCTCGCTATCATCCTCCTCCTTCTCGACCTCCTCCTCCTCCTCCTCATTCTCCTCCCTCTCGACCTCGTCCTCCTTCTCGACCTCCTCGTCGTGTTCGACTTCGTCATGTTCCCCGCCTCCTCCTCCTCCTCCTCCTTCCGCAGAGGTCGGGCGTGCACGGGCGATCGATCGACCACCTCACCGGCCGAGCCTCCGATCCCACCTCCGCCTCCGTCTCCTCCTCCCCCCCCTCCTTTCGACGTTCGGCAAACTCGGATCGACTGTGATCGCAGCGTCTGGCCTCCCCCTCCTCCTCCTACTCCTCCTCCTCCTCCTCCTCCCTCCTCTCCCCCCTCCTTCTCCCCCTCTCTCCCCACTCGCTCCGCCTCCGCCTCATCCAACTCCTTCTCCAACTCGTCCTCCTCCTACTCATCTCCATCCTCCCCTTCTGGCTGCTGCTCCTCCCCCCATCCTGATCCTCATCCTTCCCGCCCCCGTGTCATCCAGCGCTCCAGGGAGGGTGGCTAGGCGAGCCATCCCCGCCCGATCTCCGTCTTTCTCTGTCTCGCTGTCTGCATGTCTGTCTGTCTGCCTGTATGCCAGTGTGTCTGTCTGTCTGTGTGTCTGTCTGTGTCTGTCTGTCTGTGTGTCTGTCTGCCTGTCTGTGTGTCTGTGTCTGTCTGTCTGTGTGTCTGTCTGTCTGTCTGTCTGTCTGTCTGTGTGTCTGTATGTCTGTGTGTCTGTCTGTCTGTGTGTCTGTATGTCTGTCTGTGTGTCTGTCTGTCTGTCTGTCTGTCCGTCTGTCCGTCTGTCTGTCTGTCTGTGTGTCTGTCTGTCTGTCTGTCTGTCTGTCTGTCTGTCTGCCTGTGTCTGTCTGTCTGTGTGTCTCTGTCTGTCTGTCTGTCTGCTTGCCTGCCTGCCTGCCTGTCTGTGTGTCTGTCTGTCTGTCTGTGTGTCTGCCTGCCTGCCTGTCTGTCTCTCTGTCTCTCTCTCTCTCTCTCTCTCTTCCTTTCCTTCTCTTTTTCCCTCTCTCTCTCTATCGCTCCCCCTCTCTCTATCTCTTCCTCTCTCTCTCGCTCTCCCTCTCTCTCCCTCCCTCTCCCTCTCTCAATCCCTCTGTCGCTCTCTCTCTCTCTCTCTGTCCTCTCTCTCTCTCTCTCTATCCTCTCTCTCTCTCTCTCTCCTCTCTCTCTCTCTCTTCTTTCTGTGAGCGCACTTACTATGGTTGCTGTGTGAAAACGCTGTTTCAACAATCGTTCACGATTTCAATAATCCATCCACTGTCTCACCCAAACTGCGCAATTCCATATCGAAAACTGATTTCGCACCACGGTCAAATTCGTACATGCATCCGACCGTGACTCTCTCTGGCTTGTCTTCGCTTCCAATGTGGCAAACCAGCTGGATGCCGAAAGCGCCGCCTTTCTCACGAACCTGGTCACCATCCGGATCGAACTGCAGAGCCACGGCCTTACGTGCAAACTCTTACAACGAACGCATCCAAGGTACATACGGCACTTGTTGTGGCACTCGCGTTCTCCACGAAGAGGTCCGCTCCTTGATTCCATTCCCGGGGCCTCCCGTGATCTGGTTCCAAGCCGTCTGCCTTGTAGTGGGAGTGCCGCTGAAAGATCTTGCAAACTCTGCGCGTTCTAGCAGCAACCTAATAACTATTCGCAAGCGGCGCTCGGACAGGCAACCGTGGCATTGGCAAGGCCCCACACTGCCGAGGGGTCGACGCAAAACTCGACCTGCAGACGTCGAGAAGAATGCGTGAAGGCACGGGCGTCTCGTCCAAATTGATCGGGGCAGTGGCACACTTGACAAATGCAGTGGTGATGGGCCTGCCTTTCCGCCAGGATGTCAGTGCACAAGACCGCGGCGGCTTTGGAAGCTGCAGCGCCTCGCACACTTCCACCACAGATCTTCGGCGCCCGTCTGCCTTGTCGTGTTGCTAGAAGTGGTGTGCCAGTTTATCTCGCCAACAATATCCCAAAACTTGCACCATCCAATCGTCCACGCTTGTCTGGTCCCTCCTGCAACCATGTACAAGATCGGGAACATATCTGTTCCGGTTGCTCGTGCTGTGCTGTGCGCCCGCGTCAACTGTCACCGAGCTGCATCCCGGTCCCGCCTCACAGCAGCTGCTATTTCGCCATGTCCTTCCTTGAAAAATCAATAGGTCTGCGAACGCGCTTTCAAACAAATCAACATGCATGAATAGAACTTACAGAGCTGATACCATCGCTCCAGCTTGGCAAGCGATCGCCTGGTGAACTCCATGGCCCCTCTTTCGGAGAGCGTCGCATACGAAAGATCCTCCGCATGTGGTTGCGTTCCCATCGCACCACTTCAAGGAGTACATAATTTCGATCAGTGCAACCAAAGGAATTCAGCACACTGCAGATGTATGGGGTCTCGCCCCCCATGCGTGCAGCTTGAGGCTGTCGGGTGTCTTCTTCACGAGGTGTCTGCGGCATTTCTATAAAATCAACTTTGCTTTTTGGAGCCGGTGTCCCAATAAAGAGTGATCTGGTTGGAAAACATCAAGTGTGCCACCCAAGGCTATCATCGCATCCACCACCAACTACTTCAGGGCGGGGCCCAAACCTCCAATGAAGCGGGCTTCCACCGCCAACCAGACTGGTACCAAATTGCAGAAGATGAGCTTTTGTCCACCAGGGAAAAAACAGATGAAGAAAACTACAAGTTCCCAACTAATTGGAAAGGGGACTATGGTTTCTTGTATTGTGCTGTTCTTTTCTCTCATTATCAGTATCTCCCGATCTCCCTCTCAATCATCATCCCTGTATCTCTCTGCTTGCTTTCCATATAAACATATATTTATCTGTCTCACTCTCTCCCTCTCTCTGTATGTATGTGCATATATATATGTATATATATACATGTGTGTGTGTCGATCTCTCTGTTTCTCTCTCGTTCTTTCAGCCTCCCTTGTCCAACAATGTATTGCCAACGAAGAAGCCACCCCCAGCCCCACCGCCCAGCGATCCCTCCTTGCGGGAGCTGGTGGGGCCAGGTCAATGCACGCCTCTCCCTCGTTGCCATCACTGCTGGATGCGATACGGTGGGCCAGGGGCAGGAGAAGCAGGAGGAGGAGGAGGAGGAGAAGGGGTAGGAAAAGGACGAGGACCCGGGGAGGAGGAAAGTGAGAGGGCGGCGAAGGAAACTCCCAATACGTTGCTACATGGTGCTCTCGGGCCTGCCAAGACCAGGACCCACGGGTAGCAGAAGCAGAACGGCACCACGTGGGTCAGGGCGGCCGCGGCCAGCGGCAGAAGCATCGGGAGCATCAGCAAGAACAGCTTCTTGTTCACCTATACGGGCGGGGCGGGGCGCACGAAATTAAAGAAGGAGACGGTGAGAGGAGATGGGATGGAAGGAACATCAGCATAGATCCGCAGGCCCCCCAAAAGGCATGTGGGACCTCTTCCCCAGCTGCAACCGATCACCATGCGCATCCCTTGTCTCGCCGTGTATTTTTGTTCACCCAGCGCTCCACCCTGGCTCCACCGCGCTTCGGCATCCCCCCGCCCAGAGCCGCTGTACTCGAGGCAGCCCACCCAGAATCCCCTCGCCAGGAACCGACCCCGACCCCTCACCTCACCGTCGCCGCGCCTCGGCACCGCAACGCCCAGAACATATTGTGCCTGGTGGGCCCCGCCCTGCATTCTCTCGCTGGCGGCAAACCCTAACCCCCCAACTCGCCATCACCGCGCCTCGGCATCCCCATGCCAGCAACTCCACGCCCAGAACTTCCGTTTCAAGCGCGACCCACCCTGCATTTTCTCGCCCGTAAAGCGACCCTCACACCGCCCACCTCGCCTCCCCCCGCGACTCGGCGTCCCTTCGCCCACAACTTCCCGTTCATGGGGCAGCCCACCCTGCGTTTTCCCGCCCGGAACCGGCCTTCAACTCCCACCGCGCAGTGGCATCACCACGCTGAGAATATCTGCCTTGGCCTTGGGAGCCCCCAGCCCTACAGTGGGGGCCCGACCACAAGAAACCTTCCACAAGAAACCCAACGTCATGCTCTCCATTGCACAACCATCGAAACCCAAGAAAACTAGGGCACCCTGGAGGCAAGCAAGGTGTGTCTTGGCATGGGCCTCCGCTCTATCTCTCTCTCTCTCTCTCTCTCTCTCTCTCTCTCTCTCTCTCTCTCTCTATATATATATATATATATATTCTCGAACCGACCCGACACTGACCGTCCTCCTCGACCCCGCGGCGCCTCGGCATCCCCCGCGCCCAGAATCCTGTGTTCTTCAGGCAGCCTGCCCTTCATTTGCTCGCTCGGAACGGGCCCTGACCTCCCTCGGCCCCCCCCGACCTCATCCTCCTCTTCCTCATCTGCCTGATCCTCCTCCTCCTCCTCCTCCTCCTCCCCTCTCCCTCCTCCCTCCTCCCTCTCGTCGCTGGCTGCAGAGTTCGAAGGGTGCTGCCCCATGAAGCACGCACGAGAAACATCAGTGGCCCAGGTCGGAGGGAGGAGACGCGCAGCCCAGGGAGCCAGGGCCCGGATTAGGCCCAGGGAGCCATGCGCCCGCTCCGACCACTTGACTTTTTAGCACTGGCGGCCCCTGCTGCTTACCCTTGGCGAATCGCTGTCAACATGCTCCCGACGTCCGCCTCGCGCGGTCTCTCCTCGACATCGCGCTGCTCCGAGTGGCATGCATTGCACCGTTGCTTCCCGTCGTTTTCGCATTCGCCTGCTCAGCCTGCTGCTGAACTCCGCTGGCCCAAACTGTTCCTCACGCTCCATTCCAATTCCGATAATCCTCGCCCTGGAAGATAGTGGAGGGTGACGAAAGCAATGACTATGATGGTGATGGCGACGATGACGACTGCAGTGCTGATGGCCGTCTTTCTCGTTTGCCTCGGGTGAATGTGAGCCAGGGGCGCACGGCAGCACTAGCTGCCTCGAGTCAGACATGCAGCTTGCGGCGCTCGCGGTCGTCTCGGCTGTGGTGGTGATGCACGATGGATGTAGCGGAGCTCGCGGCCGCAGTCGGGATAGAAGCATTCGCGCGTCGACTCGGGAAACTAAGCGCGGAGTCCATCTCTGTACACAACCAGTCAGCAAAGGGGTAGTGTCTGATCCTTTCCGTCAGCCCAGGCTGAGACATCGATGTGTCGACCGAGATGGTTGACAAGGTCCGCTGGCACATGTTGTGCTCATGGCCGCAGTGGCCGCGACCGCCCGCGTCCCAGCATAGGGCCATCTCGCCGACGGCTCGGTCCTGGGAGCACCCGCAGCACGCGCCATTGCCAGCCCCACCGTCGTGGCACATCGCAGCCCCGTAGGAGCAGAGGTCGAGCTGGGGCCCGTTCCGCCCAGATGTTCACCCATGCCCTCTGGCCTCGCCTGGGCGATCGGCGATGATCAAGTCCGTCCAGCCCCCTCGCAGGAGACGGCCCAGCTCGCGCCGCTCCGGGGCGCCTCCACAATCCAGAGATCGACGCGAGCGGGATAAGAGCAGCCCCCGCCCGCGCCCAGGCCTGCCTCCGCGCCGGGGTCCACCTCTTTGCAGCTCGCGAGCCACCTTGGAGAGACCTCGCCGCCCCCGACGCAATCGGGGTCGCGGTGGCGGCACCGGCCCCAGCGAGAGGCGTGGCGGATCGGGGCCGTCAGCGCTGTTCCGCCAGAAATTGAAGCAAGACGACCCCAACTCCGCGCTGGGCGCGGCCACGGCCCGAGCGGCATCCCTCCCGCTACGGCGCGCTCGTCGGACTCGGAATGGCCGGCCTCGCCGTCGCGGCGCAGCGAAGTCCGCAGGAACGCGGGTAGGTCGAGCTGGGCTCGATTCGCCCACCGCGCCGCCGCCCGCCCCGCCCGCCCGCCCGCCCCGCGCCGACGGCCATCGAGGCCGCGAGGGCGAGCGGCCCCTTGCGCGCCGTCAGTTTCGGAAGCAGGAGCAGCGCGGGCAGGAGAAACACGGCGAACTGCTAGTTGCAGCAGCCGCCGTTGCTTTTGCTCTCGCTGCAATTCGGCCGGCACCAGGGCCCCGTCTCGAGCGCCCAGTCTGGCGCAACTAACGCCGCGCGGGACACCGCGCGCGTCGCGCCCGCAAACTGGCGAACGCGAGTGTTGAACTCTTGAGAACATGTCGTTCGGGCTTATGCCCTTCTGGCAATGTTTGTTGATGCGCTCGGCCCCCTCCGCGGAGTGGCATCGGCGCGCGTTCGCGAGGGGTGCGAACCAGTGGCCGCGAGATGCGGCAGCGCCATGGCATTCCGCCGCGAACGCCGCGCCCGTGGCCAGCCCAGCGCGGCGCCCCCATCGCCGTCACATTCGACGCAATGCCAATCCTGGCGCGACACTTCGACCGCGCTGCCTCCGCGCGGTCGGCGCGGCAGCCCGGGCATCGCAAGCACATTCGGGTTCAAAAGGTTGAAAGGGGCCCTGGGGCACACAAATGAATACACACAAGTCAAAATAATCCCAATATTTTCCCATATGTTCCGGGTTCTTGTCTTCCCCCCCAATTCCCATGTTTTCCCATATTTTCTAGGGAATCGAAGATTAATTGTGTCTGTGTGTTTTTTCCCTCCTGAAAGGTTGCCGGCAACGCTGCGCGCATGAGCCGCGAAAGACAGTGGGCACTTGAAAACGGTCCATGTGCGTTCCAGCCTTGCCGCGCGCAAGTGTCAGGCAACGGAGCGTCGAACGCCGCCTTCCCTCGGGGGGCTCACCCAGCGCAGAAGATCGCGGGAACGCCCTCGGCGAGTCCCGGCCGCAATTCGTCTTCCTTGAGCGACAGACCTCGTCATCTCCACAGAGCGAAGTGCCGTTATTGCGTGATCGGAGAAGATTGAGAATCATCGGCGGACTCATGCGGTTCGCTTGACAGTCGCGAAGATCACCTCCCCGAAGACGCGGCAAAAAACTGCAACAACGATGCCCGATCTTCTGCCGCATCGCCCGGCCACCAGCTTTGCTCGGCGCGGCGTTCCAATCGGCCCCCAAACCAACCCTCCTCTGTGGCTTGATATTCCCCGCCGGCAACAGTTTGCGCACATCCCCATTAATGGGCTTCTTTTTCTGGTTGGTAGTGACAGAGATCGACTCGATGCGCTTCCAGATGGTCTTCGCGGACTTGGCCAGATTGTCGAGATTCGGATCCAACGATGCCGTCGCCTCGTTTGCAACCCCCCGCGCCCGTCGCTGGATTCCCTTTTCCAGCATCCTCCGCTCGCTTTGGCGCAAATCGCCCCAGTTCTCGAAGCGCGACGGGAACTGCGCGTCGCCGCAATCGCTGCTCAGCGCCCACGGGAACGCCGGGGGGGCGCGCGTGCTCACTCACTGCTCCTGCAATACACTGCCCATGAGAACACGCGCATCCAGGACGCTGTCAGTCGCGCGGCCAGCCACCGCTCCTGGAGCGCAGTCGCTCCCGCGAGACGCTGCGCGACGGGGCGGGCCGCGACGAACTCGGAGCCGAACGCGTCGGCGCGCCCGGGCTCATCGGCCGTCGTGAAAGGTCGCCGCCCTGACGTGTCCGACGCAGCTGCATCGCCAGATCTGCTCGCGAAAGCAAAAACGACAACTAAATTTCCGCGCGCGCTGCAAGCTCCCCGGCCCCCCAAGGGAAGCGCCCGCAATATTGGCCCCGTCGGGCGCCCCCCCCCCGCCACGCGCCGCCGCGCGCCGCCGGATGGGTCGCGAGCCGGGGCCGCAATCGTCGCTGAGAGACGCGCTGCTTTCTACTTACTCGACGATGACCTGCGCGCGTGACCCACGAAGTTATCGCTCGACTTCCTGGCGCGGCCAGAGGGTGCAGGGCAGCCCCCAGGACCTCGACCAAACTCTCGAAGGTGACATGTTTATCGATGGGTCGTGCTCTCGAGTCCTCGTTCCCGAACTCAACCGCGCTGGTTGGGCCTTCACCTTGGTGCGCAGGCGTTCAGGTCGTGAGATTGTTCGTGTTCGGGGGCCGGTTTGGGCGCCGTGCCCCCAGACCCCGCAGGCGGCCGAGTTCCACGCTCTGTCTGTGTCGACCCAATGGTCCACAGGTCCGTGTGATGTTTTTTTTTCTGACTGCCAGAACTGCGTTGATTTTGCTGCATTGCCTTGGCCTGAACAGGCTTCGGAGAAGCGCTTGTTTTCTGGCATCGCTCAGTTTGTCAGAGAGCACTGGCCTAAGATTCGCGTAATCAAGGTTCGAGCCCATCTCGACGTGGATCAGGCCACTGACGACTGGGACCGCTATCTGAGGCAAGGCAATGAGTGGGCCGACGTGTCGGCCAAGCAAGCGGTTTCTTTGCATCCCGCGCCTCTGCCGTCTGAAGCTGATGAGCTGGACGGGCATCTGGCGGTGGCCAGGGCGGTAGGGCGCCTTGCTGCCAAGCTGTTGCCACTCTGGCCTCTACTGGACATGGGGCCAGACGTCCAGCGTATTTCTGCACCGCCTGCGCCTTCGCAAACGCCGACCACCCCCCACAGGTGGCTCTGTGTGGGCAATTTTTGGCAGCGCGCTGCTTGCTTGAGAGGGAGCTCGATGCGTTTGCCAGCAGGGGGATCCTGCTCTCTGGCTTTGCGGGTGCAGCCAGCGGCCCTCCGTGAACGCTAGCACCGGTGTGTGGTCATTGACTGCTCCGACGGCTCTTTTTTGTGTCTGCCAGCGCTGTAACTACGCGACGACAGGCGCCAGGCTGGCTAACTTGGCCAAGCCTTGCAAGCCAGACAAGAAAGTGTGCCACAGCAATCCGTGGACGAAGCTGGAACGTGAGCTCCATCCTAAAAAGGCTGGTGTCACTGCTGACCTTGACACGTTTTGCCGTATTTAGGGTTTGCGTGTGCCCCGCCGTTGCGCTCGCCACGCCGCGGTCGTCACCTTGGCTGGATGGAGGGTTGACCTCAAACAAAAATCCTTCTCCTCCCCCTCCTAGTCCTCCTCCTCCCCCTCCTCGTCCTCCTCCTCCTCCTCCTCTTCGTCGTCCTCTTCGTCGTCCCTATCGTCGTCCTCTTCGTCGTCCTCCTCGTCGTCCTCCTCCTCCTCCTTTTCCTCCTCTTCGTCGTCCTCCTCGTCGTCCTCCTCGTCGGCCTCCTCGCCCTCCTCCTCGCCCTCCTCTGGCGACTGCGGGCTGCCGGCCTCGGCCGCGTCGGGGCCGGCGCGGTCGTCGGCCTCCTCCTCGCCGGGGGCGATCTGCAGCAGGCGCGTGGCGCCGCCAGGGCCGCGCCTGTGCCGCCACGGACCGCCTCCTCCTCCTCCTCCTCCTCCTCTTCCTCCTCCTCTTCCTCCTCCTCCTCCTCCTTCTCCTCCTCCTCCTCCTCCTCCTCCCTCCTCCTCCTCCCTCCTCCTGTTCCTCCTCCTCCTCCTCTTCCTCCTCCTCCTCCTCTTGTTCCTTGTCCTCCTCCGCCTCTGCCTCCTCCTCCTCGCCCCTGTCTCTCGAAGCGACGGCCTCCCGCGCCGCGCCCTGACTGGCAAGAGGAGGAGGAGGAGGAGGAGGAGGAGGAGGAGGAGGAGGAGGAGGAGGAGGAGGAGGAAGAGCAGGACGAGGAGGAGGAGGAGGAGGAGGAGGAGGAGGAGGAGGAGGAGGTATTCTCCGTCTTTTGGTGCCATCGGCGGTTGCCTCCAGCAGCAGCAGCGCGGCAGCGCCGGCAACGGAGACGGAGCAGCAGGCCTCGGGCGGGCGGGCGGCCGCCCGCACGGCCCGCGGGGACGACGACCCCCGCGAAGCTCGGGAGGACCCGGCCGCGGTGGAGGTTTTCGACGAGGACACCTGCGGCAAGGAACCCAATGGGTCTGGCGACCGATGGGCGGCCAGACGTGGGCCACGCCACCTGGCCTTGAATCAAGTTTTTTTTTTGATCGAGACATCGGAGAAGCATGCATACTTGGATTATATACTTGCTCCGTCTCTGCCGTATCTTAAACGAGATACGCGGTGCTCCCCAGCCGACCAGACGCGACGGGGCGCAAGAAGGAATGCGCCAGGGTCTGGGCCCCAGGAAGGCGTTCCTTACCCAATGCCGCCGCCGTGCGTCGCCGCAGGGGAGAAGCCTGGGGACCAGAGCCTCTGCGCCGCTGGACTCCGTTCTGCACGCTGCTGCTGGGAGGTGCGGGCTATATCGGCCTCTCTCGGCGATCCATGGGCAAATGGGGGCCGATGCGTCCTCCCCCTCCTCCTCCTCCTCCTCCTCCTCCTCCTCCTCCTCCTCCTCCTCCTCCTCCTCCTCCTCCTCCTCCTCCTCCTCCTCGGGGAGAGCACCGGTTCAGCTCTTGAGCCGAGGGTATCTCGGTCCTGGCCCTTTCGGGGGAGCAGGCGCGCCAGGCGCGACCTCATCATGGGGCGCAGGAGGCGCTCTCTCTCTCTCTCTCTCTCTTTCTTCATGATTGGGCGGCTCATATCATCTTGTACAGTCGCAGGCTGTGAACAAAAAACGCATCGTCGCATCATGAGAAGCCAAGCTCCGACAGCAATCCTACCACAGGAGGAAAATGGGGAGGAAGATGAGAAGGAGGAGGGGAAGGATAAGAAGCGGAGGAAGAAGAGAAGGAGGGAGAGGAGGAGGAGGAGAAGGTGGAGGAGGACAAGGAGGAGACGAGCGTAAAAGGGGGACGATCTCTCGCGGGGAATCTACCAGAATCCGCCAACCCCAAACAGTGCAAGCACATAAAAGCGACAGCCCCAAGAATCGCCCGCATACACGGGAGCACCGCGGGCAGGGAGCGGACAAGGCGGCCGACGGCGAGCAGCGAGAAGCCGAAGCTCCGTCATCTCGACCAGTGTGTAACCTGGACGTTTCCCGCCGTCGTCGATCCACTCCTC
The DNA here is from genome assembly GCA_963575745.1 of Prorocentrum cordatum. Lineage (NCBI taxonomy): Eukaryota > Dinophyceae > Prorocentrales > Prorocentraceae > Prorocentrum > Prorocentrum cordatum. Next base: position 246,570 of record CAUYUJ010011891.1, read on the forward strand.
ATCCTGGCTGCCACCGTCGCTCTCGGAAGGGGTGACATCTGGGTACGCTGCACCAGGAAGGGAAACTTGGGGGCGTGCGGCACCAGCGGAAGCCCGAGCCAGCTCAGAACGCACAGCCGAAACGAGAACATCAGACTCTAACATCTGACGAAAGGCGGAGCTGACCGTCTCTGAAATCATCTGGGGAATTTGAGAAACTGTCTCACCGTTAATCGCTGCCATCTGACGCAGTGCTTCAGCATGGGCGTGGCTCTGACACCTCAGGTCAAACACCGCAGTTTGCAGCGGCTCCAAGTCCTGGTTTGGGGTCACGGCGAGACAGAGGGCAGTCATGCCTGCCGAAAGCTCCACCATGTGATTCCTTATCCCATCCACAGCCGCGAGCTCAGCCTTATACTTTTGAACGAGCAGAGCAGAATCACGCAGAGCCATAACATCCTTGGAAATATTCTGAAGCAACGCCTGCGATTCAATCAAGATATGTTCACGAGCAGTGGATATGAAGTTGCTGACATTCTCGCAGTGAGTGTCGACCAGTTGCTGACAATCACACCAGAGCCGCTCCAGTGATTGCGCAATTCATGCTTCAACCGTGGACGGCGGCTGGTTGACCACAAGGGCCTGGGCGTGGGAGATCGCATCGTTCACGCGAGCGCAGCAGGCATCCACGCCCGCCGTGATAGTACACTCAATGACACTTTTGTGCAGAAGGAGCGCAGCCTCCGCATCGACACGATGAGCACGAAGTGCTGTATCAAGTGCAGAGATCTGGTCAGCGAAAATGTCCCCATCAGGGATCGTGCGCAGCCGCTCCTCCACCTTGGCGAACTGTCCGTCGTATACATTGGACAAGCCTTCGAAGCCGCGCTCAAGTTCGCCTTCCAGAGCCTGACTGTGTTGAGCGGCAGAGGCCATGAGCTCGTCCGTACCCCGCTCAAGCAGCGAACGAAGTGCAGACTCGCTCCTCACAAGGTGCTCATCTATCGAAGCTGCCAATGTACTCATACTTTGTTATAATAAGAAAGAATCGAGATGTCGTTGAAACAACTGTCCGTTCTTGTGCTCCACCGCTGCCAGCATTTGTTCCTGTCTGTGTGAAGCCGAAAGGATCTCGTGCAGCTTAGACCAGATATCGTCGAATTGAGCGGTCGCCCACACGATCATGCCATCATATCCCCGCAGAACACCGAGGATCGGAAGCACAGGGGGCAGAACCATATGCGACGAGGGCACAGTCGCGCAAGTGTCCGTTTCGAAACTGTCGGCCACCGTGACCACCTCGGGCACAAACTCGTCGGCATCGGCGTTTAGCTGAAAGTGCGACAGTTCCTGCCGCAGACAGGGTGCCACCTCCAGGGTGGTCGAGCGAAGCGCATCGGCCGCACGACTTGACCAGCGTCTCGCCGAAATTCTCGGAGGGGGGGCTTCGCGATAGACTTCTTGGCGTTCCTTGCCAGCCTGCCGAAAGAGCCGACGATCCCGCCTGTAGACCCGGTCTCCCGCCACAGGGCGAGAGAGAGAGAGAGAGACACAGCACTGGTGGGAAAGTGAACATTGCGTTGTAGCACCTCACAGTGGAATGCTTGACGTCGCACGGCAACATTCTGCAAATCCGAGTTCAATTCAAGATAAATGCCTTTCTCAAGCAAGCGAACTCGAGCAGCCAAACAGTTATAGGCACGACCCGGCATGTCCGAAATAATAGCAGTACAGCCTAAAAGCACCAGAGCTGGTCACGTAGCCAACCAGCGAAACAGAAGTGGCGCCGATCAAAGAGAGAACAAACGACTTCAAGCCGCCCTGAGCTCAGCGAACTGGAGCCAAGAGGTTGGGGCAAACAGGCAGAGCGGCCTGAGCCAAAATGGCTACAGAGGAGGAGGGGGAGGAGGAGGAGGAGGAGGAGGAGGAGGAGGAGAAGAGCGAGGAGGGCGACCGCGCCTGGACTGCATCTCCAGGAGGCTGGTGATCATGTGGCAGACCGCCTTTTGGCGTGCGGCCGGGCGGGCCGAGGCCAGGGCCGGCCCGGGACGGGGCGAAGCTGTGGGCGAAGACGACAACGAGGGCAACGCCTGTGGCAACTCTCGGGGATGGACAGACCCCCCTTTAGTAAAACGTGGTTTAGTGAAAACGACCTGAGGCCCAAACCTGGCGGGCGCAAGCCTGGAAAATAACGGCCACGGCGCCATCTCGAGAACCGAAAACGGACAATTCACTAATCGACGTGTCACTGTTGGGGGTTCTGTCCACCCCCGAAACTCAAGAGGGCCTCCCGTTTCATCCTGCCAGCTGCGAATCGACGCTCGCGGACGCCAGTCGACGCCAATCGACGCCAGGCTGTCGCCCACCGAAGCTCCATCGGCGCTGTCGCACCGATGAAAATTGCCAGACGCCGGCAGAGGCGAGTGCTCTCGAAAGCCTGCCCTCCGAGGGCACGCCAGGCTCCCAGGAGTTGCCCCCGAAGGCAAGGAGTCCCAGCCCTGGGCCTCGCTCGGGGCCGTCAGGACACGCCCAACTGCACCGGTTTTTGCAGCTGCGCAGCGCGACGCAGCCTCGCGACGAGGTAAGAGACGACCGGCGAGGATGACGAGGGCGACGGGGGGAGAAGTGGGGGGGAAACGGAGGAGCGACGGGGCGAGACGCTCGGGGATCTGCTGACCCGGGTCAATCCAGACCCGGATCAGTCGGGCCTTGCAGGAGATCCTGCAGGACCCTGAAAGGATCCTGCACCAGACCCGGGCCAAGGCGAAGGCTCCTGCAGCATCCTGCACCCAAACCCGGGTCAGTGCGACCCTGGCCATGCAGGATCCTGCAAGATCGGGCGCTCTGGCTGACCCCCGTTTGCATAGACCCCCGTCTCAACAAGGGCTCCTAACTTCGCGCTTCGCGCTGCGCGAGAGCGCGAACAACTCCGCGCTCTCGCGCCGCCCCCAGAGGGGAGAAGAGGCGGACGAGGAGGATCGGGGAGGAGGAAGGAGGCCCGCGGAGCGCGAAGCGCGACGAACTTCGCGCCCTCGTGGGAGCCCTTGCTCAAGGCTCCCGATCTGGACGCCCGAAATGGGTACGGAAAGCATGGGCACAATGCCCAACAGCAAATGCTGTCTTGAACTGATAGCGGTCGCTGTTGGGCAGGCGGCCTCCTGCCTCATGTTGCGCAGGCGGCCTCCTGCCTCACAGGATCACAGGCCGCGGCGGCGTGAACAGCGAACCCTACTCAAAATGAACAGGAACTGCTGTTGGGCATTGTCGGGAGCGGCCAAGAGGGGGGTGTCCAAGAGGGGGGGGGTGCAAATCATGACCGGCGGCATGTGCGCGGCCCAGCGGGGGGACCAGGGACGTAATGAAACAAGAAGAGGCGCCATGAAATCTGAGGAAATATCATGGCCCCCGCCATGATATCCCCCCCCCTAGTCATCACCCCACCTCTTCGCCGCCCCCGACAGTGTACCCATCCTTTCCGTGCCCACGTCGGGCGCCCAGACCCGAGACGCCCCGCGCGGCCCCGCGCCGGCTCTGCCCCGGGGGGCCCGCCGCACGCACGGCAGGGCCGCCGTAGGTGCGAAGCCGACTGACTTCGCGCCCTGGTGGGAGCCCTTGCTCAAGGCTCCCGAGCTCCTCCTCCTCCTCCTCCTCCTCCTCCTCCTCCTCCTCCTCCTCCTCCTCCTCCTCCTCCTCCTCCCCCTCCGCCTCCTCCTCCTTCCTCGCGCGGCCCCGCGCCGGCTCTGCCCCGGGGGGGCCCGCCGCACGCACGGCACGGCCGCCGCAGGTGCGCGCCCCGCCCTTCCGTGCGGCGGGCGTCCCTCCGCAGAGGCCGCGCCCCTCCGCGGGCAGGCGCGCGGCAGGCCGCACGGGCGCCCTCCGCGGGCAGAGGCGCGCGCGGCAGGCGCACGCAGCGTTCCAGTCGGCCGGGCAGGCCCCCCTGCATCCTCCTCCTCCGCCTCCTCCTCCGCCTCCGCCTCCGCCTCCGCCTCCGCCTCCGCCTCCGCCTCCTCCTCCTCCTCCTCCTCCTCCTGCTCCTCCTCCTCTCCTCCTCCATCTCCATCTCCTCCTCCTCCTCCTCCTCCTCCTCCTCCTCCTCCTCCTCCTACCTACCTACCTACCTACCTACCTACCTACCTACCTACCTACCTACCTACCTACCTACCTACCTACCTACCTACCTACCTACGTACATACGGCCTACAAAGAAGGTTACGTCGGGCCTGTCCTCCCACAGGGGGATTTTTGGATGACAAATAACACCTATAGTCAACAACCACCCCCAAAATGGTCAAACAATGCTCAACAAAAACCGTCCCCAGGCTATTCTTTGATGATTTTTGAATGATCCTCCTGTAGAGGGACAGGCCCGACTGAACCCTACAGGCGGATTTTGGACGAAAACTTGAAAATACGCAGAACAAATCTAACAAACATACTGACAAAGAAAAATAGAAAAATCGTTCCCAGACTATGGTTTGGCTGTTTTGGGCAATTTCTCCTGTAGCGGGGCATGCCCGACTTGAGCGTCCCGGGACCCTGCCTGGGTCGCGTGCGTGCGCTGCGGGTGCATCGGCCCATTCGACCATCAGCACGTTGCCAAAGTCTGGCCGCCTCAGTCTGGGGGTGCCAGTCACAGAGCGTGTGGCGAGCTCCGAGTTCGAAAAAAGGCCTCACCGCACGCAAGGTCCGTCGCCGCACGGTTTTGGGAACCTTCGAGGCCCCGGTCGCCGGAGACGTCTTCGGAGAACGATCCAAGTTCCAAAACTTTGCGGTCACCCCGGACCCCCACTGACTCACCTGGCGGTGTGGTCACCGCACCGGTTGAACGATTTGCTTACCACCGAAGCTATTATGCTCCACAAGCTGCCTCGCCAACCTGCCCAGAAACCTCAGTGGAGTCAAAACGTCTTGCGCTGCCAAAGAACATGTCGATGCGTGATCGGCATTGGCAGGACGGAAGCGAGAGAGCGGACAGCCTCACGACCCTGAGCTCCCATAGCGATCAGAACAACTGAGACTCCGAGCAATCGTTGTCTGGCTGTGACACTGCCGAGCGCCTCCCAGGCGCGAGGGCGCTTCCAGCGGGCTGCCTCCCGATGCTGGGTTCCCAGGGGGGGCTCCTCCGAGTGGGCGCCCTCGGGGCCGCCAGGAGACCGACGAGACGGAGCAGCGGAAGTGCAGCGAAGACGGAGGCGAGGACGTGGGTAAGGGTTCTGGTCTGGGGGCTCGCGCGGGGACGCCTCAAGGCCCCTCGAGTCGAGAAGGGCGAGGAGGGTCGACAATCACGGTTGAGAAGTTGAGAAGGGCCCGAAGCGAGAACCGACGGGACCGCGGGCCGACCAGGTATGAAGCAAGAGCGGGAGTGCGCGGCGAAGTGATTAAGATGAAGACGGCGGTGACGGTGATCACACGGATAGTGATGCTGATGATGGCAACGATGCTGCCAAAGATACGAGGACGCTGTTGCTGATGGTGGTAATGATGATTCGGGTGATGATGACGAGAACGATGATGATGCTGCTGCTGCTGATGATGAGTATGATGATGGTGACGCTGGAGGTGATGAAGCTGAGTGTGAACATGATGATGCTGTCGGCGCGAGCGGAGGCGGCACCTGCCACCTTGAATCGCTCTGAGAAGCGGCCGCACTCGGCCACGTCGCCTGGCGCCAGCCGCCGCCGCATGACACCGAGCCCGCAGGGCGCTGCATCGCTGCACGCGGCAGTGCCGTGCCATCCAGCGGTGATGTCTGCCTGGAGCACGGGCAGCAAGTTGCGGACCAACTCGAGCTCGCGCATCGCCGAAGCCCAGAGCCGCCGCGGGCGGCCGCCGAAGGCCGAAGGTCTCCACGAAGGCGTAGCGTGAATGCAGGGGGTGGGCGCCTCTCTGCGGATCATGGTGGCCCACGTGATGTGGCCCAGCACCGCCCGCAGAGCATAACCTGTCGTCCAGCGTCTCCGCAGCAGGCTGCTGATCGCCGCCCTCAGCCTCCAGACGTTTCGGGCCTTGATGGTCAGCGATGCCCCCTCATGCAGCTGTAGCCCGAGAAACTCGACGTTGGCGGGCGCCTCGCAGATCTCGTGAACTACCAGCCCCGCGAGCCTGAGACGACTGACCAGCTTGTAGAGCAGGCGGTTGGCCGCCTCGGGCGTGACGCCGACGGTGATCACATTGTTGACGTAGGCCCCAGCGGCTACGGGTCGGTCCCGATCCAGCTGGATGCCGACCTGGCCGTCCACGATGACGTTGGATGGGCCCACCCCGCTGCGCAACAAGCAGGTGGCCGACGCCTCCTGGCACAGGCGCAGGGCCCACGAGAAGCCCATCGGCAACGCCACCACCTTGGCGGTGACCAGCTGGCCAGGTGCGAACGGCAACTCCGCGAGGCCTGCCTCCATCAAGAATGTCGCATCGATGGCGGGCAGCGCGAAGTAGTCCTCCATGCCTGCCGGGAGACGCATGTGGTAGAACGCGCACTCCAGGCCGGCGGTGGCGATGTAGGCGCCTGACGGAGGCACCTCCAACGAGCTCCAAGCAGATGCTGTGGGTAGCCTGGTCTTTGGAGGCGGCCGAAAAAACGAATTTGCGATGCGTGTATCAAAAATCATGCGTTGACTCCCATTCTTCTTGGGAGCGAAAAACAAGCCCACTGAACCCTTGGCGTCCACCGCCTCCGAAAACGAAACCATCCCACGGGCGTGGAGCTCACCCAAGAACTCAGCGTAAACGTGCGGGTCGCCAAAGAGCTTCCGATCGCAGTAAGCACCACGGGGGCAAGCGGTCGACATCAGCTCAGCGGCCTCCTCTTGAGGTCTAAGCATATGGCTCCGCCAGTGCCTTAAACGCTCCACCTCCAAGCTGCCCACAAGGGGGACAACGTCTACCGGGCGTCCAGCTAGAGCAGGCCACGAGATATGCTCTCGGTTGTAGGGCACAGACGGGTTGGGCGCGCGGTCGCCGTAAACCGACACGCCGTGGAGGAGCTCCGCGAGGGCTCCGTCCTCGCAAGCACGCGTCCCCCCATACTTCTCTGGAAGTCGTCCCAGCCGATGAAGAGCGGTGTTCATACGGTCAATGGCGGTACGCTGGCACTCGTTGACGGGAAGGCCAACTGCGCTGCGACAACCGTAGAGTGAACTCAGGGATGCAATGGCCTCGTTAGCCGAACCCGATGATGAGCATGAACAGCCTGACGTCTCTGCGAGCGGCGCCCGCCAGCATCAGATCGAAAGGGTACTGACCCCGCAAGCGGCAACGGGAAGATGTCGCGCTGGCGGTCGCCTCTGCGGCGGTGCAAGTCCGCCGGGCCCGTGCGCTGAACGGCCCGCTGGTCTCCCAGGCCGCTCCGCAGCGATGGCGTCATGACCCCGCGGCGGACGCACCGCGCCCGCCGCCCTTCTTGGGCTTCGGCTTCCGAGGCCTCTCAGGTCCAGAATCGGCCCCACCAGCTGCGAGAGCACGTTCCTCGCGAGCTTTGCGCCGCTCCTTCGCTATGGCCGCATCCTTCTGCAGCTGCTGCGAAACGAAGTCCCGAAGGAGCGGGGCCACGCACAAGTGGCCGCGACCGTGCGTGAGGCCCGTCATCAGATTCTCGCTCACACCGAAGCCCGTCTCGTTCTCGAAACGGTGCAGATACCTCGCCACGCTCTCGGTCTGAATGGCCCTCGCCACGATTTCCACCGAAGCCAGGTTAGAGCTGTGCAGCTGATCGTAGCACAGGCCGACCTCCAACAACCCGCACATGAACTCATGGTTCGCGACACCTGGATCGTCATCGTGAAGCTGCCCGTCGGTGCGCCACTTCAGATGCCAAGCCATGGGAGCCCCGGCAACGCGATGGATGAAGAGCGCCACCCAGAGCGGCGTCCTCGGGCCACCGATCGGCCAGTCGCTGAACGGGGCCTCCGCGAGCAAACGCACGGCGTCGCCGAAGTCACGATGCCGCTCCCCACGGATGTCGTGGGTCACGGCCATGATCCTCAGGTCGCCTCCCGGAGCAGCCGCCGCCGCGCCGACCGCGGCCACGCCGGGCGCTGGCCCAGCAGCCGCTGCAGGCGCCAAACGGGGCGCACCCGTGGCCGCCGCCGCCAAAGCCCCAGGCGCGCCCGGCGCTCCACCGCCGAGAAGAGGCACAGCCCCAAGAACCGCCGCCGCCGCGGGTGCGGCCACGAGCGCGCCGCCGCCTGCGGCCCCGCCGATGGCACCAGGGACCGCAGCGCCGCCACCGCCGACTCCGCCGACTCCGCCACCGCCGAGAGCCGTAGCCAGGCCGCCGACCCCAGCCGCCACGCCGCCACCGGCTGCTGGTGCCAGCAGCGCGCCTCCGCCATCTCCAGGCCCTCCAAGAGCCGCCGCCAAGCCGCCACCCCCACCCGCCGCGCCGCCGCCTGCCGCCGGGGCGGCCCCCACAGCAACCGCGGCCACGCCCGCCAGGATCGCGCGCCCACCGATGTTTGGCACCACCGCCGCGCCGGCTGGCAGCCCGAGCTCCGCCTCCACCGCCTGCTGGGCCACGGCGATGGCCGCCGCGAGGGGCACCGCGCGGAAGCGATACTCCCCGTCGCCTCCGATCCCTGCAGCAGCGCCTCCAGCCGCCCCGTCTCGTCCCGCTGGCGCACAGCACGACCGCCGCGACGTCGGCGCCGCCGATCAGCACCTCCGAGTAAGCGTCGCCATCGGGAGTGAGGATCCCGACGCCCCACGGCGCTGTGGAGGCCAGAGCCAGCACGAGCCTCTCGTGCCACACGCGCCTGCCGCCGACCGCGTAGCGGATCATGACGAAGTCGCCAGGCACGACGCCAAGCGCGCTCAGGGGATGAGCCATCCTCAGTGGCTGGAGGCGCTCCACCTGGCCTTCGCTACAGCCGCCTGCTCGCGAGCCTCGTCCTCCAGGCTCAGAGGCTCCACGTGGGCGGCTTCTGCGGGACGCGCGCAGCCTCGGCGGCTAGCCAACCAGTGGCCTACCGCGCCGCAGGCCGCACCCGCCAAGACGACCAGCACCAGGGCGGCGTGACCGAGCACGGTCTCCAGCCAGGTCGGCGGCTCCGCAGCCACGATCGGCGCGCCGGCGCCGCAGCTCAGCGCAAGCTTGCACACGCAGGCGGGGCACTCGGTCCGAGCCGCCCACACGACCGCCGCGGTGCCCGCGGATCGCAGCGACTCTCCGAAGAGGTAGTGGACGAGAGTCTGCATCCGTCAGCACTTTGAGACCCGATGGCGATGGAGACATCCCCATTGCGGCCACCTCACGTTACACCTGCGCAAGATGTTGTGAAGACGCACAAATAAATGTAAAGGTTGCGATTATGGGTATGATGATGAGTTTGACGATGATGGTGATGATGGTGATGATGGTGATGATGGTGATGATGATGATGATGATGATGATGATGATGATGATGCTGATGATGATGACGATGATGATGCCGATGCTGATGATAATGCTGATTGTGATGCTTACGATCGTGACGCTGATGGTGGTGGTGACGAAGATGGTGGAGCATGAAGAGGAAAACGAGAAGCACGCTGAGAAAGATGAGAATCGCAGAAGTAGGAAGAGGGGGGCAATGATGATAATGAGGATGCCGACTGCAACGACGGCGATGGCGATGGCGATGGCGATGATGATGGTGACGATGATGGTGATGATGATGATAAGGCAGGAGGCGGGGAAGAAAGCGCTGGATGGGAGGCCGAGAGCAACGACAGCAGACTGGTCGCCTGCACCCCGGTGGGCAGCATGCCGCTGTTCATGTACGCGAAGATGAAGAGGTTGTAGTGCGCCCACGACCCTCCGACGCGAGCGCGCGCGCCCACGAAATCGCGGCCCCGCCCGCGCGGCGCGTGCAGGAGGACAAGAGGGAGAGGGGGGGGGAGAGCGGGAGGGAGCAAGGGAGTGGAGAGCAAAAGGGGGAGGGCGTGAGGGGCTGGGGCGAGGGCCAAGGGGAGACGAGACGCATCAAGTGGAGGAGGAGGAGGAGGAGGAGGGCGAGGAGGAGGAGGAGGAGGAGGAGGAGGAGGGGGAGGAGGAGGAGAAGGGGGAGGCGGAGGTGGGAGGAGACTGAGTGGAGGGGAAGGGAGGAAAGGATCGACAGGGTAGAGCGAGCGAGGAAAAGAGGTCATGGCAGCATGGGAGGCAACGACAATCTTGGCGCGAATGGGCGCGTGCCGTACCCTGGGCGGCTCTCCCCTGGGAGCTCCAAGTGTCATGCCTGCTGCAACGTCATGATCACGGCACTTTGAGACCCTCCTCCTCCTCCTCCCCTCCTCCTCCTCCTCCTCCTCCTCCTCCTCCTCCTAGAGACGCGTCCACTGGGCCACAGCGGGCGTTTCACCGGAGAGCCCCCCACAATCTGGACACGAACGGGCCCGCCGTGTCATACCCCCTGGCTGCCCGCCCTTGGGAGGCCCAACTGCCATGCCATCTACATCGCGGTGGCCACAGGCCTGTCGTAAGAGACACGTCTGCTTGGCCAGAGCGGGCGATTCGCCAGAGTGATCCCCACAATCTGGGCGCGAACATCCTTGTCCTCCGTATCCACCTCCTCCTCCTCCCTCTCCTCCATTTCCTCCTCCTCCTCCTCCCCCTCCTCCCCCTGCTCACATCCTTATCATCCTCCTCCTCATAATCCTCCTCATCCTCACGTATTCTTGCGATTGCCCAGCCATAATTTTATCCATAGTCATACATCGGCGTCTCAGCCTCGTTACCATCATGCGCGATCTGCTGCGACTGCTGGTTCTGCTGACTATACTTCTCCTCATTCTAGTCTTCATCATTAGGAATGGAAAAGCGGACAAACCCACAGTTGTCCTCCTCCCTCACCCTTCCTCTTCTGATTGTTCTTCTCCTTTTTCTGGGAGAAGGGGAGGAGGGAGAACGAGATGGATATGTAAAGTTGCCCTCCTCCGACTCGCCCTCCTCTCACTCGTGTCCCAGCTCGCCTCTGCTTCGCATCAGCTCCGTCCAAGCACCGTTGTACTGGGTCATGCTAATGATCATGGTCACCATCAGTACGAACGACATGATGACCTGCGCGGCGGAACTGCGTCGACCCGGCTAACGGAGCTGAGAGGAGGACGAGGAGAAGGACGAGGACGAAGAGAACGAGGACGAGGACGACGGCGACGAGGACCAGGAGGACACCGAGCAGGAGAAGGAGGAGGAGGAGGACAAGGCCACATAAGACGACATCAATGTCGATTGCGACGAAGGGGACGAGCAAGACAAGGAAGAAGACGAGTCTCAGGAGGAAGAAGGAAGATAAGCTCCTCCTCCTCCTCCTTCGCCTCCTACTCCTCCTTTTTATTGTTTCATTTTCCTGCTTCTGCTCCTCCTCGTCCACCTCATCCTCCGCCTCCTGCTGCTCCTCCGCCTCCCCCTCGTCGTCCCTGTCGTCTCTGTCGTCCCTGTCCCGCAGACAGGTTGTTCACCCTGGGCCGTTTTGGACGACTCTGGAGCCTGGAGGCGGCCACCGTTTGCGACCACCCGCGAACTCCATCCCCGCGGATCCAAGCGACGCTGGAGATCGGACACCCCCGCAGGGAACCGAGATTATGAGCCCCCGCTTGTGCTCCAGAAATCTTATTTGCTGCGTGGGGTAGGTCTCACGTGTCCCTGCACACTGCAGAGCCCGAAACTGGAGAATGTTCTCGGGCGTTCGGTTTTTTTCAAGTGGGCGATTTCGGAAACCCTGGACCCAAACACGTTGTCATCTCTTTGGGGCCCATCTTTTACTTCCGCCGCCTTCCGCCGACCTTCCGCTGGCGGAGGCTGCCTCGCTTTACTTCCATCGCCCTTCCGCCGCGGGAGAGATGACAACTCTTTCGATCCTCGGAGGCAAGGCCCTTTTTTGAAACGCCCCACGCGAATAGCATTAGGTCGGGCATGTCCCCCTACAGGCGGATGTTGGATGAAACATTTGAGATATATAAAAATCATCCAACACAGTCAAAAATACTAGAAAAATCGTCCCCAGACTAGTCTTGACTATTTTTGAATATTCCTCCTGTAGAGAGCCACGCCAAACTTAAAGGTAAGGCCCTTCTTTAAACGCCCCACGCCGAAAGACCCTGGCCCTCGGCCTTGTGCGGACGGCGCGCCCCCGCGAGAGAGATCCTCTGCTCCTTGCGCCCGCGCCTCCTCGAGATCCTCGCCGACGCCGCCTCGCTGCTCGAGCCGCCTAGCTCCCCACCGACACCGCGCCCCCTCGATGCTCCTCACGGCTGCACCTCCGCCTGCGCCTCGGGAGGACACCGGCTCCTGCTCCTCGTCCTCCTCCTCCTCCTCCTCCTCCTCATCATCATCATAAGCATATCATCATCATCATCACCATCATCATCATCATCACCATCATCATCATCATCATCGTCATCATCATCATCACCACCACCACCATCATCATCATCATCATCATCATCATCATCATCACCAGCATCATCATCATCATCACCACCACCATCACCACCACCACCACCACCACCACCACCATCATCATCATCATCATCATCATCATCATCAGCATCATCATCATCAGCATCATCATCATCATCAGAAAGTATCATCATCACCATCATCACCATCACCATCATCATGATCATCAACAAGTAGCATCAGCATCATCATCATCAGCAGCGCCATCATCGTCATCCTCATCCTCATCCTCGTTCCCATCATCCTCGTCCCCATGCTCATCCGCATCCTCATCCTCATCCCCATCCCCGTCCTCATCCTCATCCTCCCCCTCCAGCCCCGCGTCCAGCGTGGGCCCCGGGGGTGGGCGGGTGCCGCGCCGGCTCTTGTCGGCACAGAGCCCGGGTCGGGCCGGGCCCTGCCCGCCAAGCCGGGCGGGCCGCCCAGCGGCTCGCAGACCCATGGGCCAGCCGAGGGCGGGCCGGGGCAATCGGCCCCGCGCGTGGCTCCCAGACCCGGGCCAGCCAGACGGGAGTGGCTGACCTGACGGGCAGATGTTCCGCCACCGCTGCCACATGTAGGATGTGGGAGCAGGGAGGACGAGGAGGTCCTCCTCCTCCTCCTCCTCCTCCTCCTCCTCCTCCTCCTCCTCCTCCTCCTCCTCCTCCTCCTCCTCCTCCCCTCCTCCTCATCCTCCCCCCCACCTCCTCCTCCTCCTCCTCCTCCTCCTCCTCCTCCTCCTCCTCCTCCTCCTCCTCCTCCTCCTCCTCCTCCCTCCTCATCCTCCTCTCCTCCTCCCTCCTCATCCTCCTCCTCCTCCTCCTCCTCCTCCTCCTCCTCCTCCTCCTCCTCCTCCTCCTCCTCCTCCTCCTCCTCCTCCTCCTCCTCCTCCTCCTCCTCCCTCGCCCACCTATGGTAGCGGTGGTGGACAATGGGCCCATCATGGCCCCCGTCAGCGCTGGCCCCGGTGAGTGCGCGAGCCTCGACGGGGCGGCAGAAGAAGGCCGCGGCCGCGGCCCGCGGAGGTCGGGCGGGGGGGGGCATCGAAGGGCCCGCGCTGGGCCGCGGCCCCGGCACGCTGCCGGGCTGGCGGCGCCGACGAGGAGGGCGCCCGCCGAGCAGGCCGACAAGATCGGTGTCGTCGGTTGGTTTTTTTTAGGGGGGAGGGCGTGGACACATGACCTCCACACATCGCGGCTGCCACCACGGTGCGACTCAAAGGCTTGCCAGGCAACCAGGGGACGCAACATGAGCCGATCTGCAAGTTGGCAAACTCGTGTAGCGAATCGTGGCCGAGTGAGAGGGCAGCCGTGCTGCGGAGAGAACGTTGCACACGACCTGTCGTATGGAGTGACTTTTGGTGTGGTCTGTTTTGTTGTGCGCCTCAGGCAACACAGGTTTCGGGATGTGAATCTGCTGGTGCAGCAGCCGAGCGGCCGAGCTCACAGCAGCGGTGCATGCTGTCAGCTTGGCAAGCGGGGCCGTCGAGGTAGTGACCGATTCCCGATTCGTCAGCAGTGGCGTCGCGGCAATCAGGGCCGGGGCGTCCCCCTAGGACTGGGCCCACGCAGACCTGTGGGAGCTGATCCTTCCTCACTGCCGCAGCGGCGCGCTGGCCGCGCGATGGGCCAAGTGGCACCTCGACGCCGCGGAGGCCCAGGATCGCGGCGTGTCGCCCAAGGACCGCTTCGGCGACGCTGCGGCTGACCACCTCGCGGGGGGCCGCGGTCCAGGCGCGGCTGCCCCCGCTGGCGCTGTGCCAGGAGCGTGGGCGGCAGCTGGAGGCGCCCTCAAGGCCGTGCAACGCGTGCCCGCCATGGTGGACCTCGAGGCCCAGGCACACCACGGGCACTGCCCGGGCGGCCCCCGCGCGCGGCGGCGCTGGGCGCAGGCGGGGCACCGCCGCCGCCGCGCGCCCAGCCGTGGCGGACGACGCTGCGGCAGCGGCGGCGGCAGCGGCGGCCCCGCAGGCGGAGCCAGGGCCGGCGCGCGCGGCGCCAGCAGGCAGCGCCCGCAGGAGCCGCGTCGCCTCCCTTGCGAGGGCCCCGCGCGGGCCCGCGCCGGGAGCGCCCCGCGTGCCGCTCGTGCAGCGCCTGGGCGCCGCAGCTGCCCCCGCGGGCGGACGGCCTGCTGTTCTTGGGCGCTCCGCGCGCCGGGGGGGCGCGAGGCGGCGTGGCGGGCGGCTGTGCGGCGGCGCCCGCTGGAGCGCCCGGGCCCGCCCGACCCATCCATTCATCAGTGGCCCGACGGCTGTCACGCGTGCTCGCCAGGCGCACTGCTTGCCTTCTTCTTGATCTTCTACTACTTCCTCCTCCTCCTCCTCCTTCTCCCCAAGCTCCTCCGCGTTCTGTTTGTCACCCGTTCTCGCCGCTGGGCCCCCCTCTGCATGGTGAAACAAACAGCCTCTGCTGGAATTTCGCGCCGCTCCTGCTGAAGGGGTTGAGGACGGCGAGGGAACGAGAGAGAAGAGGAGGAAGAGGAGGCCGAGGGGGAAGCGACGACAACCCAAAGCGCAGAAACGACCGGTCTTGGCTTTGGGGTGCAGCGGGCATCCCAGAGCGGCAGCGGTGGTCAGCCATGGCAGATGAGGCGAGAGCCGGGCAGGAGCGGGCAAGGACCCTCTGTGGCCGTGTTGGCCGCCTTGCACCGTGGCGAGGGTGCTCCAGAAAGAACATGGCCTTCGATAGGTCGAGGCATTGGCTTCTCTTCGTAGGTGGAAGGCCGAAAGAGGGCGTCGGAGGTGAACCAGGGGCGGGGCGGATTGGGGTGGCCTCGCCAGAGGTAGCTGGCGGAAGCACATATTGCCAACTCCACAGGAGATGTCAACGTTCTGGGACCGAGGGGTTCCAAAGTCGCCGAAGTGAAATAACTTACCAAGCTATCCGGCAGTTCATCGCGAATCTCTATCGGGTGCATAGGCACGCGTGACGGATCAGGAGATGTAAGCAGGCCGAGCCGACGCCTGCGCGAACGCGCCATGCGCCAGACTGCCCCCCCCAAAAAGAGATGAGGAGCAGGAGGAGAAGGGGTCATGGGGAAGAGGAGAAAAGGGACGAAGAGGTACAGTAAGGGCGACGAGGAGGGGGAGAAGACGGTCTGGAGGACGGCCGGAGGGATGAGCGAGGAGGAGGAAGGGGAGGACAGTGATGACGGGGGAGAGGAGGGTGAAAATGAGATAGGAACGTACTGGTGGTGATTATGATGAGGAGGAACTCTTGGACGAGGATAATTTGAAAGAGGAGGAGGCGGCAGAGGAGAATGACCGAGGACGAACGCGAGGAAAGGGAGGAGGAGGAACCCGGATGGGTAGCCTTGGGCCCAGACACCCGTGGCAGTGCACCAGCCCTAAGGGGGCCAGCCACGATCGTCAAAAGCGAATGTTCCACATCCCATTACATCAACCTATGAGACATGGATTTCTTACTCTCATTCTTGCGTTACGTTGCACCACCCTGTACTACCACGTACGGCAGCACGCGCCACCTCGGATACGATATCTACCTCGTACACCCACGCAACTAGCACCACTTACGTGACCAGGTTGGCCTAGCGACTGCAACAATTTGCAAGCGGTAGCACCACGACTCCGTCGACTTCTCTCAACCCTGCCTGGCGCCGCGTGAAGGGAAGAACAACGAGCTGCGGCACGCACACTAATACGGGTAGCCTCAGCGCGAACCCTACTCGACCAACCAACCTACCAGCAGCTCCAAGCAGCATAGCATCTGCTCAACCAACATCACAACGCACAACAACAACCACGACAACCAGCCGACACAATAGACGGCCACACACGAGCGCCTCGGGCCAAAGGCAAAGGCAGGGGGAAACACCAAGAGAGACAACAACTCGGCAAAGGCAAGGGACCATCTTGGCAACCTGTCGGGCACAGTGGATACGCAACCCAAGAACTGCCACGACTTGCACGTTCAGTTTGCAACTTTGAGCCTCGCCTCTGACACAACTTGACCCCGTTATGGGCATGGGAGTTGGGGGGCAGCGGCAGTTCATGGCGCGGGATGGACGAGGTGAAAAGGTAGCAGCTTCATGCCTCCTGGGACTCATGGCTTGCCACGCTTTTTTTACGCAGCAGCATCTCGCACTTAGATCTTTACGTTACTCTCCGTTAGTCGTCTCTACTTGATTCTTTCCACTGGCAGTGCCAGCGTGCTTCGGCCTCTCCTCATTCGGAATCCTCTTCAGTAGGGAATGTGTTATCATCATTGTCATGACTTGTCTTTCCCTGTCTCCTCGTCGGCATCTCCCAGAGTGCTGGTGGCGAGCGCTTACTCTGCCCCCGGAGGGCCTCTGCCTGCCGCCCATCTCTTCGCGCGTCTGTGTTCCCGCAGCGCTCGCCACTACAGCCTGATGCGTGGCTCCTTCACCTAAGTCGGCGATCGCTTTTCTCTGGCATTAGCGCCACAAGCCCGTGCTTCAGGCCCGAGCAACGTCAAGAAAGTCTGGATGGGTCTGGAGGAGGGAGGAGGAGGAGGAGGAGGAGGAGGAGGAGGAGGACGAGGAGGAGGAGGACGAGGAGGAGGAGGAGGGGGAGGGGGAGGGGGAGGAGGAGGAGTCGACGACCTGCCACACCCAGTACACGATGGGCAAGATAGGTATCCCCGCGGGCTCCTCGTCCCCCATGGTGAGCGCATCCAGCTGCGAGAACTCCAACTGGCTCGCATCCTCGCGGGCATCTGAGAGGAAGATCGCCCTGCCTCTACTCCTCGTCCCCTGCTCAAGCTCATCTGTTGCCGCATCACCCCCGATCCTCATCCTGCTCCTGACTGTCCGATCAACGTGCTCATCCTCCTCCGGCTCCTCCTCCTCCTCATCATCATGGCCATCGCCATCACCATCGCCATCATAATCGTCATCATCATCAGCATTCTCCGTATCGTCATCATTATCATCATGCTTATCATAATCGTCACCTACCATCATCATAATCAGCATTACCATCCTCCTCCTCCTCATCATCAGCAGCATCAGCATCATCATCACAATAATCAGCATCATCGTCAGCCATCACAACCATCATGATCAACATCGTCAGCATCGTTGCCGTCAACATCATCAGCATCAGCAGCCTCATCCTCACCACCATCATCACCGCCATCACCATGACTATCACCATCATCACCATCACCATCACCATCATCATTAATCACTATCACCGCCAGCAACACCATCATCACCATCACCATCAACAACACACCCATCAGCATCGCCATGCTCAACATCGTCATCGGCAACACCATCAACAACATCCCTACCATCATCATCAACAACAACATCATAGTCGTCAACCGCAACTGCATCGTCACCGTCATGATCAACACAATCCTCATCCGCATTACCATCACCAGCATCACCAGCATCATCATCACCACCACCGTCATCATCACCGATACCACCACCATCATCCACATCACTATCACCAGCAACATCATCATAACAATCACCGTCACCATCACCATCCCCGGCATCGCCATCAGCATCCTCATTACCGTTACCAACATCAACACGTTCGCGTGGTGCGGAAGAGAACTCTTACGAGCACGGGCACATCATATGCTCCCTGCACGACGACCTCCGGTCCTCCGTGCCAGAGCTGCTGGCGCCTGCTGTGCCGGACCTGCAGCTTGCCACTTTCGGCTTGTCCCAGCTCCTCCCTGGCGAGCGGGCTTTTTGGACACATCTGGAAGGGGCGCCTGTCCAGCCGCTGCCCCTGTGGGCCACGCTGCCAATCGGAGGCGAGACGGATGACTTCCACGACTTCTTCCCGGACGGCTCGGCTGACCCATCAGATGACCCCCGCTGGAAGGTCGCTGGGTCTGGTATCGCGCGGCGACAAGCGACCCCGTCTGGCGCAATCCAATGGGGACGGTGCGCCACCCCGCTGCCAGGCCTGGTGTAGACCATCACGAGGGCGGAGCTTCTCCCCCTGGTCCTCTTGGTTGAGAATGTCGCGCAGCCCCTCCGTGTCTTCATTGACAACAAGAGCGTCGTCTCGGAGGCCATCCTCCGGATCGCTGCAGGTGGCCGTGGTCTTTCCTTGGCCGTGTGCCACCCGCCCGAATGGTGACTTGTGGAAGCGGTTCGACGCAGCCCTCCAGACGCACCCCAGCCGCGCCGTGGTCGTGCAGAAGGTGAAGGGCCACGTTGACCCGTCCGAGGTGCAGAGCTCTTTCGAGGAGTACTGCCGCGCGGGGAACGCTCTTGCCGACCAGTCTGCTCATCGTGGCCGTCGGCATCATGAACCTCGCCGGGATGAGGCCCGCGCTGCTGCGGAGCACCGCGCTACCGCAGTGCGCCGGGTGCAGACTTTCCTCCTCGGCGCGCAGGAACGCATGCTGGTCCAGCAGAGTGAGGCAGCGGAGGCCGCGGAAGCAGCGGAGGCCCCGCCTCCTGCTCCCGATGCCACGGACGACCTCCCACCTCAGCATCCCATGGTGTGGGGCGGGACTTTCTCCTGGTCCAAAGTGAACGCTAACCCTGCCAGCTGGGTTGACGCACGCGCAGCTCCCCCACGGCCGGGTATTTTCATGATCGTCTGCTGAAATGGTGGGGCACCTTGGCCTGGCCGGCCCCGTGCAACTCGCCTCCCGACCCTGGCTTCGGGCAGGTCAGCCGCGTCGAGCTGGCGGTGCTTTTCGAGCTTGAAACCCACGCGCGGCTCCCGGTCCTGGTAGACCGCAAGTGGCACAAGCCCGACTTGGCCCCGTCCGTCAACGTGGTCCAGCAGACCCTCAAGCAGAAGGGCATGCTCTTCCAGGCCGCGCTGTGCATCCTACAGAAGCATGCAGTTGGTTCCTTGGCGCCGCCCCGGTGCTTTTTCGACCGCATGGCGAATGCACGGCTGCACGCAGAAGGACACGTCGCATTCTCTCGCCATGCGCCCTCGCATGCGCTGTCCTGCCTTGGTGCACCAGCTGGAGCAATTCTTTCGCATTCTTTCATGCAGTGCGCCGAGCGCGCTCGCAGATGGATCAGCCCTTCGCGGCTGTCTTCGGAGGAGCGCCAGCTGTGGACGTCCTTGACCACACGCCTGCGGGCGATGCGCTGTCTGTGATCCCCGATCTCGGCACACACCCGCCCTCTGACGCGGTCACACTTGCGAGGCTTCACGTTGAGAGCAGGCGCGAAGGCGCTGAGCAACACTCCGTCGCGAACAAAGGCCCGCGCGCGCCGCGACGGCCGCGGCCGCGGTCTCGTGCTCTCCGACGCCGGCCACGTGTCGTACCTGAATCCCTGCTGCCTCAGCGGCCGCCCGCCGCCCCGCACCGGCGGCCCGGGCGCGCGGGTTCATGCTCGGTCTGCTGATGACGCTGCTGCAGGCTGGCAATGGCTCATATGTTGACCCGGTGCCGTGCACCGGGACCGGTACGCGGCCGCGTGTGGTTTCCACATCTTTGGCCTGAACATCGTCGACGAGTACTGGGAGTGCTACCTTTGCGGGCACCGCGGCGACACCAGCCGCCTGTCGACGCTCTGGAAGCAAAAGTGCCCCGGCTGGCCCAGTCGCCGCAGTGGCTCGAGTGGTGATGGAGGCCCCCGGCCGCAAGCACGTGTACCGCAGGCCATGGCTGCCTCCTCTTCTTCCTCCTCCCCTCCTCCTCCTCCCCTCTCCCCTGCTGCTGTTCTTTTGTGCTACTTGACTGCAACGACCAGGCTGAGGTCACCTTCGATCCGGGTATCGCGGCGGGCATCATCCTCACCAAGGTTGTTGTTGTTGTTGTTGCTGCTGCTGTTGTTGAATATTATTACTTCTAAAGAATAATTATTGTTGGGCCCCCTGGTGCACGCCCCCCTCGCCGCGCCTAGGCCGCAGCCACATTTTCATCATTTTCGTGAGGAAGTCTCAGGCAAAACGGGGGAGTCCGGATCCGGTTGTTTTGTTGACGCCCGCTTTCCCTGTCAAAAAACAATATAAAATGACATGTCTTGTTCTAACATAACCAAACTTCAAGAATCCCTTGCAAAAAAAAGAGGTAAAGTGGACATTCGCGCGCGCAAGACGAAATCCTTCCAAAACCTTAGTTTTCGTAGCGGTTTTAACATAAAAACATCAAAAAGCCAATGTTTTTTTTTAAAAAAAAAATTGTAAAAATTTCATCCCGCGCGCTCTTGCGGATTCGTAGGAAACCCAACACTTTTTAAACATTTCTGTCAAACGGGCTTTTGCGAGCAACTTTTTCGAACTTCTGCAACAACGGTTGCGCACCTGCCAGGGCCATCATCCCTGTCAAATAATACCATGCGGGACACATTCGTTTTTTCTTCGCGCGCGCACGCCGTCGTCGTCGGCCGCGGGGCCCTGAATAGTAGCCACGGTCGTCCGCATGCCACGAAGTGAAGTGTCCGAACGTCATAGGGCGGGAAGCTGGGTGTGGGTGGTGGCGAAGAGTCGTTTGGAAATTTGGTAGAGCTTGAACCGGCCCCCCCACAAAGTGGGGGTATTGCCCGCCTCCTATGAAAACCCTGGCACTGGTGAGAACGGAGTGTCCCCACGTGCTAGTAATTGTTGTTGTTGTTGTTGTTGTTGTTGTGGTTGTTGTTGTTGTTGTTGTTGTTGTTGTTGTTGTTCGAGCTGAACGACGAGGAGGAGAACTTCGGCGAGCTGAGGAGCGCCATGGGGGGCCCTCCAAGAACGACGAAGGGAAGAACTGCGACGGCGAGGAGTCGGTCCTGGCGAGGGCGAGGGCGAGTTCTTCCTCGGGGTCGTCGACATGAAGCGGTGGCGGCGGCGGCCACGCCGCAATATGACTGCGTCGAGGCGCTGTGGGCCATCGGCATGCAGAGGTGAGAGGGTGACGCGGCTCATCGAGCGCTGATGGCGCGGTCATCGAGCGCTGGCGACGCGTACATCAAGCACCTCATCGGTAAGAAGACGGATGCAGTTTGAGGTGTGACTGCTCGGAAACGTGGTGAGGGGGCCAAAAGACCCCGTGAGTGAGTGAGACACTTGCGGTGGGCGCGACCGCTTCGGCTCCGACCTTCCTTTGAGAGCGGGAGCATCATCACAATCACCATCATCATCCTCATCCTCCTCACAAACATCATCATCATCATCATCATCATCATCATCATCATCATCATCATCAGCATCATCAACATCACCATCATCATCATCATCACCATCATCATCCTCATCCTCATCCTCATCCTCATCCTCATCCTCATCCTCATCCTCATCATCATAATCAACATCATCATCTGCAGAAGCACCATCATCATCATCATCATCATCATCATCATCATCATCGTCATCATCATCGTCATCATCATCATAATGATCATCGTCATCACCGGCATCATCATCAGCATCATCATTATCATCATCACAATCAGAATCATCACCATCGACCTCATCATAATTGTCATCATCATCATCATTATCATAATCGTCTTCATCATCAGGCTCACCCTCTTCACCATCATCCGCAGCATCATCATCAGCATCAGCATCACCATCACCATCAGTGTCATAATCATCATCATGATCGCCATGGTCATCATGGTCATCATCATCAGCAACATCATCATTGTCATCAGCATAATCGCCATTACCATCACCATCATCACCATAATCATCGCCTTGAACACAGCCATCATCACCACCATTATCCTCATCGTCATCCTCATCATCATCATCATCATCATCATCATCATCATCATCATCACCATCATCAGGGTAATCATCATCAGCAGCATCATCACCATCCTCATCAACATCAGTATCATCGGCATCATCAGCATCAGCACCACCAGCATCACCACCACCACTATCATCATCAGCATCATCATCATCAGCCCTGGAGGTTGGCGCTTGGCACCAGGGCTGCGCCCGAGGCCGTCCTGGGACATCATGGCCTGCTCGGCCGGGCTCTTGAAGATCTCCTGCTCCTGCGCCCCCGGCCGCTGCCGCCGCCGCGGCGCCTCCGCAGCCGGCGCCGTGGCGGCCTCTCGCTGGATCTCGGTCGCCTCTCGCAGGCCCTCGGCATCGTGTTGCGGCCTCTTGCTGGCCCTCGGCGGCTCTCGGCAACCTTCTCTCGCCTTCGGCGGCCCGGTGCGGCGGCCTCTGGTGGCCTGGGCGGTGGCGTGGGGAGCGGCGGCAGCGTCGCCGCAGCCGCCGCCGAGGATCGAGAGAGCCGAGGCATTCAGCGCTTCGGTGCCTTGGCGGGGCGCCCTCGTGGCCAAGGCTGATCCTTCGAACGCGCCCCCCCCCCCCCCCTCCACACCGTGGCTCAGAGCCCCCTAACCCCCATGTGGCACAGAGCCCCCAACCCTCCAGCTGTCGTATTGCATCCCGACTGCCCACCCGCGCGCTGCCTGTCCCCGTCGTGCTGGTAAGACTCTGCTGCTCGCAGCCGTACTGCTCACCGAAGTCACGTTGGTAGCGCCCGCGCTGCTGCTGCTGTAGAGGCCTCTTAGATGGGGTCCGAGTAGATGGGGTCGAAGGATCGCGCCGCATCGCTCATGCATCGCCGATGCATCGAGGATGCATCGGCGAAGCATTGGCGACGTCGGCGATGCATCGGCGACGTCGGCGTGGGGAAACACGGGCTCCGCATCGAGCCGCATCGGCGATGCATCGGCGATGCGGCGCGATCCTCCGACCCCGTCTACTCCGACCCCATCCAGGAGGCCTGGATGCTGCTCCCCGTTTCGGCGCCTCGGCAACGGCTGATCCTGGACCCGCCTCGAATCCAAGAGAGGGCCCCGCCGACAGCTAGCCGCCGTGCCGCGGCGGCCTGCGGCCGGCAGCGGCCCCCACCAGGGCGAAGACGAGGGGCCCGGGAGGCAGGAGGAGGTAGGAGGAGGAGGCGGAGGAAGAGGAGGAGGAGGAGGAGGAGGAGGAGGCAGGAGGAGGAGGAGGAGGAAGTAGGAGGAACTGGAAGAGCAGAGGCGGAAGAGGAGGAGAAGGAGAAGGACTGACTGGTCTGTTGCCGTCGTCGAGAGCCCTCCTCAGTCCTCCTCCCGCTCCTCCGTCCTCCGCCTCCCCCCGCGCCGGCCAGCTCCCCTCATCCTGCTCCCCCAGCACTCCCGATCCTCCGGCGACGGCGACGCTGGAGCGGCCGAACGCCCCCTCGGCGTGGCACGAAGGGGGGGGGAGGGGCGGGGAGGGGGGGAGGGGTGCAGGGCGCCTGGAGAAGGGGTGCGCGTTCGGGGGAGGCCTACAGAGGTCCCCCCTGCGCCCCGGGGCCCCGGGCGAGGCTCGGGAGGCGGGCGGGGCAGTCTCCACGCGCGGCGTTTCGCGGACGCAGCGCTCGGCACTGCCGGCGTGACGATTTCGGGCTCCGATCTCGAAGCCCACATCCTGCTTGGCAGCGCCACGGCCCACTGGCATTGCTTCTTCGTGGTATCGGCCCTCTTGTTTTTGAAGGTAATGTGTACTCGCGTTCTTGAGGTTCTTGCGTAGCGCCCCGCAGTTGCGGACATGGGTGTGGGGGCGGCGAGGACGTCGGCAGTCTGCGAGGATCTGAAGAAGCCCGACGCAGGCGACTAACTTGTACAAAGTATGCAGTGAGCCCACCGCAGGCGCCGATTCTTTTCATTAAAGCAATGTGGGTGGGTCGCGGGATGGGTCGCGGGTGGGTCGCGGGTGCGTCGCGGGTGGGTCGCGGGCCGGGTCGCGGGGAGGACGACGACAAGCAGCATCAACAACAAAAACAACAATCAGTTTAAGACTGTTCGCTCCTATCTGCTCACGTGCCAATCAATACGTATATCCAAACCCTCGGTACCCGCCCTCGTCGTCTTTGATCGTACCCCCTTGGGGGTATATCTTCCTAACCTGCCACGTGTATTCAATGCAGCCCCTTAAACGAGGGAAGGGAGGACGGGTGAATGGGATAGTGAGAAGAATGGAGCACGAGACAAATTAGCAGGAGGGGGGCACGGAGCAGAAAACAAGTAGTATAACCAAACGAGCAGATCGGGTGGGCAGACCCATAACGGGCAGGTCGGGAAGGCGGGCCCAAGCGACGAGGTCGAGCAGGCGGGTTGCTGAAGCGTGTGTCCTGCATGAATCGCGAGGAAGTCTCGATCGATAACGCGATTCCCAAGTAAATCGTGAGAAAAGCCAGCGTGGGCCACGAAGGGCATCACATCCGAGGTCACAGAGGGCAGCGACGGGGCCGCTGAGGGCAGCACCGGGGCCACGAAGGGCAGCGAGGGGGCCACAAAGGGCGACAGCGGGGCCACGAAGTGCATGCATATGGGGCCACGGCAGGAGCGAGCGGGGGTCACGAAGGGCATTCGTATACGGGACCACAAAGGGCGACAGCGGGGCCACTGAGGACAGCAAAGGGGCTACGAAGGGCAGCGAGGGGGCCACGAAGGGCGACAGCGGGGCTACGAAGGGCATGCGTATGAGGCCACGGCGGGCGCGTGCGAGCGGGGGTCATGAAGGGCATAGAATGCGGGGCCACAAAGGGCAGCGACGGGGCCACTGAGGGCAGCAACGGGGCCACGAAGGGCAGAGAGCGAAGGCGACCGCGGAACCAGTACGGGCAGCGAGGGGCATCGAAGGCGGGCGAAGGTCAGCGAGCGGCGACTGCAGTCACTAACGAATTGGTCGGGCGGGCAGGCCCCGACGGGTGGGTCGAGCGGGCGGGTCGGTGAAGCGTGAGCCCCGCTTCAACCACGAGGCAATATGTAGCGGGGGCGCGATTCCTGAGTGTCGAGGACCAGCACCTGGATAAATTGGGAGGAAGCGAAGCGGTTCGGCAGTAAGTTGCGGGGAAGTCCCAAGCGAGAACGCGATTCTATAATACGATTATATCGTACATTGTCGGGAAGTTTCAGGCGGGAGCCGCGGTTTGGTGGCAAATTGCCAGGAAGTCCAAAGCGAGAGCGCGATTCTTCAATAAATTGTGAGGAAGTTTCAGGCGGGAGCCGTTGTTGTTGTAGTCCGTGGGAGCAACAACGCAGTTTGACCCGGACCAATAAATTGTGAGGATGTCTCACGCGGGAGCGCCGTTCCTGAGTCAATTGGGAGGAAGTCTCAAACGGGAATGGGGGGCCCTGAGTAAATTTGGAGGAAATTTCAAGCGGGAGCCCTCGTTCTTGTAGTCCGGGGGGCCAGGGGCACAGTTTGACCACCAAGACTTCGCCTGTCAAAAAACAGGGTGCGAGCGTCGAGGGGCACACTTTGACTGAGAAAAAACAGCATGCACCCGTGAGGGGGGCTCAGCACTCATTATACCTCGGAAGCGAGAATTCAACAACACCAACAATAGCAACAACAGTAACAACATCAGCATCAGCAACAACAACACAACAACAGCAAACACATCAGCATGAACACTACCAACAACAACAACGACAACAACAAACATTTTAAGACTGCTCGCCCTTATATGCTCGAGTGTCCAATAACGCGTATTTCCCAAACCCTCGGTACCCGCCCTCTTCGTCTTCGATCGGACCCCTTTTGGGGGGTATACCTTTCTTCCCTGCAGGCCGGGCCCCGGCAAGCGGCGGGGCGGCCGCGGATCGTCGGCCTGGCCAGCGGCAGCGCTGATCGGCGGGGCGGCCGCGGACCGCGACGACGAGCTAAAGCGAGAGCGAGAGAGAACGACTGCAGGGCCACGAAGGGCACGAAGTAGGCCACGAAGGGCGACAGCGGGGACACGAAGGGAATGCGTATGGGGCCACGAAGAGTGCGAACGAGCGGGGGCCACGAAGTGCAGATAATGCGGGGCCACAGAAGGCAACTATGGGGCCACTGAGGGTAGCAACTGGGCCACGTAGGAAAATGAGGGGGACACAAATGGCGACAGCGGGGCCACGAAGGGCATGCACATGGGGCCACAACGGGCGCGACTCCTGGGTGCCTGGGTGTCGGGAAATTCCAACGCAAGGCTATTCTTCAGTAAGTTGCAAGCAAGTCTCCAGCGAGAGCGCGACTCCAGAGCTCCGGGAGAGCGATTCCTGAATAAATTGTAAGGAAATCCCAAGCGAGAGCGCGATTCCTGAATAAAATGCGAAGAAATCTCGGGCGGGAGCGGGGGTCCTGCCTAAATTGTAAGGAAATCT
>CAUYUJ010011891.1:275503-315503 GCA_963575745.1 Prorocentrum cordatum
GGAGGAGGAGCACGACTTCGCCCTCCGGGACTGGGGCGTGCGGCGTGCTTCGAGCTCTGCGCGCTGCCGCGAGCCGCACGGCCGAGGGGGGAGGGAGCTGCTGCCCCCCCTTCCCCTGCCTCCGCCTCCCCCTGCGCTTCCCGCTCTCCTCCGCGGCTGCCAGACGTTGGCCAAAGCTCCGAAGCGGTGGCTCAAAGACTGGGTCCCGAGGAAGGGGGTCCTCATGATACGAGGGGGCCCGAGGTTGGATCATTTCATTGCTTCTTTAGGCACCTCGTCCTCATCACCCCATGCATGAACCACCGACGAAATCCACGCAATCGTGGGCGTTTTCTCATTCGGCGCCTCGACATTGGGCAGCAGGGGGGGGGGAGGGGGAGGGGGCGGGTCCCGCCCCGCACCTCTGCGCCGTGCGACCGCCTGCGGCAGTGCGCCTCACGGGGGAGGCCCCGGCAGCCCGAAGCGGGCGCCGAGCACGGCCAAGATCTGCTCCCATGGGGGGGGGGGGGAGGCGGGGCGCTCGAAGGCTTGCGCCGATCGGCAAATTGGTGGGCAAGACAACGACTGCACCTCTCGCTCTGGACCAGGGCCAGCTCGACGGCCGCCTCCCGCCGCGCGGGCCGGGGGCGCCCAGGGAGAGCAAGAAAGCCGCGCGGCGCGGCGCGGCGCACGCAGACGCCCGAGAGACGCCCACGAGCCCCGCACGCGCCGCCCGAGGGAGCTGGACCTCTGTCCTCGCGACCACGGCGGCGGGCGCGGCACCCCACGGCTAGGCACGGCCACCGGGTCGGCACGGCCAGCGCTGGGAGGCAACGACTGGGAGGTCCTCGTCGGAGGGAGGATCGAGGAGAATCCAGCCCCACTGGGGGGTCACTGCGCTGCAGCTAGGCGGCAGATGGAACGGGATGACACCGCACTCCGCGGGACGGAGCCGGATGAGGCGGCGTGAAGCCGGAGTAGACTGGATTTCAGAGCAGGGCAAAAGCAGAATCTGATCTCCCAGGAGTTGCATCCGACGGCAATCGGGTCGGCACGGCCAACGCAAGCCTCCACGGGCTACCGCATCAACCCGCACGGCAAGCTACTGATCGAAGCACGGCGCGGTGCGTCTGCAAATTAGGAGGGGTCGGTTTTCGTGGCCTGGCACAGGGAAGGCAGCACTACGCTCGCAAGAGAGGAGGGATTGTAGCGCAGCGCTGATGCCCGTCAGGGTAGGCCTGGCATTTTATGTATCGGGTGGGACACCTGGACTCTCCCACCCTTGTAAGTCGGTGCTGGTGACAGTTGGGAAACCCTACCTTGCATGGAGTGGTACAACGCACCTCTTGCACCTGAACTGGTGGTTGGTATGCGTCCGCCGCATGCCTTGGCAGCCACTTCTGCCAACTCAAACTCGGGAAAGCCTGTTGGCAGAGGGGAGGGAGGGTGGAGGAGGAGGAGGAGGAGGAGGAGGAGGAGGAGGAGGAGGAGCAGCAGGAGGAGGAGAAAGAGGAGGAGAAAGAGGAGGAGGAGGAGGAGGAGGAGAAGCAGGAAGAAAGAGAAGAAGGAGAAGGAGGAGAAGCAGAAGTGGAAGGAGCGACCGAAGACCTCCGAGGGCCCTCGTGGCCTCGCCGCGGCCCGCCGGCGCCCCCGAGCGCCAACCCAGGAGATCGAAGCCCGAGCCGCGGCGGGTCGCGATGGTCGGTGCGCCCAGACGCCCAGCGGCGGCCGCTGGAGCAGGTCGCGACGTGCGCCCCCAGAGGCCCCGGCGGCGGCTCGAAGGCATCGGCACGGCAGCATGTCCACTCCTCGCCATCGCTCGGACGTCCATTCCCTGTGCTTTTTTCGGTTTCGTGCGTGGTTGTTTCGCCAAGTGATCAAGGATGCTCCTGGATGGTCCTCGCCGAAAGAAAAATGCACACGTCGAAGCGATGCTAAGACTCGGGGGTCCCAGAACGGTGCGGTGACGGACCCTGGCGGCGCGCACAACGGGGGCACAGAGGCGGAGGGGGGAGGGCTTCGTGGAAGGAGGCCGCTCCTCAGAAGGCGCCGGCCTCGCGTCTATCGGTGAGGACCGCGCCTTCGGAGAAGCAGGTGTGCTTCTATGAGAAGCCTTCGCCCCTCCCGCTAAATTCGCGCGGCTGAGGACCTCGCCGCGCGGCCCGGCACGGGCGCGGTGCGCGGGGCCCCGCAGGCCCCCGCTGCCCGGGACGCCCTCGAGAGGGGCCGCCCCGAGCCCCGGCGCCGTGCGGCGGGCCGAGCCCCCACGCCGCAGGCGCAGGCGGCGCGGCCACCCACGCCGCCCGAGGGCCGCCGAGCAGACCTCGGCGGCACGGCAGGTTTTTGTCCAGCCCCCTGACCCTCCTCCTCCTCCTCCTCCTCCTCCTCCTCCTCCTCCTCCTCCTCCTCCTCGCCTCCTGCTCCTCCTCTTCCGCCTCTTCCTCCTCCTCCTTCTCCTCCTCCTCCCCCTTCTCATCCACCCCCATCTCCCCTCCTCAATCTCCCCCTCATCCTCATCATCATCTTGCTCCCCTTCCTCATCTTCCTCCTGAGGCTGGACCCGAGCCCCGGGGCCGTAGGAATGACGGCTCCGGACGCGAATCGGGCCCCGCAGATCGCGCCGACGGGCCTCCGGGTCGCAGGCCGACGGCCCGGCTCGCGGCGGGGCCGAGCTGCGGCCGGCGGGGGCAGGGCACGCTGCGCGTCGCCTGCCGCGCCCAGACGGTCCCGCTCGCGGCGCGGTCGGGTTGGGGCCAGGAGCGGCAAGGAGCGGGACACGAAGGTGTGACTCGTGGGGGGGCGTGGTTGGCGATCCGCCTCTCCAATCTCTCTTGGCCCGCAGATGGGCAGAGGAAGGTCCTGAGCAGAACCGCCGAAGGGGCTGCCAGTCCATGGCGCCATCGAGACCTAGCATCTCCTGTGAGTGGTCAGGCAAAGACGACGGGGCGGTGCTGTGAAACCAAACACAGCGCGCACTTGCCGCAAACGTGCTTGACTGAACTCCACCTGCACAAACTGTTGCCTGGCATGAGACCTGCGCCACAGTGAGGTCAGCTGCAAAGCCGCTCCAAAGCATCGCCCCGGGTGTAAGGTGGAGGAGGAGAAGTGAAACGGGTGCCTCTCAGAGGCTCTGGGACCCTCTTGAAACCCTCTGAGGCCCATCTTGAAGCTGAATGGAAAGCAGGGGTCGGCACCCACTCAAAGGAGAGGGAGATACAGTTTTTCAAAGATTTCGGATTCCTGGGGGGGGGCTTTCCACGGAACCATCATGGGGCACCACGAGAGGATCTTCGGCAGAAGAAATTTAAGACATCAGATCAAATGTCTGGCCTCACGTGTGTTCTGCGCTTCTGCCAGCGCCGCCCCTTGTTGTACGGAAAATCGGAAAATCCTGGAGTCCTCTTGCGGCAGCTTGAGACACAACGCACGTCAGATCCACGTCGGAATTACTTCGGGCTCACGTCGGATTGCGTCGGATTTTCGTCGGATTCACGTCGGATGCACGTCGGACTTCTGTCGGAGCATTCACGTCGGACTCATGCCGATGCACCTATGACGGGGCGGACGTGCGGACAGGATGATACGACGAGTGCCCGCTGCGCGGGGCCTACAGGATTTTCCCCATAGCGCCCCCCCCAGTCCTGCTGCCGCCTGTCCTGCAGAATCTTCGCCAACCTCTGCTGGAACTCTTCGTTCAGGGCCGCGATTTCCCGGTCTTCCACATGCTGCCCACCTCCTCGACAGCACGGGCGGGACCGGCGGGGGTGCTCGTCGTTGTCGCCGTCCTCCTCCTCCTCCTCCTCCTCCTCCTCCTCCTCCTCCTCCTCCTCCTCCTCCTCCTCCTCCTCCTCTCAGGTCCTAGCCGGTCTGGCTCAGGTGTCTGTATCCTGACCTTGCAAGCACGTGCTTCAGAGCGGCTCGTGCTTGCGGGCCAATTTTGTATAAGAGCAGCCTGCTGCAGCGGCCCACCGCCAGAGGTCTTGCCAGGGCCACACTTCTCGCAGTGGAATTGCAACTGTGGCTGCGATGGCAACTTGGTGTCGCGCGAGGTCTGCCGGCAGAGTGGCAAGGCAACACCGCACATGATCGTCCACCCTGCCAAGTCTACGGCCAAAGCAGCGGCGGTGCCCAAGCAAGGTGCAGGGCGGGAGCCTCTTGGCAAGTGGGTGCAAGGAGTCCGTGCTCAAGACCATCAAGGCTCTGGAGGCCAAGGTTGCAAAACTCACGGTCTCCGACGCGCCTACGATGGGAGCTCGAGCACTGGTGGCAAACCACCGTGGTGCGACAAAAGGAGTGGCGGCAAGTCGACCGTGGCGGCCGCTGCGCCAGCGTACAAGGACGTGCTGGGCTTCCTCAAGCTCCAGTGGGTCGACTCGTCGGCCATCGCGGCAGTTGAAGAGGCAGAGAAGAAGGCTTCGGTGGTCGAAGTCAGGGCTCCCAACGCGCGCACGGCGAGGTGAAGGTGGAGAGCATCCGCACCAAGCTTGTCAAGATAGAGTCGCGTGCTGCAGCGTTGGGGCTGCACAAAATGGAGCTGGAGTTTGAGCTCGCTGAGGTCCAGTCCAACATGGCGGCGTCCAAGGTGGAGTTGGGCAAGGCCGAGGAGCTGCTCGTCAAGCTCCAGGCCTCAGAGCTCGGCGATCCACTCAAGGCCGTCTCGGCCGGCCACGACGTGGCGGTCGTCGAGTCTCAGGCGGGCCAGGCTGCAACCGCGGCCCTTCCAGAGCTTCAGCAAGAAGGCGACCAAGCCTGCTCCCCCTGCTGCTGCTGCCGCTCCTCCTGCTGACGGGGGTGGCTCAGCTGCTGGAGGGACCGACACCCCCGTCGACAACGGTCTCAACGTCCCCGTCGACAGCGACGACATCGACGTGGACGTGCTGCAGGGTGACGGCCTGGTGCAGCGCCAGGCCGACTTCGTCAAGGCGCTCGACGAGATGTGGGAGGCCCCGCCAGCCGAGCAGGATAATGCCAAACGCTCCTACGCCCAGGCTGCGGTGGCCTTGGGAGTCAAGCGTGCGCTGCATGTTCAACCTGGGCGAGGTAGGCGTGACCAACACCTCGCATTTCTGGAAGGACAATAGCATCGACCTGGAGTGGCCTGCTCTGCGCTTCGCTGCTCCAGTTGTGGGACCTGAGCGGTGCTTCTCTTCTTCGATGAACCGTCCGCACCTGACAAGCCATCCCAAGGAAGCAGTTCCCCTCGTTCGCCGTGGCGTTGTTTCTGACAGTCGAATGGGTGGGTCTACTTCCAACGTGTTGGAGTTATTTCCAGCGGCTCGTTCTGGCGTTCACGCCGACAGTCAAGTGGGTGATGTTCTAATTCGGGTGGGAGTACTTCCAGCGTGGGTGGCCATATCCCCAGTGGAATGCCAGGTGTTGGTGATGCTTGTCCTGTTCGTCCTGGCGGTGGGTGCGCTGGCAGTCCAGTGGGAGCTACGGTCGGCATCGAGGCAGACAGCCGCAGTGAAGATTCGTTTCTTCTAAGTTCTGCGCAAGCAAGCTCTGCCCCAGGTTTTTCAAAAAGGGCCGGGCAGTCGGCACCGACCTCATCCGTTAGGGGAGGAACGCACTGGTCACCCAGTCTCGGCTCGAATGGGGTGCCCAGCAGCTCCCAGGCAGTGCATGATCCAGCTCGTGAAGCTGGTGATGCTCATGCTGGTGCTCATGCGGCTGACAGGTCAGCGTCTTGTTGTCCATCCTCCCCACCCAGGGCAGGGCCAGGTGAGACAAACGCAGGTCAAGATCCCCCACTCCAAGTCGCTGGGGCTGCAGAGTTTGTGAAGCTCGTAGCTGTGCCCGTCGTCAAGCTAAGGGATGTGATGCCGACGAAGCGCGTCGGCAACCACAGTCAGTGCGAGCCAGCTCATTTATCCTGTCAGGTCTTAACGTCAATGTGTGGGGCACGTTCGAGTCGGTGAATGATTGGATGGCAGATGAAGGTAACGCTGGTGGTGCCAACCCTCTCTCTCATGTATGCTGTGTGCAGGAAACCCGCGTCAAGAGCGACGCCAAGCAGATCTCGGCCATGGGCTGGGAAAATCGGCATGGCTATCATATCTCTCTTCGGCGCGCCCATAGCACGGGTGCCAATGCAAGCCAATGTAGTTCACGCGTTGCAGTCGCTGTGCGCACGTGTTTGGGCTCGACGCCCACCACCACAACAACAACAACAACAACAACAACAACACCACCACCACCACCACCACCACCAACAACAACAACAACAACAATTACTAGCACGTGGGGACACTCCGTTCTCACCAGTGCCAGGGTTTTCATAGGAGGCGGGCAATACCCCCACTTTGTGGGGGGGCCGGTTCAAGCTCTACCAAATTTCCAAACGACTCTTCGCCACCACCCACACCCAGCTTCCCGCCCTATGACGTTCGGACACTTCACTTCGTGGCATGCGGACGACCGTGGCTACTATTCAGGGCCCCGCGGCCGACGACGACGGCGTGCGCGCGCGAAGAAAAAACGAATGTGTCCCGCATGGTATTATTTGACAGGGATGATGGCCCTGGCAGGTGCGCAACCGTTGTTGCAGAAGTTCGAAAAAGTTGCTCGCAAAAGCCCGTTTGACAGAAATGTTTAAAAAGTGTTGGGTTTCCTACGAATCCGCAAGAGCGCGCGGGATGAAATTTTGACATTTTTTTGAAAAACCATTGGTTTTTTGATGTTTTTATGTTAAAATCGCTACGAAAACTAAGGTTTTGGAAGGATTTCGTCTTGCGCGCGCGAATGTCCACTTTACCTTATTTTTTGCAAGGGATTCTTGAAGTTTGGTTATGTTAGAACAAGAAATGTCCACTTTAACTTATTTTTTGCAAGGGAAAACCGATCGTAACAACACAACCGGATCCGGACCAACCCGTTTTGCCTGAGACTTCCTCACGAAAATGATGAAAATGAGGCTGCGGCCTAGGCGCGGCGGGGGGGTCGTGCACCAGGGGTCCCAACAATAATTATTCTTTAGAAGTAATAATGTTCAACAACAACAACAACAACAACAACAACAACAACAACAACAACAACAACAACAACAACAACAATATCAACAACTTCGGTTTTCGAGTTGTGGCCATGATTGTGAATGCAGAGTTGTGGCCAGGATTATGAATGCAGGCTTCTCCACGGGGATCGTCGTGATGCGCGTCTACGTTGCCACAAGTCAGGAGCTCTCTGGGCCTGAGAAGGTCGTCCTCGAAGCCCTGGGCAGTCAACCTCTGGGGCAGGATCGGCCGCGGGTCCTCCAATGGGACTTCAACATCCAGCATGGCACGCTCATGGGACCCGGGTGGCTCCAGAAGGTTCGAGGTGTGTGCGTGGCCCCTGGTTACCCTGCCTGCAAGGTCGCGGTCCCCAAGAAGACCCAGCACGTCCCCCAAGAAGCTCACCCAGGGGGTCTCGACAACTGGGTGGTCTTGGATGGAGAATCTGAGGAGGTGAACCCAGAGTTTGCAGATGGCAGTGGCATCATCGACTTCTTTGTAGTTCGGAGATGCTCACCTCGCATCTGGAGACGATCCAGGTCTCGGACCAGACGCCTCTTTACCCTCACGCTCTTGTTCATTTTGAGCTCAAGGATTTCAGCCAGGTCGCGACGATCAAGCAGCAGGTCAGGTTACGAGCTTTTCCTATACAGCTCATAGGCCCTCACCAGGCTCCAGTGACTCACCTTTGGTCGTGGACACCTGGAGCTCCGTCAAACCTGGAAGGCACGATGAAGGAGTGGTTCAGCTTTGCGAGGCATAGGCTGCTACAAATCCCTGGGATAGTTGAGTTTACTTCCAGGGCCTACGTTGGGAGATCAAGAGGACCGACCTCGGAACGCGTTTCCTTGGGTACTGTCTGGGATAGGGATCAGAGGAGGAGGTTTGCAAGGGCGACTACCGCTCGGATCTCTTGCACCTCCCTGCACAAGCGGGCCTGTCAGTCTCGCGTCGGGAAAACGGAACCAATGGTGTCGTGACCTAGAGGCGATGGTGTCGGACATGGCCCTATCCATCAGTTGCCCAGGACTCGCCGTTCACCATCGTCTGCTTGCCCGACGTTGTCGAGGTGATGGCTTGGGGGACCAGCCACTTCACAGTGTCCCGTCCTTGCTGGAGCAGACGGGCAGGAGAAGGCGAGGGTACAGTACCCCTGCAGGGGTGGGGGACCCACGCGGCTGAAAGCGTTGAAGGGGAAGGCAAGGCGGCTCGCAAGCACGCCGAGAAGAAGGCATTCAAATCTTTCTGCCCCCTCAGCCCCGGCCTGCCGCGCGTGGGGGCGGGGGCCCTGGCGGCGCTTCCCGACGCACGGCTTCCCCCTCTGGCATGCAGAAGGTAGGAGCGACCAGCACCCCTCGACGCGGCAGGTGCCAGGTGCCAGATGCTGTTAGGCGTGGCGCTCAGCTAGCCAAGCGTTCGACGACCAAACGCCCTGCAGCATTGCTTACGCTTGAAATCGCGAATGCAAAACACAACCACGGTGCAAACGCAAGATTGTGAGCATGATGGCATGCGTGCCCACGAGATGCATCATGCCCAATGGTAAGAACATGCTGGGTGAAGTACCATCAATGCCGCTGGTCTGAGCACGAGTGAGGGGGTCCTCACCTTCGGTGAGGACCCCCTCACTCCCACCACGGTTGAGCAGCTTCTGAACGCGCATCGGAAGCATCGTCGTGGGGCCGGCTTGGGGTGGGACAGCTTTCACCCGAGATGAGCCCTGGGCTTGGCTCCCGAGCATCAGTTGCGTTTTGTGGATATCCTTGCCAAGCTTGAGGACCAGCCAGCGGATCTGCTGCTCTTCCATGCCCAAATCGTTTTGATCGAAAAGCCCGACGGCTGCGTGCGTCCCATCGGCCGCTTAGACCTGGTGCTCAAATTGTGGTTGCGCATACGCCAGCCGTACTGCAAGGCGTGGCAGCGTAGTCATGCTGAGATCTTGTACTGGGGCTCAGGGCCCCACAACACGTGTGAAAGGGCTGGCTGGATCCACAACCTTCTTGGAGGGTCCTGCAGGGAGGTCCGTTTCGAGTCGGTATCGGTTCTCGTGGACCCGAACCGTCTCTACGAACATCTCCGGCAACTGAACCTTCGGGCTGCTGGGCTCCAGTACGAGTTTCCCATCAAGGTCCCCGAGGCTACTGCGCTATCAATGCAGCCAGCTATTCGCCTGCTTCGAAGAGCTCGGACTGACAGCCAGTGTCAAGAAAACCAAATACTTGCACACCCAGGAGGCGGACAAACCATGTTGCGGTGATGTGGTGATTGGTTCGAACGTCCGAGGTTGAGCACGGCCGTGTTGATGGGCGCCGGCGCCACTCGGGGAGGAGCTCGCAGGATCGGAGTGAGCAGGGCCATGTTCACTGACGCGGGCTCCAGGTCTGGGCGGCTTCGGCTCCTCGGGGAGGCTGGAGCGGACGTGGCCCTTGTACAGAGAATGGGGGCCACTGCTGCAGCGCTCTGGGGGAGCAGCGTCGCGGGGATTCCTCCCACGGCCCTCCAGGGGCTTAGGTTGCCGGCGGCCCACAGCCTTGGCCATCACCCGAAGGGAGCCTCCTTGGGAATTCGGTTGCATTCGTATCGGCTGGGGGAGGTCGTGAACCCCCTGGTGGCCTACACAGGCCACGTGACCTTCCAGTGGGCCGTAGGACAGCTTGCCCAAGGTTTTGATGTTGAATGCTTCGGTAGATGCGGCCGAAATCCGAGCTGGAAAGAAGAAGTACCCATGGCAGGGTGCGGCCACGCGTACCGACGTTCCTTTGCTCACTGTGCCGCGCATCAACTGGACGCTTCGTGACTATAGGACGGTGGAGACTGATCAAGGCCAGCTCTGGAACTTGTCTCAAGTGCCGCCCCTGGAGTTCTGGTTGCAAGAGAGAGCTGGTGCGATTTGAGCGGCAGACCGCCAGTCGCTAGGCCAGCAAGGTGAAGTGCTGTCAGGGTACCCTCTTCTCTGGGATCCCCTCTAGCCTCTCCTCCGACCCCTGCCCTCCTCTTGAGGCCCGAACCATCAGAGGGCTCTGAAGAGCCTCATGAGTAACGCGCACTGGCCGCAGGCTAGGGTGCACAAGCACGGGTGGTATCAGCGTAGCGAATGGAGGCCGCGCCAGGAGGAAGGAGGTACGCTCTGGCACAGACAGCATCGGTGCGTGGCTCATGCGGCGCTGCGCAGGGACGGAGTCTCGAGAGACTCGGCGCGCCGAGCCCCCGTTCCCTCTTGCACTTTTGCCCGCTCAGGAGCCTGAGCAAATGGCTTGTTGGATCCACCGGCCTACGTCAGGCAGGGTGCTGGACTGACTGTCGGACGAGTCCGCGCGCTGGCCTGGGATTCCTGTGGTGTCCAGGGCGGGCTGGGCCCCTGCTCAGGCGAACCGGCCTGGGCAGTTGGAAGCTGCACACTACGGTCCAAGGCAGACGTCCAAGGACGCCGAGGATTATGTTGTGTACGTTCATACTGTGACTGTCAACGGGATCCTGGACGATCGATTTGCACTGTGACTGCCAAGGGGACCCTGGACGTTTTCTGGAGTGGTGTCGGTTCGGGGGCGCCTGCAGGAGGTCCCAGGACCCACCTTTGGGGGCCTTTTCTGGTCCAACTTCGGGTTGTCTGACTTCACTGCTGCGAAGACGGCGGCGCACTGCACGGATGCGGATGTCCACGGTGGCAAGACCGCGATGTGGGAGAAAAAAGACAGCGAATCGGCGGAAGTGTATGCCAATATGGGAGCCCCCAAGCATGAGGCAACTGAGGCTGACCCCAATGTGTGCAGCAGTTTAACATGTTTAGCTGAAGAGACTGCCCGTTGGGCAGCCCAGCTCAAGCTGCAAGTGCGGCCTGTTTTGAAAACTAGGCTGGACACGGCGGGGCTGGATCCGAACGGAGCCCAGTCTGTTCCCACGCCCTTGTACGCTGTGAGACCGACACCCCTCAGCGCGCTGGCGTGGCACTAGTGCACTCTTTTCGGTGCAGTGCACATCGTGAAGACTTCAGGCCAAGCCAACTCCTGAGGAGTGGGTGCAAGGGTCATCCCAGATCGCCTCAGGTTCGGAGCCAGCTGACGAGATTCAAAGCTGGCAAACACCCTCACGGTATAACCTCTTCCAAGAGATCGTTTCTTAGTGGCTCCCGTGGTTCGAGCGAGGCTAGGCGGGATCGTTTGGCTTCCAGGCTATCCCCTCCAGCCTCCGCCGCGCCCGCCGGAGCGATCGGCCAGTGTCAGCCAGGCCTCGCGACCCACGAGGAAATCCCGCAGGCGCACAGCATCGACGAGGGCAACCTTGGCCAGTGCAGGGCCCTCGACGAGGCCGCCCGCAAGGTTCCAGAGTATCTTGAGGGTGAGGGGTCCTCGGATTATGAAGGGGAGCTTGTTGAGTGCTTGCTCAGGGCTTTAGGTCGTCACAATGAACCTCCTCCTCCTTTCCTTTTCCTGGTCCTTATAAGTAGCGTTTCCTGTCTCACCCCGAGGCTGGTTGAAAGGGCTGGCCGGGCGTTCCGCCGGAGACTTCATTACCACAAAGAATCATGAAGCTTACGAACTGGCAACAATTTCACGGATGATGAAGGGCGGGTGGTTTTCAAACTGTGGCTCTCGCCTTTGCGCTGCGCGCAGTCGTCTTAAACGTCCGCAAGAGCTTCACGGATGGAGGGCGTGTTGTTCTCAGAATGCACTTATTGCATTAGGGCCGCGTACATTCGTTTGAACGGTTTGCAAACACTTCACGGATTGAAGGCGGGCGCTTTTCAAAGGGTGGCTGTCGCCTTGGCGCCACGCACATTCGTTAAGCCATGCAGGGACTTCGCGGCTTGAAAGCGGGCGGTTTTCAAAACGGGTCCCTCGCCTTAGCGCCGCGCACATTCGTATAAACATTACAAGAATTTCGCGGATTGATGGCGGCTCCTTTTTCGAAGCGGGGTTCTCGCCTTAGCGCCGCGCGCACTCGGTTTAAACACTTTCAAAAGTTTCACGGGCTCCCATGGTTAACGTCCCAGAAACAGCGTTTTGGAACGATCCAGGCTTGTCAGGGCGTAGTCACGTTGATTCGCTGTGTCGAAGTCCCAAAAATGGCGTTCTGGCACAATTCAGGACCGTCATGACGCCACAGTCAGGTTGACTAGTGACGCTGATGTTCCGAGAACGGTGTTTTGGCACGCTTCAGGATCTTCGAAGATATCACTCACGACGGGGCATTTACCGCAGTGACAATGAATCATTCTATGGGCCTGTGAGCCAGTGGGGCTTGGAGTGAAGGTTCATTTCAACATCGTTGATGCGTCTTGGGCTTACACGGACACGGATCCCCCTCCTCCTCCTCCTTGTCCTCCTCCTCCTCCTCCATCCCTTTTCCTTATGAATAACTCCTCCCTGCCGCACCCCCAGGCCGGTCGGAAAGGCGGGCTGGGCGTTTCGCCTGGGACTTCCTTACAATGTATGATCCTGAAGCTTGAAATCTGCCAAGGCTTTACTGATGGAGGGCGGCCGGATTTCGAAATGTGGACGGATGGGGGACGGTCCGTTTTCAAACTGTGGTTCTCGCCTTAGCCGCGCGCGCATTCGTATAACAACCTTACAAGGATTTCGCAAATTGGGGGCGGCTCCTTTTCAAAATGTGGCTCTCGTCTTCGCGCCACGCACACTCATCTTAAACATTTGCAGAGGTTTCACGGATGAAGAGCGGACTGTTTTCAAAATGTGGTTCCCACAGTAGCGCCGCGCAAATTTGTTCCACGAGGTTGCAGCAAGTTCGCAAACAGTAGCATGGCTAACGTGCCAGAAATGATGTTTCGTCGCGGTGTAGGAATGTCAGAGCGCAGCAGTCACGTTGATTCGCGGTTTCGACGTTCGGGGGACTGGTGCTCTGGCACCAGTCAGAATCGCCAGCGCGCAACAATAACGGTGACTGTCGGCGTCGAAGTCCCAAGAATGGTGTTCTGGCACAACTGCGGATGTTCAATCGGTTGTCTTCCAAAAGAGCATTTCCTAATGAATCCGGGTATGAGCCAATGAAGAGAGAGCTTGGATGGTGGGTTTGTTGTAATGTCGTTGATCAGTCTTGGGTTTGCTCTAGTCTTCCTCCGCCTCCTCCTCCTCCTCCTCCTCCTCCTTCTCGTCGCCGTGGTCCCCAGACAACCGACGTCGCATTAGTTTCACTGCGCAGGCCCCCAGAACTATCAGCCCAAACCGAAAAATCAGACTTCATCACGAATCGCTCGAATCGCTTTTACCGTGAATTGCTCTGGGGGGATACAGCACCCAAGACGACGAACTCGTGACCGTCAAACAAATCCTCAGGATGAAAGCCGGCCCCAGGTAAAATGTCAAGAGCTCGAGAAGCTGGACACTCGAAACATGTCGGATCGTCGGAAATACTGAAGAGGGGAGGGAGGGAAACACGAAGAAGGCGTCGAGAAGAAGGGTGAGACGTCGTGCTGGGCAACGTTCGCTGCATCACTACTTGCAAACGAACGGTTGTGCATCTATGAAGGGGCCCGAGGACACACAAATAGATAGACACAAATCCCAAGAAACCAAATGTGTTATATGTTCTGGAGTTTCACCTTTCCCTCCCAGTTTCCATATTTTCAAAGATTCCGGGGCATCGACGATTATTTGTGTCTGTGTTTCCCCCCTCCGGATGAATGCAGGCAGAAGTTGGCGTTGTCCTCACACCGCGCCGCGGGGGGTCTACGATGAATCGAAGTGCGTGTTCCGGCGGCGCTGCGCATCTAGAAGCTATGTTATAACTGGGGCGCCACGCGCTTCCCAGAGGTAAGTCGGGAGTGTCCTCCTACAGGCGGATTCTGGAGGAAACAAAAGAAATTGCTACAAATGCGCAAGAATGATCAAACACAGCCGAAAAATCATCCCCCGACAATTTTTTTCCTATTTTTGAAGCTTCCTCCTGTAGAGGGACGTGCCCGACCTAATATCCCAGCGGTGCGTTGATCACCGGACGAGCGGCAAGTACCGCGCGCCATGTACAGAACCCCTTCCGTTAAGTCGGGCGTGTCCCCCTACAGGGGGATTTTCGACGAAAAATCAAAAATAGTCAAAAACATACTACAAAATAGTCAACAAATACTCAAAAAATAGTCCCCAGACTATTCTGTGATTATTTTTGAAAATTCCCCCTGTAGAGGGACAGGCCAGACTTAACCCTTCCGGCACGCTGCGCTTACCTGCGACGATGCGCCACGAACCGCAGCACAGGAGGGACAGCGCAGAAAGCTCGTGGACATGGGAAGTAAGGGCTCCCAACTTCGCGCTTCGCGCTGCGCGCAGCGTGAAGTGCGAATCACCTCGCGCTCTCGCGCCGCCTCCCAGGGGAGAAGAGGAGGAGGAGGAATCGGAGCCGAAGCGCGAAGCGCGAACAGCCTCGCGCCCTCGAGGGCGCCCTGGGGAAGGAGCAGAGGAGAGAGGAGTGCGGCCGAGGGGCGCCGGCAGCAGGACGAGCAAAAAAACACCGCCCGCGCGCGGCCACGGAGGCCGCGACGCGCACGGCGCGCGCCTCCCGAGCAGCGACACGCCGAGGGCGGCCACGCCCCGGAGAGGCTGCCCCCCGCGCGGGGAGGGCACCGAGCCCCTGTGGGCGCGCAGCCTCGGGCGGGCCGAGGAGCCCGCACAGCGGGGCGGGGCGCCAGCGGCTGCAGGGGCCCGGGGCCCAACGGGGTGCGGGAGAGGACCGGCGCGGCCGCGGCCGCGCGGAGGCGCCGGAGCAAGCGGTGCCCCCCCGCGCCTGCGCGATGCACCGCGGAGCCGCAGGGGCGGCGCAGGGGCTCCGGCATCACGTCTGGGCCTGGATGGCCCTGCGGTGCCTGCCCCTCTTCTTCAGCCTCCTGTGCATCTGCACCGGCCCACGGCCGCGGGCCCACGGGGAGCCGAGGGCGAACACGCCGGCGCGCTCGTACAGCTTCACGACGGGCGCGTCGTCGGGGAGCTCCACGCCCGAGCAGCCGCCGACGCAGCGGAACTTGGTCACCCGCGCCCAGACCTGCACGCTGGTCGGGTCGCTCATCACAGCCCTCCTGGCGTGGGGGTAGAAGCCCACCTCCCAAGCGTTGAGGCCCTGGGTCACGCCGAAGGGTGGCAGCCCGTTCCTGGAGCTCCACACCACCGTGTTGCCCCGCTGGGCCGTGTGCCTCAGCCGGGCCGAGATCTCGGCCGTGTGCAGGGACCTGTTCAGGGTGAAGAAGCTGGAGACCCTCTCCCAGGAGTCCCTCATGGTCGGGTACGACAGCTTGACGAGGTGCCCCATGTCGAGGCCCTGGGCGGACGCGAACTTCTGCAGGTCCGGGGGCGGCTTCTCGTACAGGAACCTGTCGGCGCCGGGCACGCACATCCGCAGGCGGAGGGGCGGGGCTCCCGCTGCCGAGAGCCTCCGCACGTCGAGCCTGTCCGAGCTGCACGCGCTGCCGACGTAGCACCACCCAGCCTGGGCCGAGTCGCTGACCTCCCCCATGTTCTGCTGCAGGCAGCCGTCCGTGTCGAGCCTCGCAAACACCCGGTCGCACAGCTCCCGCTCCCACAGCGACTGGAAGAGCCCCGTCTTCAGGTGAGCCCCCGTGCCGTTGCTGCTCCTGGGCAGGAAGAGCTCGTAGCCCTGGCCGCACCGCACCCCCCTCTGGGTGAAGACGTCCTTCCAGTTCAGGCACCGGCAGTCACCGCTCACGGCCGAGAGCAGCTCTCTGTGCCTCCGCCGGTGGTCCTTCTGGCGATCGGCCGCTTCTCGGGTGGATGAGCCCTTCAGCATGATGCCAGTCGTGGAGTGAGCACTGAGCGTCGCAAGAAATGCTGTCATGACCATGGGACTGATCCACGCCATCGCCGCACAAAAGTAACGCGACTTGCTTGATGTGTACGACGATATTCTGGTCCGGATGGGGTCCCGTACCAGGCTTTATCAGAGTGGGTGGCTCCGTCAGCCAAACTGCCTTGAGCCAAGGATCGAGACGGAGGGGGGGGACGACGAGGGCGCCTGCAGTTGGCGTTGGAAAGATAGCGTGCGTCAAAAATCTCCGAAAAGCACGCTGTCCCTCCGCAAGAGCCCCTTCGGTGCACACCATCCCCCTGCCAGGGACTCTTCGGTGCACGCTATCCCCAAGGTGGGGGATAGCGTGTCAGAAGCGGGCTGGCTGCGCCGCATCGCACGCTATCTTTCCAACTCCAAGAATACGTACTGGCTGCCCGAACCCGACACGCGAGACCCCCGAGAGGCCTCTGGGAGGTCACAGAAACGATCGAGCGTGCCACAAAGAAGTCCATGCCGGCCGCGCCGCAGGAGCATCTTGCGAGGATGATCCAGGAGTGGACCTTGATCGCTGTCCAATCTTAATTCGTCGCGTCAAGAGGTGGACGGGAAGGGTGGGCCGTGTAAGATGGTAGTGCAGGTGTGCTGCCTCCTCCTCCTCCTCCTCCTCCTCCTCCTCCTCCTCCTGTCTCGTCTCTTTCGTGCCCGCTCAAGCTTTTTGTGCTCAACTCGGCCCGCGTGCCGTTTGGACCTAAGCGAGCCCACCTCCGAGGCTCGCCAGTGTGGGGCGGCGGTCTCGGAACGACGCCTCGAGACTTCTTGGTCGCAGCGCTGGCAAACGCACGCCGCGGTCGGAGCCTGCGCGGGGGCGCTGCAGGGCGAACCGTGCACGCGCGGGCGGGGGGCAGAGGAGGGCGGCCGCGGAGGGGGGAACAGGGGAAGGGCGGCTGGACCTTGGAGCGCCCGGGGCGTCAACGCACACCATGATACACCTGTGTTCCGGCAGCCCCAAGTGGCCGGGTAAGGAACTGGAGGCTCCGAAGCGGCCTGGCGGCCACATCATTCGGCGGCGCGCCCAAGGGGGAAAGCAGAGGGGACGGGCCTGCTCAGAAGGTCTGAAGAGTTTTCTGAGCCTGCTGCAGAGTCCCGCCGCCTTCTGAGAAGGTCTGACGCAAAAACGGGGGGAGGACAACAACAACCACCACCACCACCATCACCACCACCACCAACAACAGCAGCAGCAACAGCAGCACCGACAACAGCAGCAACGACAACAGCAGTAGCAGCAACGGCAACAGCAACAGCAACAGCAACAACAGCAACAACAGCAACAACAGCAACAACAGCAACACCACCACCACCAACAACAACAGCAACAACAACAACAACAACAACAACAACAACAACAACAACAACGACAACAACAAGCACAAAGCGTCGACCTTGAACGCGAGAAGAGACACACACACAACACAAAAACATGCCCCAAACATGGTTCGCATCACCGAAGGAGGTGGCCCTGGGCGAGCGGATGCCTCTCGGGACCCGGGTCGTCCTCCGACGGTGCCTCGCGCGCCTGCGGTCTCCCCGAGGGCCGCCGGAGCTATCTGTGCCGGGCCTCGGGGCCCTGAAGCCATCGGACAGGTCACGAATTCATTTTTTTTTTTTTTTCTTTTTTCGGGGGGGGGAGGGAGAAGATGGGAGCGGGCCGCATGATTCAAGAACCACCGCTGTGTGTGCGTCCGTTCCCACACGCTTGGTGAGGAAGAGAACGGCTTTCAAGTGCAACCGGCGGACACGTCACGAATTCATGCCCACCACGTTGGTCTCGCTGAAAGCTTTTAACGGCCTCTGTCGTCCTGCGACTCGCGCTGGAACGGCCACGATTTGCTCCGAATGTTCCTGGAAATATTTGGGTATACCTGGATCAGCCTGGATGTGCCAAGATTTACCTAATGTGTCCGCATTCGTTCGCCTTGATTTATCCGGCCTGGTCCCCACATCGGCGAAACCTCGCCAAGCCCGTGGGGATAGTCCTCACCTTGCC
This sequence comes from Prorocentrum cordatum, assembly GCA_963575745.1. Classification (NCBI taxonomy): domain Eukaryota; class Dinophyceae; order Prorocentrales; family Prorocentraceae; genus Prorocentrum; species Prorocentrum cordatum. The sequence continues at coordinate 293,267 of CAUYUJ010011891.1, forward strand.
AAAAGTAATCCTGGCACAGGGCGGCCCAAGCTGTTCTTAAGTCGGGGACGCCCCTCGACAGGAGGAATATTCAGAAATGGCCAAAAGATAGTCTGGGGACGATGTTTTTATTCCCCATATCCGAAGAATGGGGTCCTTGTTATTCCCCAAATCCAAAGGACGGGGTTCTTGTTCCCCATATCCTGAGATAGGGGTCCTTGTTATTACTTGGACGCCTCCTACTCCTCATTCCTCTTCTTCTCCTCCTCCTCCTCCTCCTCCTCCTCTTCCTCTTCATATCTGAGACTTATTCATACACAGACGTACTCATACACAGACTGACTCATACTCTGACCTGATCAGATTCACTTACTCATACTCAGACCTACTCATACTCAGACCTACTCATACTCAGATTTACTCATGCTGCGACTCACTCACTCATACCCAGACTTACTCATACTCAGACCTTCGCATTGTCTGACTTACTCAACACACAGCAGATTGTGAGGATGTCTTTCAGGCGGGGCGCTGGTTTCAGCACCCCTCAAGGGAACCGCCGAAGGTTATTGCCCGGTCCCGTTCGCGGCCGTCTTGTGGGGATGTCTCAAGCGGTTTGCCCGTCTTCTGTCTCAACACCCTTTGCTTGGAGAGCAGATTGTGAGGATGTCTCAGGCGGGGCGCTGGTTTCAGCTACCTAAGGGGAGCCGCCGAGGGGTGTTGCACGGTCCCGTTCGAAGCCGTTTTGTGGGGATGTCTTAAAGTGTTTGCCTGTCTTCTGTCTCAACACCCTTCGCTTGGAGAGCAGATTGTGAGGATGTCTCAGGCGGGGCGCTGGTTCCAGCACCCCTAAGGAGAGCCGCCGAAGGGTATTGCACGGTCCCGTTCGCGGCCGTTTTGTGGAGATGTCTCAAGCGGTTTGCTTGTCTTCTGTCTCAACACCCTGCGCTTGGAGAGCAGATTGTGAGGATGTCTCAGGCGGGCCGCTGGTTCCAGCACCCCTCAAGGGAACCGCCGAAGGTTATTGCCCGGTCCCGTTCGCGGCCGTCTTGTGGGGATGTCTCAAGCGGTTTGCCCGTCTTCTGTCTCAACACCCTTCGCTTGGAGAGCAGATTGTGAGGATGTCTCAGGCGGGGCGCTAGTTTCAGCACCCCTAAGGGGAACCGCCGAGGGGTATTGCCCGGTCCCGTTCGCGGCCGTTTCGTGGGGATGTCTCAAGCGGTGTGCCTGTCTTCTGTCTCAACACCCTTCGCTTGGAGAGCAGATTGCGAGGATGTCTCAGGCGGGACGCTGGTTTCGGCTACCTAAGGGGAGCCGCCGAGGGGTGTTGCACGGTCTCGTTCGCGGCCGTTTTGTGGAGATGTCTCAAGCGGTTTGCCCGTCTTCTGTCTCAACACCCTTCGCTTGGAGAGCAGATTGTGAGGATGTCTCAGGCGGGACGCTGGTTCGCGCTGGTTCCAGCACCCCTAAAGGGAACCGCCGAAGGTTATTGCCCGGTCCCGTTCGCGGCCGTTTTGTGGGGATGTCTCAAGCGGTTTGCCCGTCTTCTGTCTCAACACCCTTCGCTTGCAGAGCAGATTGTGAGGATGTCTCAGGCGGGGCGCTGGTTTCAGCACCCCTAAGGAGAGCCGCCGAAGGGTATTGCACGGTCCCGTTCGCGGCCGTTTTGTGGAGATGTCTCAAGCGGTTTGCCTGTCTTCTGTCTCAACACCCTTCGCTTGGAGAGCAGATTGTGAGGATGTCTCAGGCGGGGCGCTGGTTCCAGCACCCCTAAAGGGAACCGCCGAAGGTTATTGCCCGGTCCCGTTCGCGGCCGTCTTGTGGGGATGTCTCAAGCGGTTTGCCCGTCTTCTGTCTCAACACCCTTTGCTTGGAGAGCAGATTGTGAGGATGTCTCAGGCGGGGCGCTGGTTTCAGCAACCTAAGGGGAGCCGCCGAGGGGTATTGCACGGTCCCGTTCGAGGCCGTTTTGTGGGGATGTCTTAAAGTGTTTGCCTGTTTTCTGTCTCAACACCCTTCGCTTGGAGAGCAGATTGTGAGGATGTCTCAGGCGGGGCGCTGGTTTCAGCACCCCTAAGGGGAACCGCCGAGGGGTATTGCCCGGTCCCGTTCGCGGCCGTTATGTGGGGATGTCTCAAGCGGTGTGCCTGTCTTCTCTCTCGACACCCTTCGCTTGGAGAGCAGATTGTGAGGATGTCTCAGGCGGGGCGCTGGCTTCAGCTACCCAAGGGGAGCCGCCAAGGGTGCTTTCACGGCTCCGTTTGTCGCCGTTTTGTGGGGATGTCTCTAGCGGTTTGACGCTCATTTGAAAATCCACAATACAATATTACCTTTTAAAAAAAGATGGCCATATGGGGAGCTCCACGCAGTGAGTCATTATTCTCCGACCGCGCCGGACCACCCCTCCCCTCCTCCCTCTCTGCACTAGACAATGATGCTGATTGTCATGATGTGACCATGGTATGGTGAGAGTATGATGTGAGTATGATGGTGATGCTGAATGATGGATGAGTATGATGCTGCTGATGATGATGGTGGTGATGATGACGATGAGCAGATGATGAGGCTATCTCGAACGGCTTGCTGGTTTTAGCACTCCTAAAGGGGGGGGGCCGCCAGGGGTATTGCACGGCCTCCGTTCGCGCCCAAATGGTGGGGATGTCTCAAACGTTTTGCCTGTTTTGGTCCTCAACATCCTCCGCTTTCGGAGCATAGTCTGAGGATGTCTCAGGCGGGGCGCTGATTTTCGCACTCCCAGGAGGGGGGCCGCCAGGGGTATTGCACGGCCTGCGTTCGCGCCCAAATGGTGGGGATGTCTCAGCAGTTTGCCTGTTTTGGTCCTCAACATCCTCTGCTGTCGGAGCAATTCTGACGATGTCTCAGGCGAGACGCTGGTTTTCGCACTCCCAGGAGGACCAGATTTCGAGGATGTCTCAAGCGGTTTGCATGTTTTGGTGGGCAGGCTCGTCTGCTGTCAAACCAGACTCTGAGGATGTCTATGGCGAGGCGCTGATTTCCGCACTCCCAGAGGGCCCAGATTGCGAGGATGTCCTACACTCACTTACGCTCAAACTCACTCGTGCTCAGGCTCACTCATACTCCGACTTGCACTCATCATACTCATACTCAGACTCACTCACACCCAGACTTACGCACACTCAGACTCACTCACACTTAGACCCATCCTAAGACTCATTCGTGGTCAGACCCACTCGTACTCAGACCCACTCAGGGCCAGTTGCATATCTATCACACTCATACTCAGGCGCACTCACATTCAGATTTACCCACGCTCAGAACCACCCGCACTCAGACCCACCCACCCTCAGATTCACTCGTAGTCAAACTCACTCGTACTCCTACCCATTCAGACTTAGACTCGTACTCACTATACTCATACTCAGACTCACTTGCGTTCGCACCCCAGGGGAAGGGGGGGGGGGGGGGGGGCAGATTGCGAGGATGTCCCAGACTCACTTGTGCTCAGGCTCGTACTCATCATACTCATACTCAGACTCACCCACACCCAGTCCATGCAAATAGGCGCACATATGGGGAGCTCCACGCAGTGAATAATTCCCCGACCGCGCCAAGGACCTCGCCTGACCTCCTCCCCCTCTGTACTGGACAGTGATGATGATTATCATGATGATGACCATGGTACGGTGAGAGCATGCTGTGAGTCTGATGGTGATGGTGACTGATGGATGAGTATGATGACGACGATGATGATGATGACGATGAGCAGATTCTGAGGATCTCTCAGGCGAGGCGCTGGTTTTCGCACTTCCAGGGGGGGGGCGCCAGGGGTATTGCACGGCCTCCGTTCGAGCCAAAATGGTGGGGATATCTTGAGCGGTTTGCCTGTTTGCATGCCCAACATCCTCCGCTTTCGGAGCAGATTTGGAGGATGTCTCGAGCGAGACGGTCATTTAGGGGGGGCCGCCAGGGGTATTGCACGGCCTCCGTTCGCGCCAAAATAGCGGGAATGTCTCGAGCGGTTTGCCTGTTTGCATGCCCAACATCCTCCGCGGTCGGAGCAGATTTGGAGGATGTCTCGAGCGGGGCGCTCATTTGCGCACCCCAGGGGTGCCAGGTTTTGAGGATGTCTCGATCGGTTTGCCTGTTTTGGTGGCCAGACTCGCGGGCACAGATTCTCACCAGGATGCCACAGAAGGCTCCAGCAGGCTCCAGGAGGCCCCGGGAGGCCACATGAGGTCCCAGGAGGCATCAGGAGGCCACAGGAATATTCAAGAGGCCACAGGATGTCCCAAAGGCCCCAGGAGGCCCCAGGAAACTCCAGGAGGCCCAGGGAGGCCACACGAGGCCCCAGGAGGCCACAGGAAGCGCCAGGAGGCCCTTGAAGGCAACAAGAGGCCCCGAGAGGCCCCAGGAGCAGGAGGCCTCAGAAGGCAACAGGAGTGGCTCCAATCCCATGTGTTTTACGTGTGCTCCTATAGATTGGGCCTCACCTGGAGCACAAATCCTTGATATCATACGTATGTTTCTATGGAGTGTCCTTCTCCTGTGTATACAATGATAAATGTTTTACGTACGTTCCTATCGATTGGGCCTCCCCTGGGCACGAGTCCTTGGCGCTTTACGCGTGTTCCTGTAGATTGTCCTTCTCCTGCGGCTCCAACCCGCAATGTTTTATGCACGTTTGTTCCTATACAGCGGGCCTCTCCTGGGGCACGAATCCTTCCTGGGAGGTCCCAGGAGGCTCCAGGAGGCCCCAGGAGGCCACTCGAGGCTCCAGGAGGCCTCAGGAGGCCACTGGAAGCCCCAAGAGGCCCCAGGAGGCCCCAAAAGGTTCCTGCAGGCCCCGGGAAGCCACAGGAGGTTTCAGGAGGTCCCAGGAGGCCCCGGGCTCATGCGTAGAGACGCGCTCGTACTACTGAGACGAATTCATATTCCAATTCATTCGCAATTAGATCCATGACCAGACCGTCACAACTCAAGCCCGTCCATGCAAATTGATGCACCTAATTTTTGTTGGGCCATGTTTGGGCATTGTTGGCGATGTTTTGTCGTCCAACATCCGCCTGTAGGAGGACATGCCCAACCGAATGCCAAAAAGCAATCTTGGCACAGGGCGGCCCGAGGTGCTCGCAATGCCCTGGCGCCCCTGGAAGCCCTCCCCGGGCCTCCTCTGAGGGCCGCCGTGGAGGCCATCTGGGCCTCCCCATCTGGGCCTCCCCGGAATAGCCAGGGGCCACCCTGAGCCAGGGCCACCCACAGTGGAGGCTAGTCCACAGGGAACCTCCCACAAGAAACCAACCCTGAGACCCCAGGACGTCCATTGATTTTTGGTGTGGGAACGTCACGCATTCCATAGCAGAACCATCTAAACCCAAAAAACCCAGGGCCCCCTGGAGGCAAGCAGGGTGTCTTTTGACAGGGGCTCCCGCTGTATGGTTCGGTCGGGCATGTCCTCCTACAGGCGGGCGTTGAACGACAAAAGAGAAACAAACAAGATCCCAAACATGCTGTTGTTTGTTATTAAACAAGGGTTCCCAACTTCGCGCTTCGCGCAGCGCGAAGCGTGAAGTGCGAATAATTTCGCGCTCTCGCGCCGCCTCCCAGGGGAGAAGAGCAGGATGGAGAGGAATCGGAGCCGAACCGCGAAGCGCGAATAACTTCGCGCCCTCGAGGGCACCCTTGCTAAAACATCGGCAGCAAATCGTCCCCCGGTTGTCTTTTGTTGATCATATTTGTATCTTCCTCCTGTGGAAGGACAAACCCGACTGAAACCCGTGGCCGCGCACGGCCTCCCTCCGCGCGGCGGGGGGCTGCCCGCGTGTCCGTCGCCACTGCACGGGGAACGGGGCGCCGAAGATGTCCCGGGGGCCCCCGGGGGCGGCGGACGTGGACCGATGCCGGCGTGGCCCAAACATCCCCACATCCACCGCCGGCCGAAGCCCAATTCCCCGGGCGCTGGACACTCGAGGCGCACAACAACTGGCAATACTAGATAACTTTGCATATGGATTTGCAAATGCACGGTGGAAACGTATAGTAAGGACGCGTGGTAAGGACGCAAGACCCTTGGAGGCCGAAGTTGAAGTATTCTGGCCTGCGAAAATTGCTAGGGACGGGCCGCAGAGGCTGAGGCAGGCACGGACCCAAGGGCAACCTTGAAAAATCGTTTGTCCTTACTATGCGCGTTGACTGTACATATACGTGCGTAATTCTATTCATATATATACATACATGCATGACTATACATATATATATATATATATGTATGTAGTTATATAAATATATACATATATATATTCATGTATATGTATACATGTACGTAATTGTAACGGTTTATGAATATGTATGTGTATACGTATATGTGTATGTATATGTATATGCATATGTATATGTATATGTATACGTAAATGTAAAAACTGCATTGGCGCTTCGCGCCATGCGCCTTGTTCTGGACGCTTCCCCGGCAAAACAATAAAGCATCGTTTGCTTCATCAGGGGGGACCTCGAGGCCTGGACGGGCGATCGGCTCATTTTTCTGATGTTCCTGGTGCCTGCTGACACCGCGTTCGCCGGACGCGCTTGCACGCTTGTGCGCAGGAGCCGGGAGGGAATGCAGATTTTTTCGCGCGCGAGATGGTGGCAAACGACTAAGTATCAAACTGTTGTGATGGCACCTGTCCATGAATGTGGAACGGGAAGGGAGCAGGGATGAGGAGGGGGCTGAAGAGTCGGAAAGGGGGGCGGAGGGGGGAGAAACGGGGAGAAGGTCCAGAGGAAGTAGCGGGCGAATGAGGATGGCCATCGGATGCCACGACGCGGAGGTCGACGAACAAGTAGAGAGAGGGCGATAGAGGTACAGGAAAGACAGGCGGGCTGGCGTGAGCGCAGCGAGCGCACGGAGAACGCCGTCTGGACGTTTTTGGTGCTTGTTGGGGCCGTCCTGGGGCCCTCTTGGGCCGTCCTGGGGCCTTCTTGGGCAGTCTTGGGGAGCTGGGGCCCTCCAGAGGTCTTCTGAAGCCATCTAGAAACCTCTTGGGGGCCTCCAGTGGCCTTCTTGGAGGTCTCCCATGGCCTTCGCTGGTCTTTCTTGGGAGCCTTCTGACAGCATTTTGGGCTCTTGTGGGCAATCTCGGAGCTCTCTGGGGCAACCTTGGGGCCCTCTTGGACCGTCTTCAAACCCTCTGGGAGGCCTCTTGGGCCGTCTTGGGGCGATATCGGGGGCCCATCGGGCCGTCTTGGACGCTGCGAAGACCCAAAAAGCGATTATGCTAAAAATGTCCATTTCGGCCCAGGGAATGGGACGATGTTTGCTTCTTCGGGGCTCTCTTAACAGCCTCCTGGGGCGTCTTGGGGGCCTCGTGGGCCGTCTTCGGACCATCGAGGTTCCTCTTGGAGCGCTCTTGTGCTGTCTTGGGTCTCTCTTGCGCCTCTCCGATGACCCCTCTGATCGCATCGAGTCTGCTCGCAAGGCCCGGCAAGGCGCCCTGGGAGACCCGGAAGGGCCAGCGGACCGTTTTTCCAAGGGACTCCCAGGGGCCGCCGAGACGTTGGAAAGGGCGTCCAGGGCGTCCCTGGGGGAGGAACCAGTTTAGAGGAGGGGGAGGGGGATTCCAGGTAATATGTATGTATGTATGTATGTATATATGTGTGTATATATATATAGAGATATAGGAATCCAAGACGTATACTTTCGGGTGTCGGCGCTGGACCCCCCTCCCTGGCGAGCGGAGCGCGCCAGGGGCGGCGCTGGAGGCGCCGCCAGGGGGGGAAATCCGCGCGGACCTCCGACAGTTCAGGTTTAGGCCATTATTCCTTCCCCCAGACTCGGGGGAAACATCAGCTTCGGACCCTTCCGCGCGGACCGCTCGTCTCCCCGGATGCGTTCTGACGAGCCGGTGACCAGCATCTCGAGGCGAATCCAGCCGTGGCAACGGGGGCCTCCCAAGAGGCCCACAAAGGCGAAGACGAGGCAAGGGTCGCGGTATCTGTATACCGTCGTCAGAAGTAGGAAGTAGGAAGTAGGAACGCGTTGGAAGTAGGACGGCGTTGGAAGTAGGTAAAAACATGAAGCAGGAAGGCGTTGGAAGTAGGAAGTATGAAGGCGTTGGAAGCAGGAAGGCGTTGGACGTGGGCAAGTAGGTAGAAACATGAAGCAGGAAGGCGTTGGAAGCAGGTCGGATCTCCGCCCGCCCCCTGAAGCGGAGGGAAGAAGGCAAATCACTCGATCCTTAAAGCAGGAAGGCGCTAAAGGTAGCTTGTGAAGTGGGCATCATATATATATATACACACAGCTACTTGTAACGACCGACGTGAATAGTTTGATCCTTTCAGTTTGAAGCCGCCCCGCTCGCCTACGTCTTCGTAGGTGCTCGAAAAGGAGACAAAGTTCTGCTGCCTCGACCTGGGGGGTGGCGTTGCCCGCCCCGCCCTGCATCTCCTCGCCCATGCCTCTCCACCTCCTCCTCCTCCTCCTCCTCCTCCTCCTCCTCCTCAGCCTCATCCTCAGCCACCTCTTCCTTCTCCTCCTCCTCCTCCTCCTCCTCCTCCTCCTCCTCCTCCTCCTCTTCCTCTTTCTCTCCTTCGTCCCCTCCCCCCTTCGTCCTCCCCATGTCCCTCTTCCAGTTCCTGCTCCTCCTCCTCCTCCTCCTCTTTCTCCTCCTCCCCCTTCCCCTGCCTCCTCCACCTTGTCCGCCTCGTCCACCTCTTCCATCCAGTCCTCCTCCTCCCCCTCCTCCTCCACAACCTCCTCCTCCTCCTGCTCCTCCTTCTCCTTCTCCTCCTCGTCATCATGATGACCGTCATCGTCCTCAGTATTATCATAATCATTAGCAGCAGCTGTAGCATCAGCATCAGCATCCACATCAGCATCCACATCAGCATCCTCATCCTCATCATCAGCAGCATCATCATCAGCATAGTCACCAGTATCATCATCACCCTCCTCATCAACAGCATCATCATCAGCATGATCAGCATAACCATCAGCATCGTCAGCATCCTCCTCATCATCAGCATCATCATCAGCAGCGTCATCATCAACATCATGATCGTCATCATCAGGAGCATCATCATCGACAGCAGCAGCATCAGCATAATCATGTAAAGCATCATGATCAGCAGCATCACCACCAGCAGCATCAGCATCAGCATCATCAGACTCATCATCAGCACCATCATCAGCATCATCATCATCATTCATCATCATCATCATCATCATGATCATCATCATCATCATCATTATCATCATCGACATCAACATCATCATCATCATCATCATCATCAGCATCGTCGTCGTCATCGCACTCATCAGCATGATCAGAACGTATCAGATTCATCATCGTCAGCATCAGCAATGTCATCATCATCGTCGTCATCACCACCGTCATCATCATCAACATCACCATCATCAGCATCATCATCATCATCGTTGCCGTCGTCATCATCATCACCATCAACGACAGAATCGTAATCAGCGCCGTCATCAATAGCATCAACAGCATCGCCATCATCATCAACATCAACATCATCTGCATCATCATCATCATAATCGGCACCGGCAACAACATCATCTTTATCAGCAGCATGATCATCGCCACCATCAGCACTATCATACATGATCATCGTCATCGGCATCATCAGAATCGTCAGAATCATAATCATCGTCGCAATGGTCACAATGATGGTCAGCATCGCCATCTTTGTCATCAGTGTCGTCATCAGCAGCATCGTCAGCACCAGCATCATCTACACTAGCATCAACATCCTCATCATCATCACCACGTACATCATGTCCATCATCATCAGCAGCATCATGATCATAATCATCATCACCATCATCATCGTTGTCGCCATCATCATCATCATCATCATCATCATCATCATCATCATCAGCAGCACCGTCGTCGTCATCATCAGCGTCATCGCCATCATCAACAGCACCATCACCATCCTCATCATCATCAGAATGCTCGATACCCAATTGTCCTTCCAGATTATAGCCACGCGCTCGCCAGACATGTCGCTAAACTTCCAATTGTTTGAGCCATGCGTGCCGAGATGAAGTATGTCGGTACGTATGCCTCCTTCACCTCGTCATCCCCCTCCTCTTCATTCATAAACTTACCATCATCCGCTTGTTTTTCTTCCTCATCTTCATCCTCCTCATCAGATGTGTTCTCCTCTGCCACGTAGCAAGAGATATCGAGTTACCCGCGCAAACACACATTAACGAGGGGGGAGATGTGGAGCGGGAAAGTTCTGGGACCCGGGAATCTGCAGCCAAGAGGTGCCTGAGGCCCGAGGACAAGAGAAGCTGCAGAGGAGGAGAGAAGGGTGAGGAGCCCCCCCCCCCGCCCTCATGGTGGAGCGGAGCCCCCCCCCTCTCGTCCTTCGCCCCTCCCAAGCGGAGCACCGGGGAGGAGCCGCCTGGAGCCACACTGGCTCCTGAAGGGCGGGTCTCGGACGACGGGGGGGGGGAGGGAGCCCAAAGGCTCCACTACGAGTCGAGGCTGACGCCCGCTGGGGAGAAAAGCAAAGCGCTGGCCAAGGCCCCCGCGACGTCTCAAGTGGCTTGCTCGAGGGGGAGGAGGAGGAGGAGGAGGAGGAGGAGGAGGAGGAGGAGGAGGAGGAGGAGGAGGAGGAGGAGGAGGAGGAGGGCGGAGGAGGAGGAGGAGGAGGAGGAGGAGGAGGAGGAGGAGGAAGAGGAGGAGGAGAAAGGAAGAGGAGGAGGGGGAGGAGGGGGGGAAGCAGGGAGGAGGAAGAGGAGGAGGAGGAAGTGGACGAGGGAAGAGGAGTTGAGCCAGAAGGAGGACGGGGACGAGGAGGAGAGAAGAGGAGAGAGGGGGAGGAGAGAGACGGACGAGGATGAGGAGGACACGGAGGGGGAGGAGGAGGAGGAGGGATGACGAAGATGAGGAGGCCCACGCCGCTCGGGGGATGTCCAATCCCACTTTGAAGGCCCGGCTCGGCCCCAAGCCCTTCTCTGGTCATGCTCAGCCTGCCACTGACCAACGAGGAGGTCCAAGAGCGTACGTCCAATTCCCATGCGGTGTGTTTTGTTCTTGGGCCCCATCAGGGATGCGCGTGCGGTTGGTGCGCTCCTGGGCGCGACAGTGCTTCCTCTCGGAGGGTCTGACTGGAAACAGCTTGAGCTGGTCAAGGCGCTGTACAGATCGAGGCTCGCCTTCATATATACATGTTACATGGTGGAAGAGACGGGCACCGCTGCCTACACCGCGCCCCGTTGTGACCCCCTGGCCCCCATCCAGCTGGCTCTTGCCAGAGACTGTCCATCTGCGCACCCTTTAGGTAGGCAAGGCACCAGCGGCAACTTGGGCGCGGCCTGTGTTGGCCAGTGCGAGTTCGCGGCGACCGCGGTCGAGCCCACTCAGTTATAAGTGGCTGGCCAGCCCACGTTTCTCGAAGAAGAAAAAACGATACAAACACAAACTGTTCGCGCTAAGCGCGGATTTCTTGGATCCGCGATGGACCCCCTCCCTGGCGCGCGGAACGCGCCAGGGGCGGCGCTGGAGGCGCCGCCAGGGGGTTCCAGCGCGGATACAAGAAATCCGCGCGGAGCGCCAACGTGCCGTTTCTTCTGCGAACTCAGTTGTTAGTGGTTGGCCAACCCACGCTTCGTCAAGCTCTCTCTAGCCTCCTGCGCAGGGGGCACTGCTCAGTTAGCGAAGACAGAAGCCCGCACAAGCCCGTGAGCGGCAGCGTTGCCGAGAATCCCGCAACAGCGAACTCCGAGCAGTATAGTTCGGAGCTGTGCGCGCTCTTGACAGCGCATCTGTTCCAAGCTGCCCGAGCTCGGCTGCAGGACGCGGACGGGGCGCCTCCTTTAGGCATCGGCGCTGCTCTCAGGAAGGACCCCACCTTCTTTTCCCCTCAACTCTTGGCTAGTTCCCTCCCTCGTCCCCCCCCTCGTGGCAAAGTTGCGCGTCCAACTGCGGCGTCGCGCCTGTCTACGGGTTTCGAAAAGGAATGTGGAGTACGCAGGGAACAAAAGGGGGACAAACGCGGGAACCTGGAACGACCCGCGGCAAGCATTTCGATTGCCGTGGATGTGCCGCCTTTCACTGCGGTGCCAGCCGATGCTGCATCTTCTACTTGATACTTGTGCTATGGGTATAAAAAAAGGCGCGGCGTTCACAACATCCGATCCACCCCCATTGTAGCACCATGAAAGCGAGCGGCACAGGAAAAAATCGTGAGGAACAGGACGCGAGGAGAGCGGTACCTAGCACCCATGTGCGCGCGGCACCTAGCCCACTATCACAGCAAGGGGAAGGACGCCGGGTGCGCGCGGCACCCAGCCAACTCTCGCAATACTCATCCTGAGTCCCCCTCCTCCTCCTCCTCCTCCTCCTCCTCCTCCTCCTCCGCCTCCCCCTCCTCCTCCTCCTCCTCCTCCCCCTCCTCCTCCTCCTCCTCCTCCTCCTCATCATCATCATCATCTGTTACTGCAGTGCCTCGCTGCGGCTTTCGTGCTTCGGTGCCGTCGGGAAGAAGAAGAGGGAGGGAAAACGAGCAGGAGAAGGACGAGGGTGGACCAGGAGGAGGGAGGAAGAGGAGGATGATGATGATGAGGGAGAAGGAGTGACGAGGAGGAGTAGGGGCGAGGGAAAGAGGAGGAGGAGGAAAGGAGAAGGGAGGAGGAGGAGGAGGAGAAGGAAAGGAGAAGGGAGGAGGAGGAGAAAGACAAGGAGAAGGAGAAAGAGAAGGACGACCACGACCTGCCCTGCGTCTGGAGCGCGCTGGAGGCGCTGGAGGCGAAGGGGTCGCCGCCGCTCAAGCCCCTGGGCATGGAGGCGAACGGGTCAGAGCTGCCTCGGCGCCGGACAGCAGGGCCCCGACATCGGATCCGCCGTACGCTGGGAGATGCGGCAACCAGGGCGGAAGTCTCGGCCCCACGTCTGAAGCTCCTTTGACGCCTATCTTCGCCTGCGTTGCCGTCGCTTTTCTCCGCCCTGGTAACTTTGCGGAGACATGTCTGCCCGACCTCTCTGAGGCGGAAGTTTCAACACTACTGCTTCGCATCGTCTGGGGTGCATTGCTGACACAATTGCAGATCGGAAAATAAACCAGGTCCGGCGCATCCGAAGCCAGGGGAGGCAGGAAAGAGGCCGCGAAGCAGTGGCATTGAATGGAAGGAACGAGAATCCGGTCAAGATGGCCCGCAAGGGGCAGGACTCCACGCGGGGCCCTCAGGAGCTAATGTGCGATTTCACCGAATACGACACCAAAAATGACGTGAGACTGCGCCACTCAGTGTAGGTCGGGCATGTCCTCCTACCGGCGGATTATGGACGAAAAGTTCAAACATATAAAAAGAATGTTCAAACATACTTACGCTGGACGAACAATTTTCCTCTTGAAGTGCAAGTGGTGGTGATGAGTTGGAAGTTAATGACCGAAACCCCCTTCCCCCGTAGCATCTTAGCACGGGCGGGTTCTGGGGTCCGCGGATCCAATTTCCTCCGGCTCCCCGTCTTAATCTAATAATACAAATTCAAAACAAGGTAAAATCGGATCCGCCGTGAAAAAAAAAGATCGAACACGGATCCAGCATATCCGAAATCGGATCCGCGCGGACGGAAATCGGATCCACCGAAACAAACATCAAAGCCACACTTGGATCCGCGCGCGAACTTCATGGGATCCAGCGGCGGTTATCTCATACGCGTCTGCTCAAGACTTCAAGCCGTCGTTCCCGGGCCAAATGGCAGAAACTCTCGTCCTAGGGATGGGCGTTTTGGCCTCTGGACTTGCTGGTTACCACATAGGCGACACACCACATCTCACAGGCAGACCGTTGCTGGCTACCACATGGCCGACACCCCACATCTCACAGGCAGTCCGTTGTTGGTTGCCACAAAGTCGACACACCACATCTCACAGGCAGTCCGTGGGGTCAGGCGACGCAGGGCCGAAACGCACTGGGCGTTTTGGTATTCGGACTTGTTGGTTACCACATAGGCGACGCACCTCATCTCACAGGCAGTCCGTTGCTGGCTACCACATAGCCGACACGCCACATCTCACAGGCAGTCCGTTGTTGGTTGCCACATAGCCAACACACCACATCTCACAGGCAGTACGCGGGGTCAGGGGACGCAGGGCCGAAACGCAGTTACGCAGGACGAAGAATTTTACTCTTGAGGTGCAAGTGGCGATGATGAGTTGGAAGTTAATGACTGAAACCCCTTCCCCCGTAGAATCTTAGCACGGGCGAGTCCTGCGGTCCGCAGATCCAATTTCCTCCGGCTTCCCGCTTCAATCTAATACTACAAATTCAAAACGGGGCAAGATCAGATCCGCCGTAACAAAAAAAAACCGACTACGGATCCAACAAATCCGAAATCAGATCCGCGCGGACGGAAATCGGATCCACCGAAGCAAACACCAAAGCCACACTGGGATCCGCGCGCGAACTTCATGGGATCCGACGGCGGTTGTCTCATACGCGTCTGCTCAAGACTTCAGGCCGTCGTTCCCGGCCCAAGAGGAAGAAACTCTCGTCATGGGGATGGGCGTTTTGGCCTCTGGACTTGCTGGTTACCACATAGGCGACACACCACATCTCACAGGCAGACCGTTGCTGGCTACCACATGGCCGACACGCCACATCTCACAGGCAGTCCGTTGTTGGTTGCCACATAGTCGACGCACCACATGTCACAGGCAGTCCGTGGGGTCAGGAGACGCAGGGCCGAAACGCACGACCCAATACGATTTTCTGACTGATTTTGAATATTCCCCCTGTGGAGGGACATGCCCGACTTGACGCCACCGTGCGCTGCGCAGCACGGCGCCCGCAGTGAACCGCCGGGCGCTGCTCGGGCCGCAGACGGGCCCCGGGCGCGGCGCCCGCCCCTGGCCCCGTCCAACTCGGGGCCGTGAGAGAGAACGGCGCCCTCCTCCTCCTCGTCCTCGTCCTCCTCCTCCTCCTCCTCCTCTCTCCTCGTCGTCCTCGTCCTCCTCCCTCCTCCTCCTCCTCCTCCTCCTCCTCCTCCTCCTCCTCCTCCTCCCTCCTCCT
Organism: Prorocentrum cordatum; assembly: GCA_963575745.1. Taxonomy (NCBI): domain Eukaryota; class Dinophyceae; order Prorocentrales; family Prorocentraceae; genus Prorocentrum; species Prorocentrum cordatum. The sequence continues at coordinate 308,268 of CAUYUJ010011891.1, forward strand.
CCTCCTCCTCCTCCTCCTCCTCCTCCTCCTCCTCCTCCTCCTCCTCCTCCTCAAGCTGCCGCTTTGGGTCAACCTCCCGGGTCGACCCCCGCGGCCGCTTGGCAGGCGACCTCCCCAGGTTGACTGCCCCGCGCGCGCCGCCGCGGCCATGTCTGGCGCGGCTGTCGGCGCTGCCTCGTCTGGTGTTGCTCGCCGCCGTCGCGAGCACAAACAGCGCTCCACCGCCCGCAACGTGCAATGGCTGCTGTCGCTGCGCCAGGCCTGTGCCGCGCATCACACCTCCGCTCCAGGTATTGTTGGGGCCTCGGAGGTCTCCGAGTTGCGGCCCCAGCTCAGCGTGATGAAACAGGAGATTGTAGAGCTCGGCATGCTGCTCGCGTCAGCTGGGCACTTGAACTTCTCGGCAGCTGTTCACAGAGTCGGTGAAGATCCTGAGCCCAATGTTGTTTCTGGCGTTCCTGGCTTCTCTCGTGCAGCTCGCGAAAGCCGAGGCCCAAGTGATGGGCCCTACTCCGAGGTCGGTAAGGACAAGGGCAAGGTCATCGGGAACGGCAAGGGCAAGGCCAATGAGGCCTTTGGTGCGCCCCCCGACAACCCTGCTGCTTCTCCTCTTGCTGCTGATGCTGCACCCACTCCTCGTGCTTCTGGAGCTGTTCACGGCATTGGAAATGCTCCCTTTGCAGGCGCTGCCGGCCAGGCGGGACATGCGCCGCTTCCTGGAGCTCTTCCTGACGATGCTGCCGCCCCCCTCTGCCAGTCGGGACGCTTGTGCAGATGGCCATGACTCGTGGGCCCAGGTGCGAGCCCCTGCTGCTCGCTATGTGTCTCGTGAAGAACGTCTTGCTCGATTCAGTACGGGAGCAGCTCCTGCCAAGAGCATGGACAATGAGAAGGATGTGAGGGCCAAGCGTTTTGCTCCCGTGTAGCCTTCCTCTCCCTTCCTGCCTCATTATGTATCCCTCCCTCCCCTTGCCTCTTCCCTCGGAGTTGTCTGCTCGATTATGGGGTGGTGGAGGCTTGGAGGAGAATGAGAGGAGGCGGAGGAGGAACGACTGTGCTATATCGTGCGCAGTTCATTGATTATTACTCGTCGCCAGCGGTGGCAACCAATGGAACTGGTTTGTAGCCTACCGCTTGCTTGCCCCTGCTTTGCACTGCGTGGGACTCTTCGCCGCTGTTCTCTCTAGGTCGGGTCCTCTGGCATGTTGTTTGGAGGGCCGCCCTGTGCCGCTTAGCGGTGCAGGGTCGGCTCTCCATCCTTCGTTGCTGGATGGCCCAGCCTTGCTCCCGACGTGTCCAATCCAATCCTCCTCCTCCTCCTCCTCCTCCCCCTCCTCCTCCTCCTCCTCCTCCACCTCCTCTTCCTCCGCCCTCCTCCTCCTCCTCCTCTTCCTCCTCCTCCCACGTCGCCCTTCCCTCCGCAGAGTGGCCCCCGCACACCACCACCGTGCCGGGCCAGGGCCATCCTGTGCCCCAGGACGGTGTGCATCCGAGAGGCTTCTGGCCATCAGGGCGCGCAGGGGACACCCGTCGCTTCGACTTATCTCGATGCGCGGGCCGCTGGACTGCTCGATCTCTTGCCCGAGGGCATGGTCTGTCGTCCCGAGCCGTTGTTTTTGTTGACGGCGCCGAGGCCCGAAGTCGCTTCGCACCCGCGTCTCCTCATACCTGCCCTCCTCCTTTCCTCCTCTTGCATATTCCTCTCACCGGCCTCCTCGCATACCAAAATACCAAGCAGGGTTAATATGGCTTCTCTCCACGTGCGGAATGGGGTTATGGTTTTCGAACCGCTCGCGTCGCACCCGCGCCTCTTCATCTCGTCCTTTATTATCCCCCTCCTCCTCCTCCTCCTCCTCCTCCTCCTCCTCCTCCTCCTCCTCCTCCTCCGCCCTCCTCCTCCTGCTCCTCCTCCTCCTCCTCCTCCTCCTCCTCCTCCTCCTCCTCCGGCGGCCTCAGGCAATGCCGGCCGTTCTGCGCACCCGCACACCTTCATGAACTATGCCTCATCCCTTGCCCTGCCCACCCTCCCGCGCCTAATCCATGCACCCGTTCCCCCCTTTCCTTCTCCATCTGTCTGTTATCACTTGCTTCTTCCTTGCTGGCCCTGAATGGGGCTTCCTCCTCGAGGACACAGCCCAGCGGCAATGCCGGCGGTCCTGCGCAAATTGTTCACGTACACGCAAGAGGCACTTGCCTCGAGGACACAGCCCAGCGGCCAGGCTGACAGTTCTGCGCGCATACTTCACGTGCGGGGCAGTCGCCTCCAGGACACAGCACAGCTGCAGATTCTGGTGGTCCAGCACACACGCGCCACATCAACACATCTGCACGTTCGCATGAGAAGTTCGTCTCCCCCTCATGTGTTCCCATAGAGTTGCGGACCTTCCGGACACAGCCCAGCGGAAATGCCGGCTTCCCCGCGTGCATCATCATCGCATGCTAGCGCGAGTACTAAATGTTCACCCACTTGGGCCTCGCAAATCTCTCTGCGTGTGTGGCCCCTCTGGACCCTGTCTCGGTTACCTGCGTGACGCCCTCGGGCCTCATTCCCACGCTGCGTCCCGCTTGAGTGCGGGAGTAAGCCGCCAGATTTACTCCCGCCCTGGCTTGAGTGCGGGAGTAAGCCGCCAGATTTACTCCCGCCCTGGCTCCCCCAACGGACGTATCAACCTGAAGGACACCGTTCGGCGGCATTGCCGGTGGTCCTGCGTTCTCGTCACACATGCATGCGTGCTGTATGTACACGCGCACACGCACCCTTACACGAAGCAGGATCGACCATCTGCCAGAGGCGATTGCACTTGAGACGCAGATTTGTCCTCACCTCCTACCCTCCGCGCTGTGCGAAGGTAAGTTCCCCCCTCCTGGGAATAACTTTCTCCTGTCTCAACGGTCAGAGTCGAGTAGACATTCGGGGGGCATGCAGGCAGCCCCATCCCCACAAGTGCTCGAGTGGGCCGTCTCCAGTTCTGCATCTGAGGGTGCTTCCCTCCGATCGCCATCCTCACGCGGGAGGCCTCTCCCTCCACCCCTCTACCCGCATCCTTGCCATCTCGCTCCACCTCGCGCCGCTCGCACCCGCGGCCCACAGAGCCGCCCTGCTGAATCGGGGGTACCCCCTCTCCCGAGCTCTGTCTATCCCAGGTCCGCTTCCACTCCCGATCGTCAGCGCCGCGAGTAGACATGCGGCTCGAGTGTCCGCGGACCCAACTGGCGCCCCACACCCACACTACCACACAATGTTCATCGCCGGCCATGGGAGGGGGGCTCGGGACAAGGGGGCCAAGGGCAAGGAGGCCAGGCGAGTTCTGGCGCATCTTGGGGTGCACTGGCCGGCTCGTGGGATCCTCCACATCGGTCACATGCAGCCGCGGCGCCACGTGCGGCGTATCCTGGACCAGCCCGCAGCAGCAGCGTCGCCCGTACCCGCGGTCCCGCTCCGGGCATCTACGGGACGCATCCACCGCCGACGCCTCCGACGATCAGGGAGAAGGTTCATGACGTGGTCAACGTTCTCTTTTTCGGCGTTTCGACATTGGGCGCACGGTGGGGGGGGGGAGGGGGGGGGTCTGGCTCCGGACCTCTGCCCAGCGCGGTTGTCTGCGACAGTGCGCCCCGTGGGGGAGACCCCGCCTGCCTGAGACAGGCGCCCCGACACAGCCAAAAGCTCTGCTCCAGGGGGGCAGGAGGGGGAGGGGGAGGAGCGAGGGCCCGCGCCGATCGGCCAACCAAGGAGTATACAAGACAGAGATCACGTCGTGGCCCTCCCACCCAGGGCCCCGAACCTTCAGCTCTGGCCCTGCCGCCCCCACGGATTGAGCAGGGGCCGACGGTCCCGGCATTCCTATAGTCCTACCACGACATGCTGTCAGAGAACCCCAGACATGCCCTAAGAACAACAACACTATTCTCAGAACACAAACCAGCTGTGTTAAAACAGGACAGCCCCAGCCAGACATGCTCTAAGGACATCTCGTGGGAGCCACAAAAGGTTCTTAGAACACTGTTTGGTGGGGCTATAGAGGCGAGCCGGGACGCTTCGCCACTGCTTGATGGCCCATGGAGCCTGTGCGTGGCGCCCCGCCCGGCGCCCCCTCCCCGCACGGGCGGGTCGCAGAGGGCTCCCCGCAGGGCCGCCCGTCGGCCCGAGGTGTGGGGCCCCTTTTCGCGGCGACAGCTCCTCCTTCAAGAAGGCGCACTGGCTGGCTTAGGTCGGGCCCGTCCCCCTACAGGGAGATCTTCGACGAAAAAAACAAGATACCACCAAAATAGCCAAAAGATGCTCCAAAAATAGTCTGGGGACGATTTTTTGAATATCTTTTGACCATTTTGGGGTATTTAGGAGAATTTTCAATTTTCGTCGAAAATCCCCCTGTAGGGGGACAGGCCCGACATAATGGCTGGCAGCTCCGCACGCCCCTCTTACTCCCTGATTCCTCCGACGAGCGCTGGCCCCTCGCGGCACTTTCGCCCAAGTTCATCGGAAGCAAGTGCCGCGACCTCTTGGTGTCGCGTTCCTCTGGCCGCCATGGCCAGCAAGGTGGGCCTGCCAAGCAGCACCATCCCGGATCTCGGAGTCGCAAGGCAGCCCATAAGGGAGCACAGCTTGCTTCGCCAGGGGCAACGCCTCCTATGTTCTCTATCACGCCATTCTCTGTAGACGCACCGCCAGCTCCGTAGTGTAGGCTATCCTGTAGACCCCGCCTGGATATGAGGAGGACCATCTGATTGCATATCGCATCGCCTCCACCACTACTCCTCTACAGCGCCGCTGCGGTCGCAAATGCTCTGGCCGAAGACGTCCCCATCCTCGCAGATGGGCATCGCAACTTCGCGCTGGTGTACGGGTTTCTAAAAAGTTTCCAGAACCCGGTGGCACTGCCGCCGCAGACCTCAGACACGAGCCCTTACCTGTCCTGGCGCCGTGATCCCACACTGCCAGTTTCAGGCGTTGGCAGAAGTGGGTTTAGTGGGACCTGGTTTAGTGATGTGTACTGAGGGACGCCCCCCCCGCCCCGTTCCACTAACCGGAACTGCCGTCACCCGAAAAAACACCAGCTACGGCAGACCTGGGTTAGTGATTCTGGCCAATTCAAGGGCTCCGGGGCCCTACTACTAACTGGGTCCCCTTACCTGGGGTCCTGGTATACCCGACAGTTGAACATGCGTTCACCAGAGATGTCTTCACAGACGATTCTTGCTTCAACGACGGCTCCCACACGTTTCGCGCGACACGATGGGCGACTGTTGAAGAACACCGCCGCCCGCGAGCAGTTCGCAACGCCATGGGGCGCCGATGGGGCGGCCTATCCCCAGACCTCCCCCGCTGCGGGACGCATAGCGGTGCTCGCTGTGACGGGGCACTGTCCGCGTGCCACTGTCATCTACGGCAGGTTCGTGTCGTGCCGACCCCAGCGTTGGTTTTTGACACCGCAGGGATCGTTCAACCTTGAACGATCGGCCGCTGCCGCAATGTCCGATCGTTCAACATCGATCGATTCTTGGTCGCCGGCGGCGTTCAACCTTGAACGCCCGCGCTGGGGTCGCCGCTGGTCGACACGACGCAAACCTACCGTACTTGCTCTGACTTCCTAGGGGTGTAGCGCAGTTGGCCGCGGCCCCTGGGGCCAGGGTGGCCCCCCGCCGGCACGCTCGCGCGGGCCGGGGCCCCGGCTCCCGTGCCTCCTCCCGAGTCGTGCTTCGGCGACCCCGAGATCCCGAAACTGGCCTCCAGAGGCCCCTGATCGCGACGAGCGGGCCGCTCAGGCGATGCTCGATGCGCCAAATGCGCGCGCTCACACAGCAGAATCCTCCGAAGCTGCCTCTGTCGCTTGGTGGGCCTCGGGCCCGTTAACGTCTAGCATGCCGGCCAACGCAGAAGCGCAGCTGTTGATTGCTATGACCTCTACCGTAAATGATGAGACCACTGCCAAGTGGTAGATGGCCTGCGTAGCCAAAAATGCACTCACCGTGACGCCTGTGGTATCCCAGTGAGCTTCCAACGCCAGCCTGAGCCCCTCCTGGCGCGTCCGAAATGAGGTACGGACAAACGTTGGCACAGTGCCCAGCATCACATGTTGTCTTAAACCAGCAGTGGCCGCTGTTTGGCGGGCAACCTTTCTGTCTCAGGTCGACCAGTATCCGCAGCGACACCTACACAGAAGAAGAACATACGCCATAAGCATAAACTGTTGGCGCTTCGCGCGGGCCCCCCTCCCTGGCGCGCAGAGCGCGCCAGGGGCGGCGCTGGAGGCGCCGCCAGGGGGGCCCAGCGCAGATCCGAGAAACCCGCGCGGAGCGCCAACAGTTTATGCTTATCCGCTGTCTTGAGCAGGGACCGACCATCCTGGCATTCCTATAGTCCTCAGAAACCCACGAAATGTTCCCAGAACCCAGAAACGCTGTCAGAACAGAAGCACTGTTCTTATAGCATAACCCCGATGGGATACAACAAGACAGGCTCCGCCAGACATGTGCCAAGAACACTTCGTGGAGACCAAAGGAGGGCTCTTGGAACACTGCTCGGCAGGGCTACTAGGCGAGCCAGGACGCTTCGCCGCTGCTTGCCTGTCGGCGCTCCTCCCCGCACCCTTGGCCGAGCAGGGGGCCCCGGGGCACCAGTCGACCCCGCCGGCCGGAGCGGCCGACCGCGGCAGCGGCGGCCGTGGCAGCAGCAGGGGCCGAGGGAGGCGATGGACAGGGGGCGGAAGAAGCGCGCACCTCTCAAGGCCCTGGATGGGGGTCCGAGCAGGAAGGGGTCGGAGGATCGCGCCGCACCGCCGACGCATCCCCGATGAAGCTTCGGCGTCGCCGATGCGTCGGCGGCGTCGGCGTGGACACCATCGGGCCCCACATCGAGGCGCAGCGCCGATGCGTCGGCGAGGCGCGGCGCGATCCTCCGACCCCATCTGGGAGGCCTGGAACGATCGATCGCCTGCTCCGATCGCGCCGCGCCCAACGTCGCTCCTTGGCGCGCTCGCGGCCCTCCCTGCAGAAGGCCTCGCCGCGCCTGCGCGCCGCCCGGACCACCGGGCTGCCGCTGCGACGCTGCGGCGCGGGCAGGCTCGCGCACCTGCTGCGCACGAGCGCGCCCGGGGCCCCGCAGGCGGCCGCCGCCGCACACGACGACGCCCTGCGGGCGCCCTGCCGCAGGAGCTCCACCACGAGTAGCCCTCCCCAAGAGACCCGACACTGAGACCCCAGGTCGTCCGCCCTGATCTTTGGCGTGGGGACGTC
>CAUYUJ010011891.1:318003-338003 GCA_963575745.1 Prorocentrum cordatum
CTCGCTGTGGCTGAATAGCTTCGAACATTCTGAGGAACTAGCGCTGCCGGTTCGGACGAGACCCCTGGCGCTGCGCAAGAAGGCCGCGCACAAATGTAGACCCCCCCTTTCCCCCTCCCCCTCCCTCCACTACCCCCCTCCGTCCCACCCTTCTCCGTTTAGCCACGTCCTTCGGGAGGCCCCCAGACAGCTGACCAAGCAGGCTTCAGACCAGGACACTCGACCACCGACCACCTCCTCACATTTCACATTCTTCGAGAGCGAGCGCACGAATGGAACCAGAACTTGTGGGTCGCAGCGCTCGACTTTGAAAAGGCTTTTGACACGGTCGAACACGAGAGCATGTGGGCAGCGCTCAAGGCGCAAGGTGTCCAGCCAGGATACATCTCTCTACTCCAGCAGTTGTACGAGGGACAGGAAGCCACAGTCAAAACGGATGTAACCAGCCGGCCTTTCAGCCTTTTACGGGGCACGAAACAAGGGGACCCGCTCAGCTCCCTCCTCTTTAACGCTCTTCTACAACACATTCTAGAACCGCTGATCACCGAATGGCAAAAGAAGGGCAAGGGCGTTCAGCTGGGGCGAACCGCCACCACCACACTCACCAACCTTCGCTTCGCCGACGACATGCTCTTAACAAGCCAGACCCTCCCGCGCCTCACATCGATGCTCGAAGATATTGTACGCGCGGCGCAACCGCACGGACTCGAACTGCACCCTTCCAAGACCAAGATACTGAGCAACCAAACGAGACGGACCGGCAGGGCGAGCTCGCGCACGGCGCGCGTTGAGGACATGGACATCGACATCTTGCCACACAAGGGCAGCATCAAATACCTCGGCCAACTCATCAGCTTCCACGACGCGACGGAAACAGAGATCCACCACCGCTCGAGAGCCGCATGGGCATCATTCACTTCACACAAACAGGAGCTGACCAGCAAGCGCTACCCGCTAGCGCACAGGCTTCGGCTTTTCAACAGCACAGTAACACCGACGGCGCTTTACGGAGCAGAGACCTGGACGCTTACGGAACCTCTCCGGCAACACCTGCGACGAACGCAACGACGCATGCTCCACATGATCATCAGAACGACACGGCGACGCACTACTCGCAGCACAATCCCTCACAATAACCACAGCGGCACGGACGACGGCACGATCAACGAAGCACCTGGCGATGACCCCAATGCAACCGACAGCAGCGACGACGCAGACAGCCACGCAGCACAACAAGACGCAGCAGACCCACACAGCGATAGCAACGACAATGAGACGACAACGAGGACACGCTAGAGCCCTGGGTCGAGTATATACAGCGAGCAACACAGAGTGCAGAGCAGCTCATGCAGCACCACCAAGTCGCAAATTGGGAGACGGTTCACAGACAGAAGTCGTGGCGTATGGCGTCGAGGGTTGCTAACCATGACCCAACCAGGTGGACGTGACGCGCACTCCACTGGCAACCAGGAGAGAACCCACGCCAACGCGGACAACGACAGCAAGGCGGCCAGCGAAAACGCTGGGAAGACGACTTCGTCAAGTTCCTCCAACAAAACAACCCCGACCAGCATCCAACGCCCACACCGACTACAAAAGGCCAACCCAACGACTTTACCTGGATTCGCACGGCCCAAGACACCACCACCTGGTCGACACTCGAACGGCAATACGCACACCTCACGTAACGACACTACGCCGACATCCACATCCAGGACTTCCCTCCTCCCCTCCTCCGTCGCAGATTTGTTTTTCTTATTGTCTCGCTGTCCATATGCATGATCGCGTGTAGTCCATATGTACAGGTTTGAAGAGGCTACGGCCTCCTCCACCAGGTCTCGAGCAGGCCCGGACAGCTGTCCGCAGTGGTAGTTCGTGCGTTCGTTCGTTCGTTCCTTCGGGAGGCCCCCACCCCCCTGGAGGTGCTGCCTGAGCTGTCGGGGGGGGGGGGGGAGGCGTGCCCACGGCCAGGGAAACAAGGCCTGGGGGCCCCGCCGTGGTGGCCTCGGGGCCTCCTTGCATGAATCATCGCCCTCGTCGCCGTCGTCGTTGTCGTCGCCGTCGTCGTCGCCGTCGTCGTCGTCGTCGTCGTCGTCGTCGTCGTCGTCGTCGTTGCCGTCGTCGTCGTCGTCGCGCGCAGGGGGCCCTGGGACCTCCTCCTCCTCTTCCTCTTCGATCCTCCTCTTCGATCCTCCTCCTCAATCTTCCTTCTCCTCCTCCTCCTCTTCCTTCTCCTCCTCCTCCTCCTTCCCCTCCTTCTGCTCCTCCTTCTCCTCCTCCTCCTCGATCCTCCTCCTCCTCCTCCTCCTTCTCCTCCTCCTTCTCTTCCTTCTCCTCCTCCTTCTCTTCCTTCTCCTCCTCCTTCTCCTCCTCCTTCCCCCCCTCCTCCTCCTCATCCTCCTCCTCCTCCTCCTCGGCCAGGCTCTGGCGTCCCGCTCTGCAGCCCGCCCTCGCCGCCACCACCGAGTCGGGGGCTGGCCACGGAAAGCCAAGACGAAGAAGAGATCCGTTGGATGTGGGAGGACGCCTCCTCCTCCTCCTCCTCCTCCTCCTCCTCCTCCTCCTCCTCCTCCTCCCCTCCTCCTCCTCCTCATTCCTCCTTCCTCCTTCCTTCCTCCTTCCACCTTCCTCCTTTTTTCTTTCTCCTCTTCCTCCTCCTCCGCATCCTCCTCCTCCTCCTCCACCTCCTCTTCTCCCCCTCCTTCTCCTCCTCGATCCTCTCCTCCTCCTCCTCCTCTCCTCCTCCTCCTCCTCCTCCTCCTCCCCCTCCTCCTCTTCCTCCTCCTCCTCCTCCTCCTCCTCCTCCTGCTGCTCCCTCCTCCTCCTCCAACTCTCCTCCTCCCCTCCTCCTCCTCCTCCTCCTCCTCCTCCTCCTCCTCCTTCCTCCTCCTCCGCCTCCTCCAACTCCTCCGCCTTCTCTGCCTCATCCTCCTGCTCGTCCTCCTCCCCCTCCTCTTCCTTCTCCACCTCCTCTCCTCCTCCTCCTCCTCCTCCTTCTCCTTCGCCTCCTCCTCCTCCGCCTCCTCCTCCTCCTCCTCCTCCTCCTCCTCCTCCTCCCCCTCCTCCTAGTCCTGGTCTCTCCCGTGTTGTTCCCCTCCCTTCGCCATCTGTCTGGCACGATTGGCGTCTTCATCCTGATCGCTCCGCGCGGTGGAGCCGAAGCCCCCTCCGCCTCCTCCTCCCTCCCTCCATCCATTCCTGCCCTCCCCCCCAAAACTCACTGCTGAGATCCTTGGAGGTCGCAGTGCAACGGAGAGCCCCACACTGGGAAATCGGTGTCGGTTTCATGTTCGTGAGATCGATCAGGAGATCGATTGAGTGAGACGTTGGTTCCTCCCCCCCGAGCCTGCTCATCACCCGAAGGGTGGTCGTGTAGGCCAGATTTGTGTGCTGGGACGCTGCTCGTGAGGCAGCTGGAGTTTCTGTTGGTTCTAGCTCGACTGTTCGCCAAGGACTCCCTGGGACAGATCTGCGACATGTCTTGTCCACAAGTCTAAGATCATCGAAACACTTGGTACCCCTCGCGGAATCCAACACATCGTGCGCCGGGAGCCCGCCCGTAACACGATACACACAACCAGAGAGGACCCTTTCTCTAGCGTGTCTAGTTGGGTTACATGTCACCTTCGTCGAACTTTTGTTGCGGCAAGACACTGAGCCTCTTCGGGCAACATTCGGCAACATTCGGGCACTGGGGCACCCAAAGACCCATGACTTGCGTTTAACAGCTCCCTTACGCCAATCCTGGACGACCTCCTTGGGCGCGGCGAAGCTCTCGGACAACATCCTGCACAGCTTCAGGATGGCAAAACCGACTATGACCTGCAAAACGAGCAGGTCAGATTTGCAGCACGGGCCGTCGCATGCGTAGCAATTGCAGCGCCTGTGCAACGAATCGCTGTAGTAAATCAAGTGGTGGTGGACTTAGAAGCTACATGAAGATGTGTGGGCAGCGTGAAAAATCATCCGCATGCCCCCTCGTGGAAACCATCAGGCTGCGCAGATGAGGCGCTCAGCAACTGAGAAGCTTAAACCTCACAAGGGCAAACGAAAGGGCAACCGATAGAGAGAGAGGGCAGACACAGCCATATCTCTCCAGAGACATTGCGCAGACATGCACATGTGTACATACACGCACGTGCACATATGTTTGTAAAGTATAGAACAGATCGAAGGCGAGAGACAACGAGATACCCATAGAAACAGGAAAGGAGGGAGGGGGCGAACAAACAAACAAGCACGATCACAAACAATCAATCCACTAACACACAACAGCAGCGGCAACACCAGCAATCAATGTAAGACAGTTCGCTTCTATCTACTCGCGTGCCATCCAAGACGTATATCCCAAACCCCTTGGTACACGCCCTCTTCGTCTTCGATCGTACCCCCTTGGGGACAAATCTTGCTGACCTGCCGCGTGCAGTTGGCGCAGCCGCTAAAACAGGGGAAACGAGGACGGCTGGATGGGGGAGGGAGAAGGATGGAGCATGAGAGAAATGAGCAGAAGGGGGGGTAGGAGAAGAAAACACGTGGCAGAACCAGACGGGCAGATCGGGGGTGCAGACCCCAGCGGGCGGGTTGGGAAGGCGGGCCCATGCGGCCAGGTCGAGCATGCGGGTTGCTGAAGCGCGAGTCCTGCATGCATCGCGAGGAAGTCTCGAGCGATAGCGCGATTCTCAAGTAATTCATGAGAAAGGCCAAAACGGGGTTGTGATCCCTGAAAGTCGAGGGCGCGGCGTCTGAATAACTTGTGAGGGAGTCCCACACGAGAGCGCGATTCTTGCATAACGTGTAAGGAAATCCTGCGCGAGATCGCGATTTTGGAATTCATTGTGATGAAGTATCAGGCAGGGGCCGTTGTTGTTGTTGTAGCTGGGAGGTGAACGACACAATTTGAGCAGGAAGGCTTCCGCTGATAAAGAAAGAGGGTGAGAGCCGCGGGACTTGAATAGAAACACGCAGTGTGCACCTGTGAAAGGGGATCCAAACTAATCATCCTTCCAGGATGGAAGTTCAATAACAACAACAACAACAACAACAACACCAACAACAACAACAACAACAACAACAACAACAAGCATACACACACAACGAAACAAACCTGCGATGCATACGTTGTCCGCTCATTTCATGCACGCGCGGCGCTCCAACGAACTGCGGCCACCGCGGCCGGCCGAACTGCCGCACTGCTTTCGGAAACCAGCTCTGCGCCCGAGCTAGCTCTCGTCGGCGCCATTCTTCGTGCAGGGGCCCTGGGACACACAAATAAATACACACAAATAACAGGGTCCCCCGTATTTTCCAATATTTTGTAGGGATTTGTCTTCCCCCACCCAGTTCCCATATTTTCCAATTTTTTCTGGGGGATCGACGATTAATTGTGTCTGTGTGTTTGTTTCCCTCCTCAGGTGGTGGGTCGTGGGGCGGCAGCCGGGTCCGGCAGGGGGTCGCGGGGCCGCCGCGAGGGCCGTCGGCTGCGGGATCGCGGGGCAGGGGCTGTCGTCGGGGCGTGCGCAAGGGGCGGCGAGGGCGTCGGCGCGAGTGCAGGGCGGGGCGCGGAGGCTGGGCGTCGGGGAGGGCGGCGGGCAGGGAGTCGGGCAGGGCGGCGGGTCGGCGCGGGGGGGCGTCGCGGGGAGGCGTCGCGGGAGGGCCGGGGGCCGCCGCGGGGGCCGTCGCAAGGGGGCGTCGTGGGGGTCGTTGGGCGGGGGCCGAGCTGCAGTTCAGCCCGATGGTCGGGGCGAGGGATGGCGGGGGGAGAGCTGCAGCGCGCCACAGATCGCAACCAGGGGGTCGAGCTACAGTTCGACCCGAGGGCCGCGCCATCACCGATATATAACAAAAAACTTCTCCTGCTCGGCAGCATCCTCCTCTTCCCCTGCTCCGCTTCTCCTCCCCAGCCCAGGCTCCGCACTCCCCTCCTTCCCCGGTGCTCCCTCGATGGCGACACGAATAGCCCCCCCAAAAAAACCCAAACGATTGCACACGAAGACAACAGTTTGGACTGCCATTTAAAAAAAAAGCATAGCGACCTTCTTGGCCAAACCTTCTGCTGATTAGGCTGGTAAGTAAGCCGCTACATGTATGGACATCTGAAGGTTGCACTGCCACAACATGTCACACACGATTCCAGCAGACTGAAACAAGCACCAAATAGCCCACACCACGGCTCAACGGACAACGTCGACAACAACCACTGATACAGCATGTTCGATCTGTTGGTATATGGGACATCCGAAAGCGCGATCACAAACCTAAACAGACACAGCCATCGAAGACAACTGAATGAGATGTTCGATCCACCCGCTGCGAAAACGTAGGACATGTAAGGCGCAACAAAGTTATCAACCACTTAAGAGCGACAGTGCGAAACCATGCTGCGTCACGCCAAAGTCAGATCCGCCGACCCTTCGGCATGTATGAAGCGCTGCCGCCTTCGTCGTTTTCGCCGTCTTCGTCGTTTTCGCCGTCGTCGTCGTCGTCGTCGTCGTCGTCGTCGTCGTCGTCGTCGTCGTCGTCGTCGTCACGATTCCCACGAACTCGGTTCCTTCAAATTTTCTCCCTCTCTGACGAGGGAGGGGTACAAGTGGCGGATTGAGGGGAGGTAAAGGGGGGGGCAAGACGGGGGGGGGTACGGAGAGGGCCCCGCGTCAAATTACCGCTCCTCCCCGGAGGCCTGGCGGCCCCCTTTTCCGCTTCCCGGTCCCCCATTGTGGACAGGGAGGACAAGGGAAGGGTCCCCCCCCGCGGGGGGGGGGTCCTGGAGGAAGCTCCCAAGCCGCCTGTGGCGGGGGAAGGTGGTCCCAGGTTAGAATACAACCCCCCCCCCAGGGGTTCAAGTGGGCCCAAAGGGCGCCAGCGCGCGTCCCAGGGGAGGTGCCGCCTTCAGGGTCGGCGGCGCTGGCCGTAAGGCCTTTCGCCATACAACTGGAAGCTGCAAGCCTGCGAATGTACTGCACGGGTCGCGGGGTATGGAAATGAAGCGTTATCTATATATAAGTGTGCTAACAAAGGCTTTGCAAACATACGAGCCGTATGAACAAACCGCAAGTTGTTCGAATACTGCGCTGAGACAAAAAACAGCAGCTGAGAGTAGACAGCCGCAGAAAAGAAACTGCGCGCTGTACGACGTGATGGGTTTTATGCGCCATGCTCGATTGCCCTAAATCTTACTAGACCGCGTTAAATTATGTTCGGGAGCGCGTACTGCAAGTTAGGCTGTAGGCACATGTTAGGCCTAGCCTACACCACTCTAGCTAAGGTGTGATTAACTATACCGCGTCTCAACCGACACACCTAACGTATTCAAACTTGCTTAGTTTACTTACGCGCACCCCAGCTGAAATCAGCCCAGCCCACGGGGCTAAAGTGCATCAGGCCGCCTTAGCAGGCAAAAGCGGGGCGCACTCAGAGCACAACTGTGACACACACATAACATTCTGAGAATCCCTATCCGTAGTATGTAGCTGGTTTAGCCGGGTTGGCTAAGCAGCTATGCCAACACAAAGATGGGGTCAAACCACGCGTGTGAATATACATATGTACCTACATACATGCACACATACATACAGACACACATTCATATATACAAACATACATACATACACGCCTGAATGTACCCGCATATACATATATACATACATGCATACATACCTACACACATCCATACATGTGTATATGCATATGCTGGTGTGTATGTATGCATCAAATATGGTATATGTTTAAGTGCACCTATGCATGTGTATATATATGTATAAATAAACGCATGGCGGAAGGGATCTCCGCATTCTTGCTCGTTCCCTCTCTCTCTCGCAGCCCAGTGAACAATCCAACCATAGGGAAGAAACGAGGGGGGGGCTACCCGCCGCCGCGGCCCGCCCAGCCCTCGGCCCAGCCGCCCGCCGGGCCCGCGGCCTGGGCGCCCCACGCCGCCCTGCCCCGCACGGCCCGCAGAGCCGACACTGGGCGGGCACCGCGCCCAGCAGGGCACGGGCCGCGCGCATGGCAAGCCGCGCGCTGATCAGCGTGCAGCAGCGGGCCCCCCCAGCGCGCGGGCAGGGCGCCACGGTCCCGCTGGCGCTGCGCCGCCATGACAGCAAGCACGTCCAACAAGTCGGACAACTTGCCGCCCGCGCGGAACAAGGCCTCGACGGCGCACGGGACGACGGCCCTGTCGCTCCTGTCCGGGCAGCGGTCCTCTTTGCACCGCACGCCTTCCGCAGTGGCTGCTCCTGGCGTCGGGGCTGTCCCCAGTAGGATCTGCGCCGCCGCGGGGTGGCGCACCGTGCCGTCGAAGAGGCGTTCTGGGTCCGCCGGCTGCCCGAACAGTTCCACGTCCATGACGGCCTCCTCCAGGACCTTTCTGCTGTCCCGCTGGCGTTTTTGTCGAACCGACTTCGGGTACGGTTTGCTGCGGGAGCACCGAATACCCTGCGTCGCGGCCAGCCTGCGCCAAAACGCCGTCCAGCGAGGCGTGCCGCATCGAAATGCAGCGGGCCGTATTGCAGCACGCAGCGTGGTCTCCATAGATGTCCGGATCATTGCTGAGATGGTCTGGCTTGCCCTTCGAGTTCACACGCATGCGCAGCAAGCCGACAACGTACACTTGGCAGGCCGAGTAAAGTCTGAACTTAGTAGCCATGACGAATCAGTCGTCCGCAATTTCTGGCCACCACGCCACTGAACCTCGGTGAGCCACTAGTTGGAGACAGACCCTGCGAAGCTAGACAGGCGCGCCAACACTCGTTGCAACCCAGAGCAGCGAACCCTTAGAGCCTCGTGAAACGCGGACCGCAAAGCCTCCAGCAGCGCCCCTCTCTGTTTCTGTCTTCCTCGCTTTCTCTTTCGTGTTCTTGTTTTTCTCTATCTCTCACTCTCTCCTTCTCTCTCTCTCTCTCTTGCTTTCTATGGTTGCCCCACTCTCCCTCACACATTCTCTCTGCTCTCGCTTTTCTCTTCAGCAGAGGTGACCGAGGGAGGAGGAAGGAGAGGAGAAGGAGGCTGCGGAGGGACGAGGCCCCTCCCTCCCACTCTTTCTTGTCAATGTCTCTTGCTCAATGTTCCCCAATCAGTCAGTGCTTGCCCTCAGGGTATCCTATCTCTTGTCTAAGGAGCTCGGCTTTCCCGTCTGTGCGGCGGCCATGTGAGCGCCGTCGCCGCCCCGTCACCGCCCGTCTTCAGGGCCTGCCAACGCCGGTATGGCGGCTATGTGGTCGCCGTCGCCACCCCGTCGCTCCGGGCCTGCCCGTCAGTCTGGCGGTTACGTGGTCGCCGTCGCCGTCCCGCCGCCGTCTGAGCCTGCGTTGCGACGCATTGCTTTGCGTTGCTAGCATTGCGTTATATGGTTTTGCATTGCTTTAGTTGCTTTGCTTCGCACTGCTTTGTTTGACCTTCCTTTGCGTTGCATTGCTTTGCCTTGTTTGGTATTGCGTCGCCCTGGTTATCACTGCTTTTCATTGTTCTGCATTGATTCGGATTGCTGTGCATTGCTTGGCACCGCTTGGCATAACATAGCATAGAATGGAGGGGAAATGGAAGAGGAAGGGGAGGAGGAGGGGGATGATGAGGTTTGCGGTGCTTTCTCTGTGGCCCTGCGTACCACAGCGCTGGCGTACATCACAGCACGCCCAACAGCTCGTCGAACAATGTGCAGTCAGGGCTCTCACTTCTGCCCCAAACAACTACTGCCACTTAGGGGGCCCTACTTTTTCCCCACACAGTGCACTTACGGGACCATGTTTTTTTCATACGATCTGGGCCCGCGGGCCGCCCTGGCAACCATGTGGCCGCCCGTCGCTTGGGCCTGCGGGCCGCTCTGGCTGCCATGTAACCGCCGTCGCCGCTTCGTCGTCGCCCGCCACCTCGCCGCCGCCCGCTTTGCAGTGGCTTGCATTGCTCGGCATTGCTTCGCATTGCCCCACATGGTTTTGCACTGCTTCGCGTTGCGTCGCATTGGCTTGCGGCATTGCGTTGGAACGGCTCAAGGCATTGCGAAGTTGTACCAGGTGCAGCGACGCTCAACCAATGCACAACAAATGTTTATACAAGCTGTGTGGCGTCAGTAACGTGGGGGACGATGCCGTGCAAATGCGATTGGCGTGTAGCTCGGGCTGACAAGCACATATTTTCAATCACACATGCACATACGTACGTACATTTTAACATTCAGGTATGCACGCACGCTTGCGTGCACACGCATCGAAGCCTACACATGTACATACATACGTTCGCACACGTCACGTTGGATGACGCCACATAGGTTGCACCGCGTATGTTGCACCACATACATTGCCCCACGTTCATTCGAGCGCAATTGCGTGCGTGCGGGGGGGGGGCACGATCCTTGTCAAAGGATACGCGGGCCAATCGCGCGCGTCGGTCGCGCGCATGTCGAATTCCGTACAACACTTTCATCACCGACGCGAGGACGTCGTCATCGTCATCGGATTGGTCACCCTCGGCGCCGTCATCGGCCTTGCCATCGTCATCGTCATCATCGCCACCACCATCGCTACCATCATCGTCGTGTCCACCTCTGCCGATGATACCGCGCCCGCCCAAACCACCGGCTCGAGCTGACGTGCCCGCTGGGAAGTGCCCAGTGGTCAGCGCCACCGCGGCCGCGTCGGCCCAGCCAAACCAGCTGGCCGCTGTGCGCGCGAGCATGCGCGGGCGAGCGCGGCCGCAGAGATGCCCCGCCAACATCAAGCATGTACTCGCAATCGCTGTCGCACGGGCTATACAAGCCAAGTCGCGGGTGGGTGGACGATGATTGCGCGAACAGCGGAGCTGCCAGTTCAAATTTGTCAGACTTGCTTCCGATACTTGGCCTCCAGCAAATCACGGTTTGGGGCCCACGCTGGCTACAATGTGGAGGTCTCCTTTCTGAAGAGTAATGATTGATGGTCCCCCCCGGGGTGCTCATTGCGTCTTTCAATTCCAGTGCCCCTCGCAGGGACTGAACCTTGTTTCTTTACAAAAGGAAATTCTTGGGGCGCAGATTGGCCCCCACGCGTACAATTTTTACACCTAAAAAACGGCTCCCTCCTGAGTTCCTCATAATGTGTTCCAACATCGCGCTTTCTTGCGGGGCCTCCTGGCACTGTATGCAGAAATCGCGCTCTCGCCTGATACCTCCTCCCAATGTAATTAGACGCCGCGCCCTCGACACTCAGGAACCACGCTGTGGCTCTAGCCCTTGTCACGATGTGCTTGGAAATCGCGCCATCTCTCGAGAATTCCTCGCGACCCATGCAGGACTCACGCTTCAACAGCCCGCCTACTCGACCTGGCCGCCTGGGCCCGCCTTCCCGACACGCCCGTTATGGTCTACCCGCCCGATCTGCCCGTCTGATCCTGCCATGGGCTTTCTGTTCCTAGCCCCCCTCCTGCCAACCTCTCTCGTGTTCCACCCTCCTCTCTCCCCCCTCCATCCGTCCGCTCTTCCTCTGGTTTAGGGGCTGCGCTAAATACGCGTGGCAGGTGAGTAAGATATAACCCCAAGGGGGTACGATCGATGACGAATAAGGCGGATAACGAGGGTTTGGGATAAACGTGTTTACTGGTTCGCGAGCAGATAAGAGCGAAGAGTCTAAACTGTGTGCGTCGGTGTTGTTGTTGCTGCTGCTGGCGCTGCTGTGTTTGTTGGTGTGCCTCCCTCCACCCCTCGCTCTCTCTCTCTCTCTCTCTGTCTCTCTCTCTCTCTCTCTCTCTCTCTCTCTCTCTCCCCCATCCACAGAATAGGCCTGATAAGGATACCAGACAGAGATAAGCCGCATGAAGCGATGACCGAATTCAAACACTATGAGATCTGTGGAATGCGACGGGAAGACGCCCACAAGGCCCCAAGTCGACCGCTCCCTGGTGTAGCACTCGTGGTAAAACGAATCGCACTAGTTGCAATAATAGTTGCTGCGGTAGCGGTAGTAGCCGACCTAGCTGTCATCCGCCACCCACCAATGGCACTGAAAGGAGAGCCCTCAGATCCCTTGAGAGTCCTCAGCGTTAAATACTGCCGATTGTACTTACGAGCCCTAAGCCTCCAACTTAAAGAATTTCGGGGCGAGGGGCCCCACATTTCCCACGTACCCGAACATGCCCAAGACGCGCCCAAGACGGTCCCAAACAGTACTCAAAAAAGGGAACTTAATCCGACATCTCGGGCCATCCACCTCAAGATGGCCCCCGCGACCGCAGGCAGGGACCCTGCCGACACAGTGGATGTCTCAGCCTTTACGAGAGAAAGAACCAAGAGGAGGAGGAGGAGGAGGAGGAGGAGGAGGAGGAGGAGGAGGAGGAGGAGGACAAGGAGGAGGAGGAGGAGGAGGAGGAGGGGAGGAATGTGCTAGAATGCGAACATCACCATGCTGCATCTCGACCCGGGCCACCACACTGCAGTGCGCGGGGCGAGCCTCTGAGCGACGGCCGGAAGCCTCGCATGCAAGTGCTGGGAACCCGAATTGATGCGAGGAGAAAGGACGAGGATGGCGAGAGGGCCGCGTGTGACCTGCAGGGCGAGCAGGTAGTACGTGTTCCGGTCGAACCCGAACACTGGGCACAGCCTCGGGGGGCAGGCGGGGTTTTTTGGGACTCCCGCCCCGCCGCTGGCGCCCTCCTCTCCGCCTCCCCCCCCCCGCGCTCCAAAGGCCCAACTCCCTGCCCCCTTCTCGAAGTTGGGCAGACCTCGATCTGCGATCGCAGCGTTCGCATGGCGGGAAACGAGGCGGCAGCACAAGCAAACTGACCTATCTCGGCGCGCAGAGGCCGACGAGTTGGACCTGGGTGGGCGCAGCGGAACCAAGGGGGCCAGGCACGCGAGAAGAAGAGCAGCGCAGCGGCGCTCCCGTCCCCCTGCTCCGCCTTCTCCTCGCCGTCCTCCCCCGCCCTGCTCGCGGCGGACCGCTTCCCACCGCCGCGCTTCCGCGCGGGTCGAGGGTGGCCGCTCTGGGGCTCTCGGCCCCGCCCCCACGGGCAAGTCTCCGTCCCAGGCCGTTTCTTGATGGCCCCACCTGTGGGGACCCGAAGAGCCAAACTGGCAGTCCCGATTGCCTCGTGATAGAATACTAGGTCCTCCATTGGGTCCCCCTGTGCGAACGATGGCTCCCACGAGATGCAACAAGTAATCCCCGGGCCACGCGAAGGCCAACCTTCCACCTGCGAGCCCGCGGGCGAAACGTTCCCTGCAAAAAAACAAAGAGCACAGCATGCCTGAAGGGGGGGCAGACGTGCCCAGCTTCGAGCCGCCGAGCAAACGGATCGGATCCTTGGACGAGGAGGCGAGGAATGGATATCTTTACGGCTGCACGCAGAGGGTGACCCCAGGCAGCACTGACTTTGGGCGCGCGGCTTCAACAGGCCGTCAGAGGGGAGAGGAGGGCAACACTCGGTCGCGCCGGCCGCTGCTGTTGAGGGCCACTGTGGCTGTGGGCCCGCAGCAAGAGCCGCTCTGGCGAAGAGTCGCTCCTGCGCGTAGGCGAACCTCGGGTCCTCCGGCGTCCGCCTTCCGCCCCCACCTGCCGCACCACGACCCGAATGAGGAACGCGCGCCCCCGCGCGGCGCGGAGTGTCGCTGGCCTGCTGCACGGGTGGGGGCATTGGACAAGGAGCCCAGGGTCTGGAAGCCAGTGGAACTCCAATCGTGGATCGGCCATGGATATCACCGCCACCCACGTTGGGTAAGGAATCCCCCAGGGTTTGTCGACAGCCTCTTGGGCACATTCCTTCACGAACGCCCCCACCGTGTCGTCCAGACGAACCCATCGCACAAGCGAAGCACAGCACAGGCAGGCCCGATCGGACGCCCGCGAAACCAGCACGAGTACACTCGTGGAGGCGGCCAGGCCCAAAGTCGGGCCGGCCTACGGTTAGGTCGGGCATGTCCCCCTACAGGCGAATCTTGAAGGAAACATGAAATATTCAAAAAATACTCAAAAATGCAATCAACAAAAAAATACTCAGAAATCGTCCCCAGACTATTTTTTAAACTATTTCCCTACCTAGGCTCTGCCTAGAAGGGTCCTTACTCGCAAAATTTAAAGGGCCGGGCAGTGGAACCCGCTCCGGCGGTTCCCCCGGCATCCGCCCTGCGGTTCCCCCAGTGACGTCCCCTTAGCTTAGCGTTGCTTATCTCATCTTGGCTTAGCTTATTTCATACTAGATTTTGCTTAGCTTCATCTTAGCTCAGGTTTAAGCTTAGCTTAGTTTACTTAGCTTTAGCTTAGCTTTAGCTTAGCTTTAGCTTAGCTTTAGCTTAGCTTTAGCTTAGCTTCAGCTTAGCTTCAGCTTAGCTTCAGCTTAGCTTTAGCTTAGCTTTAGCTTAGCTTTAGCTTAGCTTTAGCTTAGCTTTAGCTTTAGCTTAGCTTTAGCTTAGCTTTACTGTTACTACTAATGCTGCTTTCCTGGGGGCTCCAACTCCTAGGTAGCACTGGGATAATTTTTGAATATTCCCCCTATAGAAGGACACGCCCGACTAGAGCCTACGGCAGGCACTCGTGGAGGCGGCCCTGGCCTTCCGACGACCTGCCGCACACCATGGCCGCGCAGCCACCCCATCCAGCCGCGCCGCTGAGGGGGCGGCTGCTCGTCTTTCAGCCCCAGGAAGTCCGAGAGCAGCCGGTCCGAGCGGTGGTTCTCGGGAGAAAGAGGGGCCGCAGCGAGGGAGGGAGCGCAAGCGGAAGCGAGGGAGGCCGAAGGAGGAGGAGGAGGAGAAAGACTCACGGGACGCACAGGGACATACTAGGTCGGTGTTCCTCTGTTCAAGCAATTCATAATACAATGAAAATAATGATAAACATAATAAAGATACTACTACTAAAAATAATTAATAATAATCATAATAACGGGAATACGAATAATAACAATATTACTACTAATAATTATAAGGATGAAGATGATGATAATAATACTAACACTAATACTAATGATAGCATAAGAATAAACGTCCGACCCGAGCATAGAGCACAAGATCTTGTAGCATGCAGTTTCGCGAGCGGTGTGGCCGGACAGCGCCCGCCACGGAACTCACACCAGAAGGCCTCTGGGCGCGCGCGTCGCCCATCCGGCGCCGACGGGCACACAATATGCGGTGGAGGCCCATGCCAAGAAACACCCTGCTTGCCTCCAGGGTGCCCTGGGTTTCTTGGGTTTCGATGGTTTTGCTGGGAAGAGGGTGACGTTCCCACACCCAAACCCAAGGAACGGCCTGGGGTCTCAGGGCTGGGCTTCTTGTGGAGGGTTTCTCTTGTGGTCGGGCGAGGAGGAGAAGGAGGAGGAGGAGGAGGAGGAGGAGGAGCCTAGCGTAGAAGGACAAGGAGGAGGAGGAGGAGGAGGAGGAGGAGGAGGAGGAGGAGGAGGAAGGGGAGGCGCGGAGGGGCCCACCAGTCCTCGTTCGTCAGCGGGTCGACGTCCGACATCCGGTGAGGCCGGGCTCCCCGGGCAGAGGGCAAAGGGGGGGCGCACGGGCCCTTCGGCGCGAGGCTCTGTGGGCGCCGCCCTGCCAGCAGCCCCACGGGGGGCGGGGCCTCGTCGCGCCGGCCGGCCCCGCCGAGCCCGCCCCCGGCCGCCCTCCCGCCCCTGCGCCAGCTCCCGCTCGCCCCCGCTCCGCTCCCGCTCCGCCGGCCCCCGAGGCAGAGGAGCCGAGCCTCCATGAAGGGGCCCTGGGACACACAAAAGAAATACACACCAATAAAATGACCCCCCATATGTTCCTATATTTTCTTGGTTTTTGTCTTCCCCCCCACTTCCCATATGTTCCTGTATTTTCTGGGGAATCGCCGATTAATTGTGCCTGTGTGTTTCTTTCCCTCCTGACTCTAAGAGGACACGGCGAGGCAGCGGAGGAGGAGCCCTGGGTCGGTCCAGACCCGGGTCAGCCAGGCGCTGCGGGGCCCTGCACAGTCCTGCGGGAGCCTGCAGGGCCCTGTGCCCACACCCGGGTCAGTGCGGCCGTGGCCCTGCAGGATCCTGCAAGATCCGGCGCTCTGACTGACCCCCGTTTGCACTGACCCCCCGTCTCTGGAGCCCCACTAAGGGATCCAGGGTCTGGGAGCTGGTGGAACACCACCTGAGGATTGGCCATGGATAGCACCGCCGCCCTCATCAGAGAAGGATTCATCCAAGGTCTGAAGACTCCTGGGCACATTTCTGAGCCCACGCCCCCACCGTCAAGAGATACACGCGACTGGCCAGGGATCGAGCGAGAGGGGATGGGAGGCGACGGCGGCAGCTGCATCCACGGCGGCAATCGGCGTTCAAAGCTGGCGTCCCGTGCTCTCTCATAGGCACAAATTACGCCGTTTGGGACCAGACCTAGGCTACACGGCGTACTTCCTCAGGCATAGCCGCGGTAACTATCAGATGTTGCGCCTCTCAGGGCTAAGACACCTGAGAAATTATTACTGGCATGATGGGCGGGCAACACAGTGATCTCAGCAACACACAAGCTCAAAAGAGTCAGGCTCTACAAGCACGACCAAATTCGCGACCCGTCATGATGCACGCTGCATGAATGATGCAGATCATGCTACGCCGTGTTATGAGCCATCGGAGAGAAGGACCAAAGGCGCATATGATGTTTTAGCGACGCACGGTTGCCAGAGTCCACCCTGTCGGACCGTGGGCGAGGCAGCAGAGCTTTCGGAATTGTAACCATTGAAACATGATCGGCTCTACGCTGTTCTGGCAACGAAAATCGTTGGGACATATTTGCGTGGTTTCCTGTGTTCGCTTGTGCAGGCCTGAGCAAGAACGGAGCGTCATGGTTTCACGTCGTATTTCTTGGTGGCCGTGCCTTCAGTGGAATGCACTTGCGATAGAACGTCTGCTTCGTACTTTGTCTCCCCCTCCTATTCCCATGGCTGCCTGGGCCTCACCGCTGGCGAGGTTCAAACTGGCGAAGGAAAGAATCGAACAAACAATGCACATCTACATAGGGCCCAGTGGCGTTTCTGGGGGACCAAAAAGCACACCTGGAAGCGTAGGAAGACACGGCGTCTGTTTCTGCTGTCCCTTCATCTGCTGGAACATGCACATCGCAGACCAAATAGGCAACAAGCTGGGCCGGAACCAATTATCAAGTGCCAAGACCTGCCTTGCCTCAACCACCGAAGCCTCGAGGAGGCCTGAAGGAGCTGGCCGGGCCTGGGGCCTGGGAGCCGCTGCTGCCCGGGAGCCCAGCCGGAGGCTTGCCCCTGATGCGCCCTCGGGGGACGTAGGGGCCCACGGCCTCCGCACAGACCTGGGAGAGGCGCCTGCGGATCCCCGGGCTCTGGAACGTTGCCAGCCTCGAACGTGTCCCTATCCCTAAGGTTGACACGCCCAAAGGCGATGACAATCTGAGGGATTCGCCCTCAAAAACGAAGGGCACCCCTAAGATTGGCATCGTGATGAGGGAGAGAGCGTGATCCACCGCCGCTCTACTGTGGAAAATTGCCAACCTTTTCCTCCGGAGCCCGGGGGCCGCCCCCCCCCCCCCTCCGAAAATCCCCCCCCCCCCTGCTGGAACCACCCCCCCCCCCCCACCCCCCCCCTCACCCGGCAAAGCCCCCCCCTCCCCTAACCCCTCCCCCCCCCCCCCCCCCCCCCCTCCCGCCGAAAACCCGGGGGGGTCACTACCGGTTCGAACCCCTCCTCCCCCCCCCCCCCCCCTTCGGATCCGGAAAACCGGGGGGGGTCACTACCGGTTCGAACCCCCCCCCCCCCCCCCCCCCCCCCCCCCCCCCCCCCCTACTCACCGCCAGCAAACGACTCCCGGTCCCCACCACCGTCCGCATCACATCCCCCACTGGTGTTCCCAGCACCACTGTCCTCACCACCGCTGTCCCCACTGGTTCCACCACCGCCCCTACTGTCCCCACCAGTGGCCCCACCACTGTCGCACTGTCCCCGCTGTCCCCAGAACTGTTCCCACCACGGTTCCACTCTCCCCACTGTCTCCACGGCCCCAACCACTGCCCGACTATCCCCACTGTCCCCACTGTCCCACTGACTCCTCCGCTGTCCCACTGAGCTGTCCCACTGTTCCCACCACTGTCCCCACTGTCCCCACCACTGTCCCCACTGTACCTCTGTCCCATTGTCCCACCGCCGTCCTCGCCACCGCCTTCACCACTGTCCCCACCACCATTGTACCCTCCACTGTCCCACTGTTTCCACCTCATTCCCATTGTCCCCACACCACTGTCCCCACCACCACCGTCACCACCACTGTCCACTGTCCCCCCCTGTTCCCACCATTGTCCCCACCACTGTCCCCACCACTACCGTCCCCACCACTGTCCCACTGTCCCACTGTCCCCACCACTGTCCCGCTATCCCCTCACCACTGTCCCACCAACACCGTCCCCACCTCTGTCCGCACCCCCACTGGGTTTTCGAGGGGGGGGGGGGGGGGGGGTTCGAACCGGTAGTGACCCCCCCCCCTTTTCATGATGAGCAGGGGGGGGGGGGGGAGGGGTTCGAACCGGTAGTGACCCCCCCCGGTTTTCCGGAGGGGGGGGGGGGGGAGGGGTTCGAACCGGTAGTGACCCCCCCCGGTTTTCCGCCAGCAGCGGTAGAACACGCTCTTTCTGATGAGGAGATGCCCAGCATGGGGATAGGGATATGCCCCAGGCTGGCAAGAACAGCCGCTTGCCCCAGTCCCACGGAGCCCCGAGGAGGAGCCCCGTGCGGCCGCGATCCTCCGAACATGCCCTCCCGCCCCGGTCCTGCGAGGAGCCGGGCGGCCCGCCCGGGTGCGAGCGAAGGACCCCCCCCCGCAGGCCAGGGCGCGGTGCAGAACACGGGACCGTGCCAGGCAGAGCGCGGCTCGCCCGCGGGAGGAGGAGGGGGAGGAGGAGGAGGAGGAGGAGGAGCAGGAGGAGGAGGAGCAGGAGGAGGAGGAGGAGGAGGAGGAGGAGGAGCAGAAGCCCGCCTCGGCGGCCAGGGCGCGCCCGAGGCAGGGCTCGGGACGCCCTCGGAGCAGGGCGTGTGCGGCTGGCGCCGGGCACGGCCAGCGTGCAGCACCGGTCTCTGGGGAGCTGCCCCTGTGTGGGGGGGGCGATGCCCCCACGAGGGGCCCCTCGCTGCGCGCGCTGTCCCCCCCTGCCAGGGTTGTGGATGCCACTTCCTTGGACACCCTAGCAACCCTATCACTGAATTTCAAATGTGCTTCAAGTGTAGGAAGATGTCCTGAACATGGCTTGAACATGTTTTTGTTACATGTTCAAAAGCGTGTCTAACACATGTTTTAGACATCTGGGAGTTATTTGGCAGCACGCTCCCTCTCCATGGATCGCCCTCCACAGTGCCAGGGCTTCTTCGGCGCACGCCGTCCCCAAGGCGGGAGGCAGCGCGCAAGAAGCGGGCCGACGACGCCACGTCGCACGCCATTCGACGAGCGCGCTCCAGATGTTTTGTTCGGACGTTTGCGAGTAGGCACGTCTGCGAGTAGCGGAACGCGCTCGTTGAGCTACGTTTCCGACGCGCACTGGAGGCGGAGGCGGTCTTAGGGGAACGCAGAGTGGCATAAAGACAAAAACTCAGAGGTTCGTGCGGATTTCTCGGATCGGCGCTGGACCCCCCTCCCTGGCGCGCGGAGCGCGCCAGGGGCGGCGCCAGGGGCGGCGCCAGAGGCGCCGCCAGGGGGGCCCCAGCGCCGATCCGAGAAATCCGCGCGGACCTCAGAATTTGTATGTTTATGTCACTCTTCGCTCCCCTAAGACTGCCTCCGCCTCCAGTGCGCGTTGGAAAGGTAGCTCAACGAGCGCGTTCCGCTACTCGTAGACGTGCCTACTCGCAAACGTCCAGAACAAAACATGATGGACCCACGAACCCGGAAAGGGATAGAGACATGTGCAGCATGGTCACGTTTTCACGATACCCAACTGGGCAACACCTCACGCAACATCCCACCAGACACCCGCGAAGCATCCCTCGAGACACCTCACGAAACATTCCACGAGACACCTCACGAAACATTCCACGAGACACCCCGTGAAACATTCCACAAGACACCCCACGAACAA
>CAUYUJ010011891.1:345503-430503 GCA_963575745.1 Prorocentrum cordatum
GACGATGACGACGACGACGACGACGACGACAGGCGTCGGACGACGGACGAAAGACGCTGGACGACAGACGACGGACGACAGACGACGGACAACGACGACGACCGTAACGAAGACGACGACTACGAAGAAGACGCGCGACGGAAAACGACCGACCAGCAACAACGACGAGGACGACGATGTGGCCCCATAGGGATCTCCACCGAAGGCGGGGCACACAACTGCGGCACTCACAGATAGATACTGTTGGGCCTCTCGCCAGGATCAGTTTACATGGGCTGAGAGAATGTGCCAGATCCCTGGCTGCTGAGTTGTGAAAGATTGCAATCAAGCTCCTCCTGTCAAGGATAACAAGAGGATTCCGCGCGTGGAGGCTTACGATAGGAATCCGATTGCAATCCTCCTCAGCAGGAATGTTGTTGAAACCCTCCGAAGAGGTATGCTTGTGTACTCCTCTACAACAAGAGTTCCATTGCAATCCTCTGCATAAGAAATCCTGCTGCAATCCTCAACAGAAGGAATCATACGTGTAGTCCTCTCCAGGACGAGCTCGAATTCACAGTTCAGCAGTCAAAGACCTGGCGTGTCCTTTCATGATTTAGTTTGGTTATACGTTTCCATATCAAAAAATCGCCTGAGACCCCGTCCGGCTTTTATGAACCCATTGGGATCCATTGGAGTTGCTTGGTGTGGACCTCTGGAAAGAGCATTCAGCGAACATGTGTTTCTCTCTATGAACACCAGAATGAAGCACTGAAAAGTCAGATATCGCTTGGCACTCCTTCACAATTCAACACCGGGCGAAATCACTGGAGTGATGATTTTGGAGGGAGTCGCAGGCGACACGTCTGTTTGTCCTATCCACTCAATGGTTTTTAGAACAGATCCCGGGAATACCTGCCAGACCCCAGGCTGCTAAATGTAATGGATTACATTGGGATTCCTTCTGTATAGAATTACCGTATGATTCAGTCTGTGAAGAGATGCATTCGGACTCCGTATGTGGAGGATTACAATGGGATTCCTTTTGCAGAAGGCGACAATCGCAGTCCTTCTGAGGACGGCTACAGCAGGACGGTGTTTAAGTACGATTGCATCAGGGTTTGTTTGAGAAGGGTTAGAATCGGATTCCTTTCGAAGAGGGTAAACATTCAATTCCACTGTGTGGAGGATTACGAAACGATTTCTTATGTGGAAGATTCCGATCGGATTCCTCTTGCGGAGGATTGCAATATGATTCCTTTTCGTGGAGGACTACAAATGGATTTTCTGCTGAGGATTACACGAGAATTCCAAGCGGAGAAGCCTACACTATGATTTCTTTCGTTGGGGATTACAATCGGGATTTCGTTTGTGGATGGTTCAATCAAGATTTCTTTTGTAGTCGATACCAATAAGTTCACTTTCGCGAAGGATTCATTCGAAAACTCTGCGAGACGGCAGGGCATATGGCAGGGCCCTTCTCAAGGCGAGCAAGGGTGCGATCTCAACCGATGCATGCGCGCTCTTGAGTGTAGTCTGTCGGCCGCTTCCTTAGGCCCGGATGCCAGATCCCACTTGCCCTTTCAGCGTGGGTGGTTCTACTCGACATTCCTCCTATTCTTCCCCTTCGTAAAGAGTTTACCCCGCCTCCTACCTTACGTCGAACATCTTGCCCCTAGCCCATCCACGCGAAGAGGACGTTCGAATTTCTATCGTGTCAAATGTGATGTCGATCTGAGGCCTGTCGGAAATCTCATTTGGTAGGCGTCGGGATCGTAGGTGTGAAGGCGGACATGCGTGAAGGTGGTTGACGGTGTTTCGTGGCCTATTGGAGGCCGTCTTGAGCCTCTGCCATGGGCCTCGTGGACCGTCTTGGGGACATACTGGACCAACTTGGAGGCTGTATTAGACCACGCTGGCTGTCAAAAACAACCGCCCAAGTCCGTCTGACCCGTCTTGGAAATGATCTGGGGCGTCTGCCGACGCAAGATGGGGCTCACGCCGTGTTGGTCTATTGGCAAGGGGTCGACAGGACGGGGTGATCCGATCGATCCAGGGGCAATCCCTCCGCATGTTCCTGGATGACTCCCCACCGAGGGGCTAAGCCTATGGCGGTGAGAATCGCACCCTGGGGACAAGAAAGTCTGGGATGCTGGGAGGACAACAACCTGTTCCTGGAGACATCCTGGACATGCTGGTCGCGAACTCAGCGAATCTTCAAAAACTCGCGTTTCGCTTGATGCATCTTCACGGAATTGATCATAAAGAATTTCCATGGTGCTGTGCATGTTATGATGATCAGAGCAACGGTGCGAATTTTGGGGGTGATGATTAAGTTCGCCTAATGTTCGCCCCCCGCGCTTCTTGTGGCAACTTGAACCCACATGCACCCCGTGGATACTCAGATAGTTGGGCTGAACGGGGGGTCACCTATATTATCCGTGGCGTGCGGTTGGAGTGTTTGCGATGGCCCTCAATGGCCCTGATATGGATCCGAGTAGCCCAATCTAGCCTAAAACTTGCCGATGGGCGAAGACGCCCCCGCCACACATGCTCCCAATAGACCTCACGATCGCCGCACGGCGGCCAGAGGTGGCCACAGAGCATCTCAAGGATGGATGGCCCCGATAGGCCAACCAATCGCAACATGACTACACTGCGGTGTGCCTTCGCCCCTTTTCCCTGGCGAAGTGGCCACGACGTACACAAAGTGCCCCGATCGTTCCTGACCGGTATCGCCCCAAGAGAAGCCCACAACGCCCCTTTCCCCAAGAGAGTCGCGACACCCTCCACCCCACGTGCACTTCAAGAACGCTCGAGGCGGTGAGTTGTCTGGCTCTGCAGGGTCAGCGCGCGTTGGGGGCCCGCCCGTTCTTCACATGAGACAAGCCTCCACCCCCTGAGCTTGCCACCGTAATGCGCAGTTGAGAAGGCGTGAAACAGGCTGATGATGACGACGATGATGAAGATGATGATGATGATGGTGATGATGATGACGATTATGATGGTGATGATGCTGATGATGATGAGGAGGAGAAGGGGGGGAGGAGGAGGCGGAGGAGGCGGAGGAGGAGATGGAGGGAGAGGAGGGGGAGACGGAGGAGGCGGAGGAGGAGGAGGAAAAGGAGGAGGAGGAGGGGGAGGAGAAGGAGGAGGAGGAGGAGGAGGAGGAGGATCCGCGCGCATCAAGGGGGCGGGCTGACGGCCGCCTCCCCAGCGCCCGCGGTCGCGGGCGCGCCGACAGGGGCCCTGCCGCCAGGCGAGGGCCCCTGGCCACGGGAGCCGCTCAAGGCAGGCTCCCGACGACGAGAACAGGGGCCGTGCCGCCAGGCAAGGCAAAGGCCCCTGGCCACGGGAGCCAGGCTCCCGACGAGGAATCAGGGGCCCTGCCGCCTGGCAGGGCCCCTGGCCACGGGAGCCCGCAGGCTGCGGGCTCCCGACCACGGGGGCCCCCAACTGGGCCAGGCCCCCGACCGTGTAAGGACTCGCGCATCTGGGTGCAGACCACCACCATCAGCACGAGCCAGTACCACTGGAGGACGAACTTCCATCCAACATCTTGAACGAGACCACGACCATCTGGGAGATCGTGGGCAAAGCTTCTTCTCCAGCCTCGACAGCACGGCCTTGCCTTTGCTGCCAGGGTGGCCGCACTCTTTCTTGAACGTGGAGGGCCTGGCTGCAGCTGAGGCGCCACACACCAGGCATGCAATCACCGCCAAATCCTTGACGAGCTCGGAGCTCCGCACGGGCGCCAGCTCCACAAGCACGTGCTTCTTCTTTAACTTGGAACTCATCTCCAGCACCGTCGGGACGATGCTCCCTGGGCACTCTGATTTGCGGTCGTACCATCTGCACCTGGCACACCACTTGGCACCCTTTTCGCCCCTGAGGTCACACATCAGATTGGTTGCCACAGGTTTGACGACTGCTTTGGGCGCTGGCCTGTTGGGCTTCGCCGTGCGGTGTGAGCAGTCCGTGCCACCAATACGAGAGCCAACTGCAGCAACCCACAGGGCCACTCCTTCAACCAGCTCACGAGACCCCCGAAGCCGTCCACGATCAGCTTCAGATACCTTCCCGACAGTAGCCGCCCGCTTGGCCGCTTTGTCGGCTAGGTAGTTCCCATACCAATCACGATAGCAGGGGCCCACGCCATCAGCGAGTCGCCGCCTGCTGACATGCGCCTGTATCTTCTCGATGGTTAAACCTTCGGGTCCCAAACCACCGTATTCATCGATCAGGGTCCAGAACTGCTTCCACAAATTGGCCCATGCATATGAATGATGCGTCGTGCGCTCACGCCCGTGCTCCATGAGGCCCTTGACCACGAAGGAGCTGTCCGTAACTGCTACCACAGGTGGGAAGGAAAACCTCAGGGCGTGAAGCAGGGCTGCCAGCTCCCCGCCATTGATGTCAACGTAGGGCTAATCCAGCACTCCTGACACGCCCTGGTAGAACTCGTCAGAACCTGGCCTCAGCGCGATGACTGCCCAGCCAACTGAGGTGCAACGCTCGTAGCCCCCCTTCGCGCGCGGATGCAGCCTCCCAGGCGGTAGCCAACCACCACCAAGCATGCCGAGCCAACAAACTTCCGCTGGTCGGGGAGGTATGCGTACACCTTGAGGACCTGGCCACCGACAGCATTCCAGAAGGCAACGCATCTTATCGTCGTCCACATCCTGCGCCAACAGCTCGATCTGCTTCGGCAGCACCAATCCATCAGGCCAGTTGCCACACTCACAATGCCTGTGGTACAAAGTCCCAAGCGGCCCACAGCGCAGACAGTCTGGTGCAGTAGCGTAGCCCTTCTCGAACTTGCGAGCCTGCGACCATTGCCGCCCTGCACCAGCGAGTCCAGATATCCCTTCTCTTCGCCGTCAATCGAATAGCCACCATCTTAGATACGACTGCGTCAGGTTCTGCGCAGCCGCTCTGGCCCGACTCGGCTCCATTACTGCCCCCAGACCCCGTACCCCGTGGCGCATGGCCGAAGCCAAGAATTGAGGGTCAGCTGCCCAGGACCGACAGCCACGAAGCTGCCGCGCGGGGCCTGGCTGGCTGGCTCGTCTTGTCGGACCAGGGGCGCAGAGATGCAGCTCCCACCCAATATCACCTCGGTAACTGGCGCTCCACCAGCGGACACGACCGTGGCCTCGCCTGCGCAGCCACGCTGGCCCGACCCGACTCCATTACGACTGCCCTCAGACCCCGTATCCTGTGGCGCATGGCCGAAGCCGAGCATTGAGGGTAAGCTGCCCACCACAGGACCGACAGCCACGAAGCTGTCGCGCGGGGCCTGGCTGGCTGGCACGTCTTGTCGGACCAAGGGCGCAGAACTGCTGCACACGATCTGCGGTGCCTCGGCCACTGGGATTCCATCTGCACCCACGCCGTCGTAGGAATCGGTAATACCACCCAGCAGGTCATGGAATACGTTAACCCAGCCTTGACCAGCGCCACCCCGTAAACTCTTCAAAGTGCACGAAGACGCGCCAGCGGGCGGCTGGTACCCATGGCCCAGCACTGAACCTCGCACTCCGTCACGATCCACACAAGGAAGCGGACGAATCTCTGGAGGCCCATGCTGCGGAGGTGGATGCGTCGACGTCCTCCGTGGCCTTGACTTGGCTGCGGTACCTGGGACGACCTGCTTGCCGAACATGCCTGTCTTGCAAGCTGCACCTCCGTTGATAAGCCGCGTCAGCGGCTCCAGCTCTCCTCCGTCCGTAAGGTGGTCGGAGCCACCATGGGCTCCGACTTGCTTCCACTGCCACGATTCAACAGCACGCTCCAGAAACCGCCTAACTGCCCATGGTGACGCATCGAACACACGAACCACGGGGCCTTCGTTGGCGCGCCAGCATTCGTCAGACAGCACGGTCCACCCAACTCTCTCAAGCGACAGTCTCACTGCTGCAAAGGGCCCCTTAACCTGAGCCCAGCTGGTCGCACAACAATGCATCAGGCCGTATCTGATGATATGCTTCGGTATCCAGCCTTCCCACGCCGCTCGAAGCATTGTCATAACTGGTAGCAGCGTCGCCCTGAACATCGGATCAAGGCCTGGGGCCAGCATCGAGGTAACTGACATCGGCCGCCCAGCAGTGGAATGAGCCACGGACGTGAACACCAGAGTTCTCAGCTTGTCAAGCTCCGTGCTAGAGCAGCCTGTGACCACGAACCCGTAGCTGACCGACGCCTCCAGGCCACTGCGAGCGACCTTGCGCACAGCAAGTCGTCCGCCTTTTGCCGCCTTTGAGGAACATGACCCGGCGAATACAAAGTCCAGCAGCCACCAGCTTCTCTCTTCTGACGTTCCTTTGAATGCGCCTGCCGCACGCAAAGTCCACTCTAAGGTTGCGTTCGGTGCCAACTGATTGCATGCCTAGCGGCCGCCGCAATCGTTTTTCCCAAGGAGTGTCTAGCAGCTGGCACGCTGGACATCGCCCGTGACTTGGAAGCGGCGATCTTCAAATCAACTCTCTCGAGCAACGTCTGCAGGCGGAAAGCAGCGTCTGGAACCTCTCTTGTAGCTCCGACCAGCCCTCCCACTCGATGGAACACCACGTCATCCACGACAACTGCCAACTGAACCGCGGGGCGGTGGCGTACCAGCAGGTCCAAGGGCTTGACCAGGATAAGCTTCTACAAAGTCGTCGCAAACCCATCGCCTGGTAGCACGGATTGCCGCGCATCCACCACATCCGATGCCGCACTTCCAAGCGTGAGAATGCGAGGGGAACAATGCAGCTGCAACGACAACTTAAATTGCCACAGTGGGTACCCCGTCTCAATGGCCGCAGCCACCAGCCAATGATGCCGAATCTGTTCGTATGCTTTGAGGAGATCGAGAAGAACTGCAGCAGCCGTCCAACCACGCTCGCCCCCCGCTGCAACTCCTTTCTGGGTGGCCCACTCGCTCATGGCTGTCTGGTGCTATATCGCTCTATCGCAGGAACGACCTTGCGTGGCCCACCAGAAAGACCGCGAATTGCAAGCCTCCCAGGACCTCGCCACATCCCGCCGAAGCCGCGCTTGAACACGAGAAATAGCCATGATGGGAGCAATCGGCCACACACCACCAGTTCGCTTTTGAATGAAACAGACCTTCGTAACCAACTTTGGCCAAGACGCCTCTCTCTCAATGCCTTCAATGATGTCCGCCAAGACTTCCAACCCCGCATCGCCAAGCCCTAGAAACTGACGTGGGCTGATCGTGTCGAACGACATGCCCGTTTGCACAGGGGAGGTGAGGAGGGCCTTCTTCACTTGCTCCACTGAGGGCCGAGGCGGCCTCTCACCCAGATCAGCAGGCCAGACAACTCGCTCTTGATGAAGATGACATCTCCACCAACGACTCCACTCCTTCTCCAAGGCCACCACTTCGGCGCCCAGGTCGGCGGGCATGCACGGTCGATCTTCAGCAAGACACCCAGCTGGACCAGACTCGAATCCTGCAGGCACATTGGTTAGAGCATGAAGGCCTCCACCTCCCCCTCGTGCCTGTCGCTCGACCCACTCGTTGAACTCAGCTCGGCGCGCGTACATATCATGATCCGCCACCCTGCAGGCCTCCTGCATCGTGCGATGTGAAAGCTGGGACACGACGCCCAGGCCCAGCCGACCAATACGCAAACTGCTGAGCGCATGCCACCAGCTGCTCACGAGGGGGACGTCCTTTGGCGGGACGCAGCCCGCGTCCCCAGCCGCAGGCTCCACCTTCACGAGCTTCGGAGGCTTCGCCAGTAGCTTGCGCAGACCCTGCAGCGCTCGAAGACGCGATATGGGATACTCCATTCTGGAAGCGACCTCCAGCTCGTTGGACACCTGAAGGAGCCACGTAGCTTCTGCAGACACTCTGGGCCAGCGAGCCCCTGCAACTGGAAGGTTCCGAACCAGCTTCGGCGAGTGCTCCTTGCCTCTGCCACAGTACTTCTGCTGATGGTCAGTGGTCTGGTAAACGTCCAGCCACGCGGACTCGGCTTGCTCGAGGAACTGGCTCCAAGCTCCGGCCAGGCAACCAGGACCACTGAGGAGCGCCCGCACCTGATCGCCAACACCCTGCCACTGCTCGACGTAGGACTGCCGCAGACCGCCTGCGGGCCGCGCCCGAGGAAAGCCTCGGGCACCTCGACAATCCTCACACGGGACGGCTCCTTCGCAGCCTGCAGCGTGAGCACCACAGGCCGACGCGGCCAAACATGTGATCCTGACAATACCCCGACATCGAACACCTCGAGCCCTTGCGACATGATGAACATATCGATCGACCGCATGGACTGGGCACACGTGGGTTCCAGCGCGTCGACGAGCTTCCCACGGAACAACTTCAAGGCCCCGCTCGCCACCAGCTCCTCACGGGTGCAGTTGAAATCTCCACCAATCACAAAGGGCCTGTTGCACTCTCGCGATCTACGACCCACGCCTTGCAACACCAGACAGTTGAACCTGTTCACGCCCACTCCACTTTGCAGGTAGATATTGACAACCACGAACCCACCTGCAAGTAGCCCAGACTGGTGCATCACAAACGCACGTCCTGGGCAAACAATAGGAGACTGCGAGCCAAACATCGGAGCCAGTCCATGTACCATGCGCGACAGCGTGAGCAACCCGCCCGAGGCGAGGCCGCCCGCGGCAGAAGGGGGCGCAGGCGCCCCTGCGGCTCTCCAGCCGCGACGTCTCAGCTCAGCCTCAGCGTCGACCGTGCGCTGGCTTGGCAAACGAGCCTCCTGGAACAACAAGGTGTCGCAGTCTGCAAGGCTACCACCCAAACACTTGTCTATGTTCGCATAGGCGCTGACGTTAAGCACCCCAATCTTGAAAGTCATGCGGGCCTTGCTACCCCACACGCATCTTCTTGCCAATCCTCTCCGCGAGCTGCTCCAGAAGCTTGCGCTTGTCTGGACAGTCACCGCCGAACTCCTGCATCGCCGCGTCGAAGGTGGCGCTGGAGAACTCACTGAAGTCCTCAGGCTTGATGGCGTCGTCTTGGGAACCTGCGGCAGCCCCAGCAGGCTGGCTGGCTGCCCCAGGACGAGGAGTGACTGGAGCTTGGACAGG
The DNA here is from genome assembly GCA_963575745.1 of Prorocentrum cordatum. Lineage (NCBI taxonomy): Eukaryota > Dinophyceae > Prorocentrales > Prorocentraceae > Prorocentrum > Prorocentrum cordatum. Next base: position 354,549 of record CAUYUJ010011891.1, read on the forward strand.
AGGAGCCTCTTCGACCTTGGACTTGTCATCGGCCAGCGTCGAGAGAAGCTCTTTGAGGGCAGCACCTGCTTCACCGAGATCCACTCCTTCGATCTTGGTCCCCACCAGCTTGGCCAGCCTCGCGTGCTTGTCCACCATGCTGCGGACTTCACTCGGCTGGGGAACGGCTCCTGGGGCGGCTCCACCTTCCCGTTGACGCTCCTGCTGCCCCATCTCCTGCTTAGCTTTTGCCACAGCCTCACGCAGCTCCTGCTCCAGCTGCTCCACGTACTTCTTCTGCTTGACCGCCTCGAGGAGAGCCTCGACAGCCAGTCGATCCTTGGTTTCTGCGTCCTGCTGCGCTTTCCTGAGCTTCTTGCCAGCCTCGCCCGCCTTGACCTGCGCGCTCTTGACTGATTTGCAATCCGACAGAGAGCCCAACTCTTGCTGCAACAGGAAGCGGGCCTGCCGCAGGGAATGATGATCAGACGGCGACAGGCTGGCGGGGGCGAAGATGGCGAAGTCTTCAGCGCTGAGCGCGAGGAACCGCTCCCGCACGGCGTCAGTGAGCTTGATGAAGCCAGGCCCGCCACCAGGCCCACCTCCTCCGCGCCCAGGGCCTCCTCGCTCAGGCCCACGCTTATGCCATGGATGTTCACCTTGTGGCGGCCCGTCACGCCACCGCCCCAAAGGGCCGCGAGCACCACCGCCGCCACCAGGTACGTGATGAGAAGGCCGATGCGCCAGACAGCCCGGCTGCCTGCACTGTTCGCGCCAACCCAGGTTCTTGTATCCACATGTAGTGCATCTCCAGCACGTCGCCGTTCCGCCTGGCTTGCCGCTGCCCAACGCTCGAAGCGCCATGGCCGCCGCGCGCACTGCCAGGCTGCCAAGCAGCCTTGCCTAGCTCGGGGAACAGAGCTATCCCGCTTTGGCACGAGGGCGCGGAAGCCCCCTGGTGCAGGCATCTTGAGCCAAAATGGCTACGGAGGAGGAGGAGGAGGAGGAGGAGGACGAGGAGGAGGGGGAGGAAGAGGGGGAGGAGGGACGCCAGCAAGGGGGAACAACACCCGCTGGCAATCGGGGGCCGCCCGGATGGCTCCACGAGGGCCTGAACGGCCCCCAGAGGAGCCCCACGAGCGCCGCGAGGGGCCCCCAGAGGAGGCTCCCAGAGACCCCAGGGGAGCCCCCAGGAGCCCCGAGAGGAGCCCCCAGGAGCCCCGAGAGGAGCCCCCAGAGGAGCCAGCCCCCTGAGGAGGCCCCTGAGGAGGCCCCAGAGGAGCTCCCAAACAGGGCTCCAAGAAGGCTCCCAGATGGCCCAACGCAGGGGTCGACCTAAACAGTGCGTTTCGTCTTCGTTTTGCGTTCGGCTTCACTCGTGTTGTCTTCAATCCGCCTTTGCCGCAAACGGAATTCGAAACGAGAGCAGCCAACGAAATCGCCCAAACACAGTTTAGGTCGACCCCTGGCCCAAAGAGGTCCCAAGAGAGCTACGCAGGGTCGTTCGGTCCACCAGCCCTACACTCTGCTCCACAGTCAATTTCTCAGCGTACGCTTCGTGTCTCGAGCATTCGTCTGGGCATTGCTTCTGGAGGGGCTGGTTTGGGATACACGGAGCATCGAACGATGAAACCAATATGCTAGGCTGATCCAATAAGAAAAGAGCGAATCCGCAACGCGGATCGGGGGGGCACCTTGACGCTCTCCTTGGCCAGGATTACCTTCCCCTCATCCTCACTCTCCTGGAACCTCGGTGTGCGCCAGCAGCTTGTCAGGCTGCGCCCTCTTGGAAACAAGCAGTCGGTACCCGCAAGAGCCAGTAACAAGAAACATGTGGCGAACTGAGATACACAATATATACATATACGCATAGAGAGAGAGTGGGGCAGGTAAAGAGAGGGAGAGACTAGATAACGTGATACGTATACACAAAGAGATATAACTCGACCAACTTCGCTGTGATGCAACATGCTCCGCGGCGACATCAACCTAACAATGGCCTACCATGACATCGAAAAGGCGTTAACGAATTGTACGCGATGGATAACATGGTAGCCGCTACAAGACACATTTCGGGGGGACTGATCGAGAGGAGGAAGAGGAGGATGAGGAGAAAAGAGAGGGGGAGTATCAGGAGGACTAGAAGGCAGAGGCAAACGAGGACGCGGACGAAAAGGCGAGATGACAAGGGTGATTCGGAGAGTAGGGGGGAGAAGGACAAGGGTGGAGAAAAGCAGGAGCATCAAAACGAGATCGTCTGGTATCGACGCTCTGTTTTAAGGGAGCGGCTGGGGGCCGAAGATAGGCCTGGCGCCCACGGGGAGGTCTGGGGAGATCCAGTCAGCCACGGACCCTGGCACGAAGGAGAAAGGTCCAGATGGAAACGGGCCCTGGAAACCGAAACATTCCCCGCGATCAGTTGTTCACCCATCCCGAGTAGCGTGGGCGATCCCAGGGCCTGGGATGGGCCCAGGGCGCCGAAAACTTCAGACAAACAGCACACGAGACTGCACAACAGAAAAGTGGTTGACGCTTGCCAGACAACGGTGCAATCAAGTAAACGTTGTATATACAGGTCTGTACCAAAGCCAAAGCTGAACACAAAAAGACGTTATCTTGGGAATCATTTCATCGCGAGAAGCGCAGCAACATGTTTCCAAGTACCAGGTGCAGTGATGATGAAAACTGCCTCTCTCCTCGTCCTCCCGCCTCCTCCGCCGTCGCGTCCATTCTGAATGCTGTATAAGCTGCTGGCAGGGGCACCGGGGATGCCCACACAATGCCTTTGTCACTTCTCCGCTCCCCTCCGACTCCTCTCCTCTCTCCTCCACGGCTGGTGCTTCCAGTGGTGGAGCCCCCCTTCCCTCCGAAACGCAACAGTGCTTAGCTCGATAACACGCGCGGCCCGCACAGACCCTGCCACACCTTCCCACCACAGTACACCTCGACGCCTGCTTCAACGGCTTGCCCTGTCGCCGCGCTGGCCTTCGCGCGACCCTTCACGGTCGAGGGCTTTTGCTCAGCATGCCGCCACGAGTCGCCACGACGGCCCCGGCGACAAGATCTGCCGTGAGAAACGGATAGCGCGCCACTCCGCTCTGCGGGGCGGGAGGGTGAGAAAGGCTCGGGACGCTGACGCTCGGGGATGGGGGCGTGGATAGCGTTTGGCACCGAGGCGTGGTGGACCAGAACCAGCGGCGCGCCACGCTATCCAGGTGGTCCCCACAACATCCGTCTCTATCTCTTGTTCCAAATGCTACTCGAGCTGCTGCTCCTCCTGCTTCCAATGATCAGTAACCTCGATTGGTCTTTAGAAAACCCCCAACAATGGAAACTAAATGTCTTTTCGACGCCTTCATTGACGGACTGGGGCCCGACCAATAATGGAAAATAGTTATTTCGCCGCGGCACTCGCTGCACAACATCAATGATGACGACGACGACGAAGGCGACGACGACGACGACTACGATTACGACTACGGGCACGATACGACTACGGCTACGGCTATGATGACGACTACGAGTAACATATTAAAAGCAACGTCTTCGGCGAACTGTGTGTTGATCTAGGTGGCCATCCACTTACGGACGTGCTCGAAATTCCTCCTTCGTGCAGCGTAGCCCAGAGATGATTCTCCGCTGGAAGAAAGAATCTCCCAACATTCAGCGCGGCGAACATTAGTGGGGCAAGAATTCCCCCCCGCGACGACGAAGATACGACTACAATCACGATTACAACCACTATTGCACTCACGATTAAAGCCGTGACCACAATCAAGACGACAACCACAACCACTGATTCCTATTGCAATCCTATCCTCACAAATCCTCTCGCGTGCAGGGTATCCTACAACGGACATTCCCTGGGAAGGATACCACCAACGTTATCCAGCCCGGCTAACAATGGAGGGAAACGAATCTCCGTCGTGACGACGACGACGACTACGACTACGACAACGAGCACGGGGCGGAGCAGGAGGAGGACGAGGAGGAGGAGGGGGAGGGAAGGAGGAAGATGAGGCGGAGGAGGAGGAAGAGGAGGAGGAGGAGGAGGAGAAGGAGCAGGAGGAGGAAGAGGAGGAGGCGCGAAAACCATGACCTCTCGGGGGAGGGCCCGCGATCAGACCGCGATCGGGCGATCGGGCGGGCCGCCTCAGGGTCGGGCTCATGCGCGCGTTTCCCAGGAGGCGCCGCGATTGACGTTTGACTTCCCATGAAGAACATTGCTTGCGAGATATTGCCCACGCGTCCCGCATGGAGGTCGCCCGCCGCTGTGAAGAAAGCAGTGGGCCGACTCGGATATGCAGCGAGAACCTGGAGAAAAGGTGCGACCCCTACGACGTCGGCCTGCTGTGGAAGACCGCGTGCGGTCATGTATGGGAGCCACGCACACCTTGCTCCTGTTTGCGGAAAAATGCCCCGCCATTTTTCCCAGATCAGGTCACAGAGCGGAGACGTGTCTTCCCCACTCCCGCATCACAAGACCAGCCGACACCACTCGGTGGCGAGGGGGACAGGAACCCGACGCCATCAGTAGTTCCTCAAAGGCAATGCGTGTGCGGCACAACGTTGTTTTTCTCGTTCCATCCGTCAACAGATGGGCAGTGGCAGCGGACAGACGCGGCAACGGCAACAATCACTAGCGATAGCAGTGGCAGCAGTGGGGCAGTAGAGCGTGCGACGAGCGCAGACGCAAGCCAAAACCAGAGCGTGCGAAGAACGACAGCAGAACCAGAGCGTGCGCGAAGCGAGAAAGAGACTACTATACAGTCCAATGTTGCTGGCAAGACCCTGGAAGTGCCACGCTGCGAGAGTGGGGAGGCGAAGCTGGAGCCCGACACTGATACTAAGCCATCAACTGCAGGCCGGGACTTCCGCGTGCGAACAGAGACTGCATTGGCAGCGAACACAGGCACGAGGACGGGAGCCCTGACCTCATCAGGTGCGTGCTGGGACACATTCGTGCGAGAAGAGACGGTGTCTGCAGGCAGCGGTGCGGGGATAGGAGCCCGAACGCCATCAGCTACAAGCTGGGACATGCGTGCGCGTGAAGAAGCAAGCGTAATGGGTAATGGTGCGAGGCTCGGAGTCCAGACGTCATCAGCTGTAGGTCGGGTCACGCATGTGCGATCGCTGGCGTGCGACCATGGGCAGCTCTGGCAGCAGGTACCGAGAGCAGTGGCAGCAGGACGAGAGCGGGCAGCAACGGAGCGAAGGCAACAGTGGCAGCAAGGCTACAGCGAGCAAGGCGTGGCCTCCCTACCCCCAAACGGCGAGGAACTGAAGGCGCAGCCAGAGCCCGACGTCATCAGCCACAGTACAAGGATCGGCGCTTGCGAGGGCAGGCAGTGGCAGCTACCGCAGACACCACCCTGCGAGAAGGCAGAGGCGAATCTGGAGCCCGAAATCGCTAACCTAGTCACTAACACGCCCGTTGGGGACAGCGCAGGGATCGGGGTCCGCGACAGGGGGCAAGTGAAGCTGGAGCCCGACACCATCAGCTACAGCAAGGGAGTGCGAGAGGAAACAGCAGTGGCAGCGAGCAGTGACAGCCCGTGCCAGCGGGCAGTCGCTGGCAGTTCTTGCGAGAGGGCAGTATTGCGGTCCCAACGAGTGGCCCGTGCGAGGAAACAGACAGGCAGTGGCAACCAACCCGAGATTGCAGACAGTGGCAGCTCTGGCGATAGATCTGCGTTGCGGCCTGACGCGGCTGTCTTCGTACCAGTAGCGTAGTCCGCGCGAGAGGACGCGACAGCGCCAGCCAGCAGGGGCGCCCCCGCGGGATCTCAGTCGGCAGCGCCATCAGCCACATGCGAGAAATCTCCGCCGACGGCCTGGAGCCTCGCCGACGGCAAATGGCGGAAGGGCGTAAACACAAACCAGAGCCAGAGCGTGCGCGAAGCGACAGCAGAACCAGAGCGTGCGCAAAGCGAAAGACACAATAAAAAGTTTAGCGCGGTCAGACCACCAGCGGGATCTACAGACGTCATCGGCTGGAAGGCGGACGGGCAGTGGTGCGAAATCGATTACAATCCCGTGCGAGAAGGATAGCAGTGGCATCCATGCGAGAAGGCAGGCAGTGGCAGCCCCTGCGAGCTGGCAGCCGTCGCGGCAGAGCGGCTCCAGCAATTGTTCTTCATTCGACACCTGCGGTTCCGAAGCTTCGCGCCTGTAGAGGCATCATTTCGGAGTCCAGGCCGAGCGGGACGATTCCGAGATGGACGATTCTGAGCTAGACGCCGAGGCGGCGACAGCTGAGGATGAGCAGCGAACGCCGACGGGCAGAGGCCCCAGGCGACGCCAGAGGCGGCCGGAGAGCCGAGCAGGCAGCCGCCCCCGCCCGCCCGCGCCGCGGCGCCGCCGAGGGAGCTGCCCGCGGCCGAGCGGGGCGGCCGCGTGGGCGCGCGAGGCCCGAGGGGCCCAGGGCTGCGGCCCATAGTTTGTTCCATTCCGCGCCCCCTCAGCCCCCCCCCCCTTCTGACCCCCTTGATTCTCAGCCTGGAGGCTTCTTTCTCCATTGGGGGGCTGGGGGCGCCGAGCAGAGAAGCCAAGCACGCCTCGCCACCGCCCAAACCTGCAGGATTGGCTGGAGGCCGGCGGCCGACCATAGATGGGCAGTGGCGCGGTGGTGCTCCGGCTGGGAGCGTAGTCTCGCTCGGCCTGTGGCCAACCCCTCCTCTTCCTGGCCCTCGAGGCCCCTCTCCCCCCTCGTCCTCGCGGGCCCTTGGGGTCCCCCGCATCTCCTCCCTCACGCCCTCTGAGGCGTCGCTCCCGCCCTCCGGCGGCGGGCCCTGCCTGCCTCGGCCCCTCTTGGGCTCTCGGCGCTCGTGGGCGTCTCGGGCTTCGCCCTCTTCCCTCCGGGTCCTTAGAGCCTTCTCTCTTGTCCCGCGGGGCCCCCTTGGAGCCCTGGCCCGCAGTGGATCTGCGGTCGCGGCGCCGCGCGCGGCGGCCGCGGTCGCGAGTGGAGCTGCAGGACACCGCGGCGTGCGCCACGGGGTGAGTGGGTGAGTGAGTAAGGAGGGCCGAGCTGGTCTCCCGCCGAGAGAAGGGGGGGGATTCAAAACCAAAGAACACCCGAGGCTACGTATAACTCCTCCCAAGTCTTCTCCTCTTCCTCTCTGTGAACCTTCCCCCGCCCCCCGCCGCATAACCCCAAAGGGTCTTTAATAAATCCCTGGGCAATAATGGGAAAATGAATGATTTGTCCGCCGGCTTACTGACGGATTGGGACCCCGACAATCATTGGAAATTAATTATTCTCGTCGTCGTCGTCGTCGTCGTCGTCGTCGTCGTCGTCGTCGTCGTTGTCCTCGTCGACGTCATCCCTCCTCCTCGAGTCTACGAAACGGAGCCCAGAACAGGGGGAGGAGGAGGAGGAGGATGAGGAGGAGGAGGAGGAGGAGGAGGAGGAGGAGGAGGAGGAGGGGACGGGTGAGGGGGAGGAGGATTGGGAGGAGGAGGAGGAGGAGGAGGAGGAGGAGGACGGATGGGAAGGAGGAGGGCGGGGACGGAGGAGGAGGAGGAGGGACGAGTTTCTATTCCCGGCCGAGAGCTTAGGGGGGGGTGCATCATTAAAGACCCTCTGCGGTTACCTCCTCATCCTGATCCTTCTCCTCCTCACCCTCCTCATCCACCCTGTTCTCTGGATCGTGTTCTTTCTGCTCACCCTCCTCCTCGTCATCCTCGTTCTGCTCCTCTGTCTCCTGCTGCTGCTCCTCCTCTCCCCCCTCCAATGGCCCCTGCTCATCTTCGTACATCTGATCCTCCTAGTCCTCCTCTTGCTCCCAATCCTGCTGATCCTGCTGTTGGTCCTCCTCCTGCTCCTATTCCCCGCTTACTCATCTTCCGATGTCTCATCCTCCTGCTCCCCTTCCCTCCCAAAATCATGCTTGACGCTTGACCCTCCGAATGCACCTCCTGCATGCGGTAAACATCGCTCTATGAGGGCGTGCGCCGTCGATATCTGAACCTCCTCGGGTGTCCCCGGGCCTCTGTGGGCCCCAGGGGCCACCGGGGGGCTGCGACGTCTCCGCGGGGGGCCGGCGCCCCATCCGCCGCGCGCCCTGCAGCCTTTTTACAGCTGCCGGGAAGGCCACGAGGGCCCGGGATGCCCGCGGCCCGGGGGCGGCAACGCCCGGGCGTCCCGCCCAGGGAGCGGGCGGGCAGGACCGACCCGGCGCCCGTAGGCCCAGCGACGTGGATTCTCGAGGTGGGGCTCTTGCCTCTGGAGCAAACCAAACGGCACCACCCCGCCGACGGCCCCACGGGCCGTAGCTACTATACCAGGACGTCCAGCGTGGGCTAGTGCATGGAGCACGCTACGGCCCCGGAGGGGCCGTAGCGAAGCATGGAGGGCCGTAGTCGCGAGCGGCCAAGAGGGGGGTGTCCAAGAGGAGGGGGTGCAAATCATGACCGGCGGCATGTGCGCGGCCCAGCAGGGGGGCCAGGGACGTAATGAAATGAGAAGAGGCGCCATGAAATCAGGGGAAATATCATGGCCCCCGCCATGATATCCACCCCCCCTAGTCATCACCCCCCTCTTTTCCGCTCCCGACGTAGGTGGGGTGGTGTCGCTGGATTGTTGGCCGAGCCTTGGCGCCGCGCACATTCGCTCGAGCGCGAGCTGCAGCGGCTGCACGGGTGGGGGGCGGCACCTCTGCGGAGCATTGTTCTCGCTGGAGAGGCGTCCTCGGAAGAGCTCGCGAGACGATCCAGCAGTTGCACGGAGGGAGGGCGGCACGCCGTCGAGAGTGGCCGCTCCAGGACTCAACAGACTCAGCGGCAATAGGCTTTTCCCCTTCCGCGAGAGTTCCGACGCACGGGGGGAGCTGCTCTTCATAATGGGCTCTGCCCGGCAACTTTTCTTAGAACTTGATGCCCATGCACCCTGGCGTTTGTGGCTGTAAGTCTGGAGGGCGGCTCGTTTTTAGCACGGGGTCCTCGCCTGCATGGCTGGCCCACAGGGCCCTCTTCTTCAAGAAGGCGCTCCCTTTCTGTGGGATGCAGTGCCTGTAGAGCCTTCATGAGGAGAGGATTCGGATCGGGGCGGTGTGTCGCTGATTCGTTGGTGCACGCTGGGCTTACTGTGGTCCTCCTCCTCCTCCTCCTCCTCCTCCTCCTCCTCGGACTCATCCTCCCCGGACTCCTCGGCCTCCTCCACCACCACCTGCTCCTGCTCCTCCTCCTCTACCTACACCTCCTTCCCCTTCTTCTCCTCCTCCTTCTCTTCCTCTCCTTGGTATTTTGCCCGGACATAAACTACGACTGTCAATTGCGTCTGGGCCACGTCCACGGACCAACTTACGGGATTGGAGAGCCGAGCGATACACGATTAGAGTCCAAACGCAGTGCGTTCCCAAAAGTGCGAACTGGGACGAAGGTAGATGGAACAATGGAGTGGCCGACGAAAGCATCGAGGTGGGCACCGCTTGTTCCTCCTCTTCCTCCTTTTCCTTATCCTCCTCCTCCTCCTCATCATCATCAGCATCATCATGATCATCAATACCATCATCATCATCATCAGCATCATCATCATCACCATCATCACCATCACCATCACCATCACCATCACCATCACCATCACATCATCATCATCATCATCATCATCATCATCATCATCATCATCATCATCATCATCATCGTCGTCGTCGTTGTCGTCGTCATCGTCATCAGCATCATCATCATCAGCAGCAGCATCATCGCAAGCATCATCATCAGCATATTATTCGTATTCATAATCTTCACCCTGAGCATCATCATCAGCAGCATGAGCACCAGCATCGTCAGCAACATCAACATCATCACCAGTACCGACATTATAGTCATCATCATCAGCAACATCAGCATCCATATCATCATCGTCGTCGTCAGCATCATCATGATCATGATCATGATCATGACCATGAGCATCATCATCATCAGCAGCAGCAGAACCAGCACCATCATCACCGCCACAACAATCATCATCAGCACCATAGTCATCATCACCACCACCATCAACATTCATCATCACCAGCAACAGCACGAGGTTCCTCATCACCACCACCACCACAACCACTCCATCATTATAATCAGCATCATCACTAGCATCGTCATCACCGCCAGCATCACCATGATCATCACCACCACCATCATCATCACCACCACCATCATCATCATCATCATTATCATCATAATCAGTATCATCATCAGTATCAGCATCAGCATCATCATCATCAGCAGCATCAGCATTAACATCAACATGTAACATCAACATCATCATCATACATCTCTTCCCTCCCGTCGCCTCCTCCTCTTCCTCTTACAGATATTCCCCCTCCCCCTCCATCCTCCAACTCCTCAGTGCGCCTCCACATGTTCCGGTCCCCGCCCTCCGCTTCCCACCCTTCCAAGATAAACTGTCGGATGTCCGCGCGGGTGTCTTGGATCGGCGGTGGCCACTCTTCCTTGGCGCTCGGAGCGCAGCGCAGATCCAAGGAATCCGTGCGGACCTCAGGAAACTGCATGTGTGCAGCTAGTTTCTCCTCGACTGGCCAGATGCCTCCAAGATGGGGTCGGAGTAGATGGTCTCAGTGGATCGCAGCGCATCGCCGCCGCGTCATCGATAGATCGGCGACGTCAGCGATACATCGGCGACGCCAGCGATGCATCAGCGACGTCGGCGTTGAGAAAATCGTGCTCCACATCGAGCCGCATCGCCGATGCATCGGCGACGCGGCGCGCTCTCGGGAGCGGCCAAGAGGGGGGTGTCCAAGAGGGGGGGGTGCAAATCGTGACCGGCGGCATGTGCGCGGCCGAGCGGGGGGGCCAGGGACGTAATGAAATGAGAAGAGGCGCCATGAAATCAGGGGAAATATCATGGCCCACGCCATGATATCCACCCCCCCTAGTCACCACCCCCCTCTTTTCCGCCCCCGAGATCTATGACGAGCCTCGGAGTGCCGGTGCTCGGGCGCCGCGTCCTGCGGAGTGCCTGGGCAGCGGACGTCGCGACGATCCGTCGGGCCCCCTCTCTGCCGCCCCCGAATCTCAGCCGACCCGAGCTGGGAGGCCTGCGGTCGGGAACCTCTGCGACCCTGGCGACACGCAGTACCCTGCAAGCGAATATAGCATGTCGCTCCGCTCCGCGTGGCGGGAGGCAGGAGGAAGAGGAGGAGGAGGAGGAGGAGGAGGAGGAGGAAGAGGAGGAGGAGGAGGAGGAGGAGGAGGAGGAGGAGGAGGAGGAGGAGGAGGAAGAGGGGGTGGGCCGGAACCGGCGCAGCGACGCACTAAGCCAGACGATCGTGGCCGTACCCTGAGATCCGACGCTGCAAAGGAATCGCAGCATGGCGAAAGATCACGCCCAGAGCCCTAGACTCAATCTTTCTGCGTCACTATCGAGCCAGATCGATCTGCGAGGGTCTCGGGGCCTGAGAAACCAAGCGAATACGCCCGTTTTGAAAACCAATGCAACGCCCAGATCTGAGGATAGGCCTCCTAAAATTATCTTTGTGCAGCGTTTTCTTCCTCGCCTGGTTCCTCCTCCTCCTCCTCCTCCTCCTCCCAATCCTCCTCCCCCTCACACGTCCCCTCCTCCTCCTCCACCGCCTCCTCGTCCTCCTCCTCCTCCTCCTCCTCCCTTTTCCTCCTCCTCCTCCTCGCTCCCTCCCTCCCTCCCTCCTCCTCCATGCCTTTTTGCTTCTAAATAACTCCTCCCTGTCGCACCCCGAGGCCGGTCGAAAGGGCGAGCCAGGCGTGGCCCCTGAGACATGCTCAGCACTCTTGATCCTGAAGCTTGACGTGTGCAACAATGTCGAGGCTGACGTGCGGTCCGTTGTCAATGTGTGGTTCTCGCACGAGCGCCGCGCGCAGTCGTCTTTAAACTCTGCTCGGCCTTCACGGATTGAGGGCGGCCCGTTTTCAAAAGGTGGCTCTCGCCTCAGCGCCGCGCACCTTCGTGTTAGACACTCGCAAGAGCTCCACGCGTGGAGGGCGGCCCCTTGCCAAAACGTGGCTCTCGCCCTGGCGCCGCGGGCATTCGTGCTGAGAGTTTGCAAGAGCTCGACGCATGGAGGGCGGCTCCTTGCCAAAAGATGGCTCTCGCCGTGGCGCCGCACACTTTTGGTCTGCGGGTCGAGAGCGGGCCTCTTCCGGTTAAGAGCTAGGCGGGGCGCGCAAAGCACACCGTGGCGCCGCACACACTCGTCTCAAAGCTGGCAGGAGCGCCCCGGACGGAGGGCGGCTCCTTGCTTCCAACGTGTGGCCGCGCCGCGCACACTCGTCGCAACACTGCGAACAAAAGTGCCACGGATGGAGGACGATCCATTTTCAGCATGCTGGTCTCGCCGTAGCGCCGCACACGTTCGTCCTAAGAGTTGGCTACAGTTTCCAAGATTCTCACGGCCAGCGTCCCAGCAATGATGCGTTGGCACTATGTCGGGATGCCAGGGCGCAACAGTCACGTTGACATGCGGGGTTGAAGTCCCGGGAATGGTGTTCGGGCACAGCTCAGGATCGTCAAGACGCAGCAGTAACGGTGATTCGTGGCGCTGAAGCCTCAGAAGATGGCGTATTGGCACAATTCCGGATTTTCAAACGTTGCCTTCCAACGGGACATGTCCCTCAGTGACGATGAATCCGTGTAGGAGCCTATGGAGAGAGAGAACTTGGAGGGAGGGCGTATTGCAATACCCTTGATAAGCCTTGGGCATATACTGGTCCTCCTCCTCCTCCTCCTCCTCCTCCTCCTCCTCCTCCTCCTCCTCCTCCTCCTCCTCCTCCTCCTCCTCCTCCCCCCTCACTCCTCCCCCCTTTTCGAGCGGAGCTTTTCGAAGCTTTTCGTGTGGAGCGCGGCCAACTCAAGTGGCCAGCCCCCTCTCCTCCTCCTCTCGCTCCTCCTCCTCATCATCATCCCTTCTTCCTCCTCCTCCTCCTCCTGCTCCTCCTCCTCCTCCTCCTCCTCCTCCTGCTCCCTCTCCTCCTCCTCCCTCCCCCTCCTCCTCCTCCTCCTGCTCCTCCTCCTCTGCTCCCTCCTCGTCGCCCACGCGGCCGCGGCGGCCGGGCCCCCGACGCCCTGCCGTAGGTCTGGACCTCCAGCAGCAGCTGCTCCGGCCTGCCGCGGGGGGGGGGGCCCGCGCCCCAAGACGGGGGGGGGCGGGGCTGGCTGGCGGCGAGCAGAGGGGGGGCACAGTGGACCCGCATCATGAGGATGCACGATACACGCCGGTCGGAAGAAGTAGGTGAAAGCATGAAGCAGGAAGGCGTTGGAAGTAGATGGGGCTTCCACCCGCCCCCTAAAGAGGAGGAAGGAAGGAACACCGCTCGACTCTTGAAGTAGGAAGGCGCCTAAAGTAGATTAGGATTTGGGCATCCAAGAATACTTACTTCCAACGACCGGCGTGTAAGGATGTAAGGGCCTTGGAAGGCCATTTCGAAGCTTTTCGAGCGGGGCGCGGCCAACAAAAACGGCCGAGGATGGACCGAGGAGGCAAGGATGCAAGGGTACCCTTGGGAAGGTTGCCCATCCTTACTATGAGGGTCGACTGTAGGGGGGGGGGGCGGCGCACAGAGGGGGTTTAGAGTTAGGTCGGGCATGTCATCCTACAGGCGGGTTTTGAAAGAGAAAAATAGTCAAGACAAATTCGAACACAGTCAAACACAATCGACACATCGTCCCCAGACTATCGATTGGCTACTCTTGAATATTCCTCCTGTAGAGGGACATGCCCGACTTCAGGGTAGGGGGAGGGGGGAAGGCTTCTTACAAGGAGACTGCCTCTCAGCAGGCGCGGGCATTCCATCTGCAGACAAGGCCCGCGCACACCAAGAAGCAGGGGTGCTTCGGAGAAGCCCTCCCCCCTCCCCCCTGCCGCCTCCGCGCGCCGCCAGGGGTCGGAGGCCCAGCCCGCGGTTCTGCCGCCCTGAGATATCCTCGCGCAGGGCGGAGCCAGCACGAGGACAAGCTCGGGGGGAGGATAAATCGGCAATCTCGAAGATCTGCGGGCTCTGGAGGATGTCTCTTGAGCAGGGACCGACCGTCCCGGCATTCCTATACCACTACCACGCAATGATCTCAGACCCCAAACATGTTCTAAAAACAAAAAATGTTCTTAGAACATAAACCCGATGCGTTAAAAAAGATTGTCTCAGCCGGAAATGTTCTAAGAACAGTTCGTGCAGACCACCAAAAAGGTTTTTAGAACATTCTTCGGTGGGCCTCATAAAAGGCTATAGGCAAGCCAGGACGCTTCGCCACTGCTTGAGTCTCGGACGCCGCGACCTTCTCAGAGCGTTTCGGAAAGCCCTGAGAGCGCGCCGGAACACTCTGGAACGAATTTTCTCGTTCTGGCCCCGTCCGATCGCGTCTCGTTTTTGTTCGAGCCGTTTGCGCTCGATTGCGGGCCCTGGCACCCTCACATATCAATCCTGCTCGAGAAATGGCGCATAGAGATAGGGTCCGGTGCTATGGCCGTGATTTGTCACGCGATGCTGCATGTTTTCGCTACGTCGGATCTCAGGGTAGAGGCAACATCTTGGGAAACTCAAGGCGCAAGGGGGGCGGGCTTCACCGCGGGCGAGGGGCTGTGAAACCAAGGCAAAACACTGCCCACCGCCTCTGTGCACTCACGCTTCGAGGAGTGCCCTGGCTGGCGTCGCCTTCACCACGGCGACTCTCCGATGATCTGACGCTCTTTCTGGTCACGGTCGCCTGCGTCTGGTGGGTCTTGATCATTGCCACTCCCGTGATCATCAAAACACGTACCCCGAATCCTCTGGGAGGTGACCTAAATTAGGAGGGCCAGGAACGTTAGGGATATGGGGGGTCTCTTCTGCTTATGTATCGAACCAAGCCTCCCATATTCGTTATCCCTAATGCAGAGACGGGGACCTAAGTGAGGCCACGTCTTCACTGTGTTCTTAGGGTTAGGGGCTCATTTAATAGAAAAAGAAGAAGAAGAAAAAAACCATAAACATGAACTTCTGGCGCTCCGCGCGGATTACATGGATCCGCGCTGGACCCCCTCCCTGGCGCGCTCCGCGCGCCAGGGGCGCCTCTGGGGAGGGGGGCCCAGCGCGGATCCGAGAAATCCGCGCGGAGCGCCCAACGTTTATCTTCATCGCGTTTCTGTTGTTCTTAGTTCTTCGATGTATTCTCGACGATCCCGGGATGGCGCGACCTTCCGACCCCATCTCCTCCGACCCCATCTCAGGAGGCATGGATCAGCGAGGCCACGACTTCACTGCGTTGCTAGGGTCAGGGGCTCTTCCTGGGAATGGCGGACTTCCGCCGCGCTGCCTCCTCCCGCCCTGCTGCGCTGCCTCCTCCTCCGCCGCTCGGCCTCTGCTCTGCTGCCGCAGGCTCTCCTCTTTTGCAGCGCGCTTCGGCCTCCGGAGGCCGCCCCTGGGGCTCCGGGCTCTCTGGGGCCCTCGACGGACAATCCAGGAACAAGCAAATCCTCCTCCTCGTCCTCCTCTTGTTTTTTCCTTATTCCCTACCCAGGCTCTGCCTAGAGGGCTCTTACTCTCTTTCTTAAAGGGGCCGGGCAGTGCAAAGCGCCCCGGGCGGTTCCCCCAGTATCCGCCCCGCGGTTCCCCCAGTTACGTCCCCTTAGCTTAGCGTTGCTCATCTCATCTTAGCTTAGCTTACTCCATCTTAGCTTAGCTTAGCTTCATCTTAGTTCAGGTGTGTCTTAGCTTAGCTTACCTTCACCTTAGCTTCGCAGAGCTTTAACATAGCAAGGCACAGCATAGCATAGCATAGCGCAGCACAGCATAGCGCAACACAGCTTATCATAGCACAGCCCAGCATAGCATAGCGTAGCATACCATAGCATATCATAGCGTAGCATGCCATAGCATAGCATAGCATAGCGCAACACAGCACAGCACAGCAGATCACAGCGCAGCATAGCATAGCATAACATAGCATAGCACAGCATAGCAGTTCATGGCATAGTATAGCGCAGCTTAGCATAGCATACCATAGCATAACATAGCATAGCATAACACATCGCATCATGACATAGCATAGCTTAGCATAGCATAGCACAGCATAGCGCAGCATAGCATAGCATAGCATAGCATAGCATAGCATAACATAGCATAGCATATCATAGCATAGCATAGCGCAGCATAGCATGGCATGGCATGGCATGGCATGGCATAGCATAGCAACTAATGTTGCTTTCCTAGGGGCTCGAACTTCTAGGTAGGGTCGCTCTGGGGTAATTAGTATTATTCCTCCTCCTCCTCCTCCTGCTCCTGCTCTTCCTCCTCCTCCTCCTCCTGCTCCTCCTCCTCCTCCTCCTCCTCCTCCTCCTCCTCCTCCTCCTCCTCCTCCTCCTCCTCCCCCCCCCTGCGAAAAGGTGTGGGGAAACTGGGTTCTTTGAGGCACTGCTTGGTATACGATTATTTCCGGTGACGGCCGCTCCCTGGGAGGGGCCAGGTAACGGCAACGCTTGGGCGAGGTGGAGCACATCGAGGCGGGGGGGGGGCGCACTGCGATCGCCACAGCATGGGAGCGGGCACCAACATGTGTGGAGGGTCAAGGCCCCCCCCCCCTACGTACGATTGCTACTGTTACCCAGTGGGGGAGGGGGCCTGGGTCAGATAATTACGCGCCAAAAGATGGCAGAACACAATATCCGAGACATCGGAGGTCTGGGACCGAAGACGGCGGAGACATCGATAACGAGAGGCGTGCTTGCCACAGAGAGCTCGCTGTCTAGTCTGGAGTGTTCTTAAGCTGAAGAACCCATGGGGCGATAATGGCACATGTCATGCTGCCGACGGTAGCCTCCTGCTCTTGCTGGAAGCGCTTCCACCCCTATCCATTCCCCCCATAGTGCCCCCGTTCCTCAGTCGGTCCCGCATTCCTTCATTTCCCGCCCGCTCTCACCCCCTTCCCTCCCTCTCCTGTCCTCCTTCCAGCTGCAGTCTCCTCGCCTTCTGTTTCTCACATTCCTCCCTCCCCCCTATCCCCTTTCCCCCATCCCTCTCCTCCACGCCACATCTCCTCTTCTCATGTACCCTCTCCCTCCCCTGACTGCCTCATGCTGTCATGTCACTGCCTACCCCCGCCTCTCCAACTCGCTCCCCCACTTCCGCCTTCTGCCGCCCCTCCGCATCCGCCTCTTCGGCCTAAACCCTTCGATATTTCCTCCCCCTGTGATGTTCTACTCACCCCGAGCGCCTTCCACCATCCTTACCTCGACGCCCAGACGTCACCGTAAGTGTACTAAGTTCCTCCGTTAACCCTGCACCCCTCCCTCGCTGTCATTCCCCCTTCCCCCTGCTGTTGCCGCAGCCGCAGCCGCATGCGGATCCTCCTCTTATTCCTCAACCCCCTCCTCCCCCTCCTCCTCCGCACAACTCGGCCACTTCTCGGGGAGACGTAAGACTCGGATTCGGGGGACTCGGGTTGGCCTGACGGAGCCGTCGGGAAAATGACGGGACCCAGCCTGAAATTTGACGCGAGCTCCCGCTCTACACATCCCACAGAAACCAGACTGTCAAGAACGGCAGCAAAACCGAGTTCTGGCGATCTCGAGTCTTATGGGGAGGCTGGAAACACTAAGGGCTGGAATCGCTGCCTATATATATATATATATATATATATACATATATATAATGGTCAGAGTGGGGAAAGTCGCGCTCGCGCAGGCCTGCAACAAACATAGCACAAAGGAGCCCCATGTCCCGACCACAAAGATTAGCCAGATGAAGGGCCCAACCATTTGCAGTTGTGGGTGCCGCCTTCAGTGGAGCTCCCTGTGAGGCCTTGAGGCGTGACGGGTATGCCGAAGTTGGGGCGCGTATGCCATGTGAGCGCAGCCTCTGGGCCCTACGTCTGTGGAGCTCCCTATGGGACCACGAACCGTGTGGAGGGTGTGTTCAAACGGGCGCGGGGCTGCCATGCGAACGAAGCCACTGGGGCCTTCGGTGGAGATCCCTATGGGGCCACGAAGCTTGTGAGGGGCGTGGGGAAGTGGGGTGGGGAGCCGCATGCGGACCCTCATATCAGGGCCCTCCGTGGAGCTCCCTATGGGACCACGAGGCTCGCGAGGGGCGTGGGGGCACGGGGCGGGCAGCCACATGCGGACCCTGACATCAGGGCCTTCGTCGGAGCTCCCACCAGGGCCACGAAACGTGTGAGGGGCGCACCGACATGGGCCGGGGGACCGCATGCGCAACCCCCGATAGGGCCACGACATGCGTGAGGAATGTGCCGAAATTGGCTGGGGGGCCACATGTGGTACTCCCCACCCGCCGGGGCCGAAGTTGGAACTCCACATGGGGCCACGAAAGGTATGAGGAGTGCACCGACATTGGCCGAGGGGCCGCACAGGCAGACTTTGTCTGGAGCTCCCCCTGGGGTCACGAAGCGTGCGAGGCGTGCGCCGAAACTGACACGCCGACGGCTGCGGCAGGGATGTGAGGAGGGAGGAGGGAAGAGGGGCGCGGAACGCTGTGGCTTCAGAACGAGGATCCAACACCACGGGATTGTCAGGATCAAAAACCTTTTCTGGCAACCGCAAGATCGCGCACGAGACCTTCTTTCGAGCCTGGCGCGGCCCGACGCCGGAAGCACTGCCGGAAGCCCACAACATTTCACACAACCGGACCCGGCCAGCAGATGTGTTCTTACCGTCGCTCGGACGTCCATTTCCCGTGTTTGTTTCGGTATCGTGCGTGGCTTTGTGGCCAAATGATCAAGGATGCTCCTCGATGGTCCTCGCCGAAGGAGAAAGGCACACGTCCGAGCGATGCCAGGGCAGATATGTTTCCAGCCTCCCCTGCGTTGCCCCGACCTTCGGCCGGATCTGCATCCGTCGCTGGCCGCGGCGCTCCCGGTGCACGACGGGCCAGGTGCTGGGCCGCGGCGGCCCGCGCTGCAACACAAGCCTCAGGTCGGGCACGTCCTCCTACAGGCCATTGTCGAAAAAGGGTTGTAAAATCGTCCCCAGACTATTGCTGGGCCGTTTCTGATCCTCCTCCTTCTCCTCCCTTTCTCCTCCTCCTCCTCCTCCTCCTCCTCCTCCTTCTCCTCCTCCTCCTCCTCCTCCTCATTTCCTCCTCCTCCTCCTCCTCTCCTCCTCCCCCTCCTCCTCCTCCTCCTCCTCCTCCTACTCCTCCTCCTCCCACTCTTCCTCCTCCTCCTCCTTCTCCTCCTCCTCCTCCTCTTCCTCCTCCACCTCCTCCGACTTAACACAGGCCATGGGGGCACGTCGCTCAAAGGCGGCGGTGCAGAGCCCACCGCCCATGCTGTGGCCGAGAGCTGCTGCTCAGCGTGTCGCGGTGGCGGCCCCGTGCGACACGCTGTGCCCCTCGAGCGAATGGCACGTCGCTCCGCTCCGCGGGGCCGGCGAACGGGAACAAGAAGCCCGGGGCGCTTTCGCCGGGGGACCAGGGAAGCGATTCGCGTGTCGCGACGAAGCGCAGTGGGCCAGAACTGGCGGCGCGACACGCCGAGCCAAAGCTTCTGACCGTAGTGAGAAGGAGCAGAACGCCACAACAGCCGACAGCTCAACGAACACACGGCTCAATCACAGGAGCCGCGTCGGACAACAACTTCAGGCCGACGACAGCACCGCATCGACACAGATCTTGGACTGGGCCCAAGATGGGTGCGTACACCTTTCTGGCTCGTACACTGGTACTGGGCTCAAGATTGGCCTTGCCAGGATCGGTGTCGGAAGATCGTTGGCGTGGAACGAGTTCTGTAGTCCCAAAACGGTGCGGTGCCAGACCGTGCGGCGACCTTCACGTCCACAAAGACCTCACCGCACGGTCCGTCACCTCGTCCATCCCCCTCCTCCTCCTCCTCCTCCTCCTCCTCCTCCTCCTCCTCCTCCTCATCATTATCATCCTCCTCATCCATCCCCCTCCTCCCCCACCCTCCCCTTCCCCTCCTCCTCCTCCTCCTCCTCCTCCTCCTCCTCCTCCTCCTCCTCCTCCTCCTCCTCCTCCTCCTCCTCCTCCTCCTCCTCCTCCTCCTCCTCCTCTCTTCCTCCTCCTCCTCCTCCTCTCCTCCTCCTCCTCCTCCTCCTCCTCATCATCATCATCATCATCATCATCATCATCATCATCATCATCATCATCATCATCATCATCATCATCATCATCATCATCATCATCATCATCATCATCATCATCATCATCATCATCATCATCATCATCACCCTTCTCCACCTACTCCTCCTCCTCCTCCTCCTCCTTCTCGTCCTCCCCCTCCTCCCCCTCCTCCTCCTCCCACCCAGCGGGGGGCCTGAGCCCAGGGCTGCCCTCGGAGGCGAGCAGCCTGGTGAGGCAAACCTGCACCCACGGCAGCGGTGCAGAGGGGCCGGGCTCCGCCTTCGAGAAGTCGCGGGTGCCTCTGCGGGGGGGCGCCCCTCGCGGAGCGCCTGCAGGCCGCGCCGCCCTCCCCGAGGCGGCGAGGAGGGCGACGAGGACGACGACGACGAGGAGGACGACGAGGACGAGGAAGGAGGACGACGAGGACGGCGAAGACGTCGAAGACCACGGGGACGGCGAAGAGGAGGAGGGCGACGAAGACGAGGGAGGAGCAGAGGAGGCAGAGGTGGAAGAGACGGAGACGAGCCGAGGCGCTGAAGAGGGAAGGGGAAGGAGCACACCTGGTGTCACATTCGCAATAACGCCCGTGCCCCTCCTTTCCCCCCCCCTGGTCACATCACGATTCGCACCCGCGCGGTCTGGGAACTAGCTATTCCAGAGTATTCCCAGAAGGCGAGCGCATGAATCGCGACGTACGTGACCAGCCCCCTTGCCCCCCCCCACCACCACCACCGACCCCCGCTCACGCCCGTTACCGCCAGGATGTATATATATATATATATATATATATAAGTATATGTACACCTATGTATGTATATATATATATATACACACATGCATCCTGACATGAATCGGCGGCGAGCCCAAGGGGAGGAATTCAGAGGGGGTGCTTTCTTTCAGAAGGATCGGCAGGCCCTGGGGCTTGTGAGAAGTTGTTCATCTGCAAAAACAGACACGGCGTCTCAGCAGAAGGCCGGAGTGCTTCTGAGAAGCCACGACACATTCTGAGAAGGAAGGCCTCCCTCTCACGTCCCCCCCCGGGCCCGCCGCCGAGTGAAGAGGAGGACGACGAAGACGAGGAACAATTCTTCTACGGCGGCAACAGAAATGCTCCAGCAGAGAACGCGGGCATGCGTGCTCCGAGCGACGAGCACCGCATCATCGGCAAAATGGGACAGCACAGATTGACCAGACGGCCGTGCATTTGTGCGACCCGGCCACCATGCAGCGACAGCGCGCAAGAGAACATCGCTCCTCCCTCCTTTACCTTGACAAGAGATATGCGTTCGTCTCCCCCCTCCACGTACCTCACCCGCAGAGGCCCAGGCCCGAGCCGACGAGGCCCCGAGCGAACTGAGGGCGTAGTCCGGCCGCCCTCCCGCAGTGGCCGCCTGTGGGGGCCGTGGTGGCCCAGGGTAGGCGGACGACGTCCCCAGCCACGGCCAGCGCTCAGACAGATCATGCAGTAGGAGCTCGACCACAGGAAACCCAACCCTGAGACACCAGGACGTCCACTGAGTTTTGGTGTAGGAACGCCACGCTGTCCCTCGCAAAACCATCGAAACCCAAGAAACCCAGGGCATCCTGGAGGCAAGCAAGGTGCTTCTTGGCACGGGTCTCCACTGCACTCGTCGCCCTCATCCGTCCACCCTCCCTCGCGCCTGGGCCCCGCCCCGTCCTCGTTCTTCTGTCCGGGAGCGCGGCGGGCCCTTCCTGTCCCCGACAACGACCGCTGGGGTGCGTTACGCCGAACCGCAGCAGGCTCTGACCGAGACGGAGGAACACAATAACGAAAAGCGCCTGCAGGCTGGGCACGAAGAAGCCAGGCGAAGCAGAGCCATCAACAGACTGCAGAGAACCAGAAGCACTGAAACCTCAGTCTTCGGCTCTCCGGTGCGTGAACGCCGCCGACAGCGGCGGGTGGGCTGGCTTCGGTCTATGGCTCACGAAATGGAGCGTGCGACACTCTGCGCAATCACATGCGGAAGGGCGTGCGGGCAAGTCTCTCAGGCGCTCGCGCCAGCCACTGGACCAGCTCTGTGGGCGCCGCCCTCGCGCCCGTGGCAGCGAGGTTCTCCGGCGGCCCCACGCCCCCAGCTTTTTGTAGGGCTGCGGCCTGCTGCACGAGCGCGCGCAAGACCAAACTTTGATCCTAGAATCCTCCTCCTCCTCCTCCTCCTCCCTGTCCTCCTCCTCCTCCCTGTCCTCCTCCTCCTCCTCCTCCTCCTCCTCCTCCTCCTCCTCCTCCTCCTCCTCCTCCCTCCTCCTCCTCCTCCTCCTCCTCCTCCCGTCCTCCTCCTCCTCCTCCTCCTTCTCCTCCTCCTCCTCCCCCTCCTCCTCCTCCTCCTCCTTCTTGTCCTCCTCCTCGTTCTCGTCCTCGTCCTCGTGCTCGTCCTCCTCCTCCTCTTCCCTCTCCTCCCTTAGCTCTGACAGGAGCAGACCTGTTCAAATGCCCGGCATAGGCGCAACAAGCTCGAGCGGCACATCCTTAACAACGATAACCGCTCAAAACATTGTATTACCACAGTGCGACCCTACCTAGACGTTGGAGCCCCTAGGAAAGCAGCATTAGTTGCTATGCTATGCTATGCTATGCTATACCATGCAATGCCATGTCATGTTGCGCTATGCTATGATATGCTATGCTATGCTATGCTACGCTATGCTATGGTATGCGACACTATGCTATGATATGATATGGTTTGCTTTGTCCTGCTGCACTGTGCTATGCTAAGCTATGATATGCTATGACATGCTATGCTAAGCTGCGCTATGTTATGTTATGCCGTACCATGCTATGATATGATATGGAATGGTATACTGCGCTATGGTATGCGATGTTATGTTATGATATGATATGATATGACTGACTATGTTATGATATGCTATGCTATGCTATGCTTTGCTATGCTATGCTAATGCAGCGCAGCGCTATGCTAAGCTAACCCCCTATGCAGAGCCTAGGTAGGGAATTACATCCATGCTAATGCTAAAGCTCAGCGAAGCTAAGATGAAGGTAAGCTAAGCTAAGATAAACCTGAGCTAAGATGAAACTAAGCTAAGCCAAGATGAAATGAGCTAAGCTAAGATGAGATAAGCAACGCTAAGCTAAGGGAACGTCACTGGGTGAACCGCGGGGCGGATCCTGGGGGAACCGCCCGTGGCGTTTTCCACTGCCCGGCCCTTTGAGCCAGCACGGTAAGAACCCTTCTAGGCAGAGCCTAGGTAGGGAATAAGCGAGCAGGCGCAGTTTGTCAAGGAACAACATGCCCGTTTGTACAGGCCCCCGAGATCATAGGTCTCCAGGGGCACACCGCGTCCCGCGCCCATGCGATTGAGCAATATCAGGCCTTGGGCCGTCCGAAAGGATGGCCAAAGCGGCTTGGCGCCGAGTCTCAGGCTGGCAGTGCTTTCATCCATCAGGTTTCGAAGTGGCGTTCCCCTCCTCCGCCCGTCACAGGCTACAGCACCAGCAACGCCGATCTGGCGGATCCTCAGCACGCTGCAGGCGAGGCGTCGCTGGAGTGGGTCAAGCTTCAAATATCCTCAGGTCAGGACAGCTCGGGCCCCGAGGACAGACCGTCGCATTGGGCCCGGTTTGAATACCCGTTGGTCCACCTGGATCGCCAGCAGTTCACTGACATCTACTGGAGCTTTCCGCCGCACACAAGGATCGAGGCCGACCACCGGCACCCCTGTTAGCGGGCATGGCTTCCTGATTGAAGGGGCCCTGGGACATACAAATAAATAGACACAAATAACGGGATTCCGCATATTTGCCTACATTTTCTGTGGTTTTTGTCTTCCCCCCCACTTCCCATATTTTCCCATATCACCTGGGGAATCGACGATTCATTGTGTCCGTGTTTTTCCCCCGCCTGACTGATGAAGGTAAGGACTGTCCCATCGAGCTCGTCAGGCTCATCTCCCGCACGGCGCTATGGCCAGAGCAAGGTGAGATACATCAGATACAGTGGGCACGCCCTGCTCTCGAAGGACACTGGTGGTACTCGTTCTGTCGGCCCCCTCCCCGCCCTCAACGCGCGCCGTGAAGCGTGCGCACTCTGGTCTGTTCCATTCGGGGATCTTCCGACCCGGGTCAATCCAGACCCGGGTCAGCAGGAAACCAAACAACTGCAATGCAGGAAAAAAGGTGCAACGCAGGTCTTCGCAAACCCGGGTCAGCCAATATGCGCGGCCGCCTCGCGGCCACGAGCGGCTCGCTAACCTGGGTCAGCCAGAGGGGGTCTTCGCAGGATCCTGCCGGATCCGGTGTCCTGGCTGACCCCCGTTTGCATTGACCCCCGTCTCTTGAGCCCCGTTCCATGACTGGGAGCGCTCCGCCGGGCGCTCACGTGACTTCAGAAGCCCTGGAAGGGGCGCCGAGGACCCAGCACGGCACCACGTGGTGCACGACGAAGGGAGGGCGAAGGGAGAGGTGACGGCCCTGTTTTCCACAACCACCACCATCAGTTGGAGGGGGGGAGGAGGAGGACGACGAAGAGGACGAAGAGGAGGAGGTGGAGGAGGAGGAGGAGGACCCCCTCCCCCTCCAACTCATGGTGGTGGTGGTGGTGGAGAACAGGCTCTTCAAGAGGAGAAGGTCTCGGCCACATCGGCGCTTGACTTGTCAACGGCATTCTAGCATGTCCCCCCGGCCGTGCTGTGGGCGGTCGCCCCACGTTGCGACTTCCCGCAGCAGCTAGCGATCGAATGATCGGCACACATATATATATACACACCAATACGACCACCCTTCGGGTGATAAGGAAGTTCGGTGGGGGGGAGGAACCAACGTCTCACTCGTTCGGTCTCAGTATCGATCTCACTATCGATCTCACTATCGGTCTCAGTATCGGTCTCGCTCGATCGATCTCACTCGGTCGATATCAGTAGAACTATTTCATTCGATCGATCTCACAATCGATCTGACTGTCGATCTCACAATCGATCTCACCATCGATGTCACGATCGATATCACAATCGATCCCACATCGGGTCTCACTATCGATCTCACAATCGATCTAACAATCAACGTCATCATCATTATCATCAGCACTATCATCGTCATCAACGTCATCATCAACATCATCATCATCATCATCATCATCATCACCATCGGGACACCATCATCATCACCTCGTCACCATCCTCATCAACATCATCATCGTCAGCATCACCATCATCGTCATCATCATCGGGACACTATCATCGTCACCACCATTGTCAACATCATCCGCATCGGGACACCACCATCATCATCACCGGAGCACCACCACCATAATCATCATTCTCATCTCATCATCATCCTCATGAACACCATCATCAAATTCATCATCATTGGGACACCATCATCATCATCATCATCATCATCATCATCATCAGCAACATCATCATCAACATCATCATCATTGGCACACCAACCTCATCGTGACCATCATCATCACCATCATCACCATCATCGGGACACCATCATCATCACAATCAGCATCATCACCATCATCGGGCCACCACAAAATCATCATCATCTTCACCTCATCCTCATCCTCATCATCAACATCATCATCATCGGGACTCCATCATCGTCATCATCACCATCATCATCGGGAGACCATCATCATCATCACCATCATCATCAACGTCAGCATCATCAACCTCATCATCATCACCATCATCGGGACACAATCATCATCACAATCATCATCATCATCATCATCATCATCATCATCATCATCATCATCATCTCATTATCATCTCATCATCATCATCAACAGCATCAGGATCATCAACCTCATCATCATCATCATCGAGACACCATCATCATCAGCATCATCAGCAACATAAATCATTATCAAAATCATCACCATCATCATCACCACCATCACCATCATCATCATCAACATCGTCAACATCATTATCATCATCATCGGGACAAGATCATCATCACCACCATCACCATCATCATCATCAACATCATCGTCATCATCATCCTCATCATCTTCAGCATCAACATCATCATCATCATTATCATCAGCATCACCATCATCATCATCGTCATCGCCATCGTCATCATCATCATCATCATCATCATCATCATCATCATCATCATCATCATCATCATCATCATCATCATCATCATCGGGACACCGACGGGACACCGGCGGGACACCGGCGAGACACCGCGGGCCACCGGCCCGCGGAAAGGAATCATTTGGTCCGGCCCCGCCTCAGCCGGAGGCGGGACACCGGCGGGACACCGCGGGCCACCGGCGCCCCGAAAGGAATCATTTGGTCCGGCCGCGCCTCAGCCGGAGAAGACTTTCTTCTCGCCCGCCCACGCAGCTTCGCCTCGCCCGCACGCACGGCACGCACGAACACGAAACCGAAACCGATTTCCCGGAAGGGGGGCTCTCCGTTCCACTTCGATATCACCCCCTCACCTCCTATATATATATATATATACACCTCCACGGGGCTCATCACCTGTCGTCGGGGCCCTATCGCAACATACGATTCGCACCTTGTCGGCCGTTGTGACAGATGGGTCGGACGCACCCAGGCGCTCAAGATGCATGTGCTACAGGTCACCGATGTCATTCGCCGTCGATGATGCTTCCAATTGCACATCGAACTCTGTGTCGATGACCTCCGCATGCAGGTGCGCGGAGCCCGAGTTATCCCTGCCATGTTAGCACGTGTCGTTGTTATATCGAGCAGATGAAATCTGTTTGGCCCATCGCTGTTTCGAAGGTCACTCGCCAAGGTGAGAAAAGGGAACGGATTTGCGCTCTCGGCTCAGGCTGCGGCCCGACAGTGTTGCCAAGGATGGGCACGGCGTCTGGGGCTCACCGTGTCCACGGCTAGCACGCAGCTTGGCGTCGACAGCGCTGGGGGCGTGCCTGTGCGAGCTTGCAGTAAGATACTTCAGCGTTTCAAGCTGGCCAAGAAGCGCGAAGCCAAGTTGCGCTCCCTCAGCAAGCAGGGGGCACGCCTGGCTGGAGTGGTGCGTCAGAGCGTCATCCCCTCGGTCACCCACGGAACCAGCTGCTCAGGTGCCCCCCCCGTCTCCCTCGAGCACATGCGAGCCATGGTCTCTGGCAGCCTGGGGGTAACCCTATGGGGGCGCGATCGCGTGCCCAGGTTATGGGCTTACCAGGCGGATCCACTCGCGGAAGCCTCCCAGCGCCCCCTGGGCATGCGTGGCAGCCAGGCCTGGAAGGGGGACCGCGCGGCCGACGTGGCCCGAGCCTGGTGCCAAGAGGGCGGCCGCGCGGCCGCCCGCTGGCGCCGTCCACTGGACAGGCCTTGGACGCAGGTCCGAGGGCCCGCCTCCGCCTGCGACCTCACACGGCAACGCCTGGGCTGGACATGGCCAGCATGGCACACGTTCTGTCGTTGCACAGGGGAGTTGTCGACATGCGTCGGGTCGCTCCCAACACGGTGCGGAGAAATGCATCGCGCTCTGGCTTCAGCACCAGGAGCTGGCTGCTTGGCCCGCTCGCCGTCAGATGCCCGTCCGCCGGCCCTTTCTCGAGCCCACCAGTGCCTGTCTCACATCTAAGAAGAAGAAGAAGAAGAAGAAGAGACGAGGACAGCGGCAGGCGGCCATGATGGCTTATGTAGGAGGCGATTTCTGGACTCGGGACAAGTTATGGCACGCTGGATGCTGAAACGATCGCACGTGTCAGCAGTGATACTAACCAGGAAACGAGCACCTCTGATTATGTTCATGCCCGGCGTTTGCATGACCGAGACAGGAAACTGGCGAAGAGTTCCCTGAGATTGCACACCGCACTGCGACCTCCGCCGCCCCCTCCCCCCTGTTCTCCAGGGCCCTCGCCGAGCACCCTCTCGGGAACCCCTCGAGCAGGACATCACGCCCGCGGCCGAGGCCCCTGGACCCAAATCTAGGGGACGGCCCTCTCTTGCCGGGGGTGGCTTTAAGTCGGGCGTGTACCCCTACAGGGGGATTTTGGGCGAAAAATTAGAACTCAAAAAAAACTCAAACAATACACCCCAAATATTCAAACATAGTAAAAAAGAATCGTCCTCAGACTGTTTTTTACTATTTTGGAGTATTCCCCCTGTAGAGGGACACGCCAGACTTAAGGGTGGCTCACAGTCAACTCGTATCAGAAGGATGCGCATTAAGGATGCAAGGGCCCTGGAAGGCCGCGTCGACGCTCTTAGGGCGGAGCGCGGCGAACGAAAGCGGCCAAGGATGGACCGAGGAGGCAAGGATGCGAGGGTACCCTTGGGAAGGCTGCACATCCTTCCCATGCGGGTTGACTGCAGGCGCAGTCCGCTCTGCGCGCCGAACTATCTGGCGTCCCGTGTGGGCTCGCCATGGGGCGGTACCATTAGGGGGGAGATGTCCTCCTACAGGCGGAATTTTGGAGATTAATCAAAAGTGAACAAAAAAGATTCAAACGTAGTCCCAAAATGATCAAAAACTCGTCCCCGTATTATGTTTTGACACTATTTTTGGATAGTCTCCCTGTAGAGGACACGCCCGCCCTAACGGTACTGCTCTGTGCTGGCACAGATGCTTATTCGCCGATGCATCGGTGCTTGCTGCGCGGGCGATCCAAACATTGCTGAACACGCCACCGCCGCGCTGCCTTCTGGCTGCGGATGTGGAAGGTCCTCGAAGATTCGTTCGCGGGAGAGGGGGGGGTTGTTGGTGGCCTAAATCACGGGGCACCCCCAAGCCCAGCTCGATATTGCTCGAGGGAGGGGAATATCTGCAGATCGTGCTGGGAAGCTAGAAGCGCAGACAACCGGTCCGAGGCCGGTGTAGCGCTCTGCCCACTTCCCCAGCACCTGCTCGATAATTGGCGGATCAGGCCGAATGGAGTCACATCTCTCCTAGGCTTGGTACACGTCGTTCATTTCTAATCGTGCTCATTTCAAATTGTGCTCGTTTATACTTGTTCCTGGCCCCCTAGTGGCCAGGAAGAGGCCCAGGACAGAACAATTAGAAATGAAAGGATCTTGGCCCCCAAAAATCAAAGAACTCTCGAAGAATTAGAAACGAACAATGTGTAGGCTCTCTCACCTTGAAGGCGGGGACCTTTGCGGACACCACAAGGCGACCCGAAGATGCCAGAGCCCCACGCCCCCGCTCGCCAGAGTCCATCGAACCCCTGCCGCTCCTGCGCCGAGCCGGCACATTGTTGCATGGGCGCGCGGCGCCCGGCTGTGTAAGCATTGCAAGAAGCCTCTCGCTCGTCCCAGGCACGTGACAGGTTGGCGCGCCAGGCTTGCTCGGAGCGAATCTTCTCCTCGCACTCGCGATGGAAAGGGGAAGGCTCGAGCTGACTGGGCTCCACTTGGGGGGCCACGACGGCACCGCCTTTCCCACGCGGGTCCCCACGCCTTCCGCGGCCGACGTGGGGAATCTTCCTGCCGAGCTGCGCGTGTGCCGTGCCCCTCGGTCGTCCAGGGGGCTCCTCAGGATCATGATGCCAAGACTCGCTGGCATCGATCGCCGAAGTGCCGCCACCTGCACCTGGCCACCACTTTCGAGGGAGATGCCTCTACCCGTAGCTGAAGCCAAGTGCTCGATTTCTGCGAAGCGTCTGGCCCTTACTATCCCAGAGGCCTCAGATGGGCTAGAAGGATCGCGCCGCATCGCCGGTACATCGGCGATGCATCGGCGATGCATCGGCGATGCATCGGCGACGTCGTCGTGAAGCAAATCGGGCCATCGAGCCGCATCGGCGATGCATCGCCGATGCGGCGCGATCCTCCGGCCCCACCTACTCGGACCCCATCTGGGAGGCCTACACGTCGTTCATTTCTAATCGTGCTCATTTCTAATTGTGCTCGTTTCTACTTGCTCCTGGCCCCCTAGTGGCCAGGAAGAGGCCCAGGATAGAACAATTAGAAATGAGAGGATCTTGGCCCCCAAAAAATCAAAGAACCTTCGGAGAATATGCAATGAACGCTGTGCAGATATCCTCCGCCTCGTCTTCTCCGAATGACGGGTTCGGAGGGCGGCCGGGGGAAGGACGCAGAAGCCGGTGAACCAGCCCGATCGAGGGTGGAGCCGCGGAGGCCCGGGAGGCGCAGGGGCTCCGCGGAGGCCCGGGCCCTGCGCGAGGCGCAGCTCTCGCTCCGGCGCCGGGCAGCCCAGGCGCCGCTCGGAGGCGCTCTGGCAAGCCCTCGCGTCCTCCGAAGCTTCGGACTAGACTGCACACTGTCTTCCGCGCCCCCGATAGAGGGCAGAAGATCCACCCCGACGGTGATCACCCCGACCAGCGAAGCCGTTTAGTCAACGTGCCCCGAGAAGGACCCGAGCAGGGCGGGGCTATTTCGTTAACGCCCAGGGCCGTGTAGTAAACGCCAGTGATCGGGTCCGGGTGGTTTTTCCTCCCTGGACTCTAGTCCCAACAGTGTGGTCCCTGCTCTTTAAGGCCAGGTTGCCCTGGTAAGCAAGCCGTCGCGAAGCACTCGCAGGCTTTCTGATCGCGGGAACACGGAACCTCCTCCTTCTCCTCCTCCTCCTCGTCCTCGTCCTCGTCCTCGTCCTCCTCCTCCTCCTCGTAATTCTGCTGAGGCAATCCCCATGAGGACTTCGATATGTACGTCTGCACGACTGCGCAAGACACAACTTGATCTCCGACCGAAATGGGCTCACGGAGCTCTTGACCCAATCCCCTGGACTCATGCGCTCCCCGTTCATGACAATTAATGCTGACGAGAAGGATGTGGGATGAAGAGGGCGAGGCTGGCCAGCCGGAATGGCGCCCCGTGGGGCCGTGGCCAATGCACACGCACCGAGCTACGCTCGATCTAAACATGGCCCCCACTAGGAATCCACTGCGCAAGCGGGGTATAGAACGACTGGCCATGCTTGTTGCGATGGCAGCGGCATGGGTAAGGGACGAGTTGGGAGGCGGCGGGCGAGGCTGGCCAGCCAGAATGGCAGCGCCCCGTGAGACCTTGGCCAATGCACACGCCCGAACCACGCTCGGACCAAGCATGGTCCCGACCATCCGCCACCGCGCTTGCAGCGGGTAGTGAGTGTCGGCCATTCTGTCTTTGGCGATCGCTTCTTCTTGAGAAGCAATTATTCGCCCCTCCCCCGCGACGCATCCAGCCTAAGATGCGTCGATATGTGAAACCACGTTCCTGCGACCTGGGATTTCCAACTCAAAATCTGCAAACGGGAACATGATCGACCGATACAACAATACATACCAAACAAGGCAATGTTTTCGAAACACCTGATTGGGCGACTGGCAATCGCAATGCTTAACGTACCAATCGTGATGAACCGTTCCAGGGGCTGTATTGTGATGCGACGTGCGGGTTTAGATGTGTCATGCCACGGTGCACTGCGTTGCGCCCTATAGCGTTGTAGATAAAGCCGTCCTTAACATCCGAATCCTGACCGAAATGATCGTAAGCTCGAGCTGTCTGAACGCATGGCTCGCCCAGAGCTGATTGCGATCAAAACGTGCGGTGCGCGCAGCTCGAGATCAAGACCCGATTCCGCTTCGACGCGTTACGGGCCAAGAAAGGGGCGAATCCGAACAGATGTGGAACGCACCGACGATGGACGGACCAAAACGCGATGAACCGAGACGCGACGAACTGACACACGACGAACCGATCAATACGAACCCAAACGAAGGCCCAACCGACCCTATGTAACTGAACCCGGGCAAAACAAGCCGTCACTGGACGAGCCGAATGCCTTTCGCCTCGCCTTCCTGAAACCACATGGCGTCTCATGCCAGGGGAGCCGAACGCCGAAAACCAAGAACCCATCGCAAAGTACCAGGGGTGTGCGTCTCCAGGGCCACGATCCCGGCGAAAATGGTGAATGATCCTTATGCTGCGGACCTGTGCTGCGTCATGTCGTGAGGACTTGATCCGTGTTCCATCGCGTCGTGGATCGAGTCGTCCTTGGCATTCGGATCCTGACCGAACTGATCTGGGTCTTAAGCTCGAGCTGCCTGAACGCATAGCTCGCCCAGAGCTGGTTGCACTCAGGGCGCGAAGCCAGCTCGAGCTCAAGACCCCATTCAATTCCGAAGCAGGACGAACTCAGAGACGGAACACCGAGAGGTTCTCATAGGCAACCCAGCTGCAACATGTCGGCGTGCGGCACCGCCCGAGGGGTAGAGCCGCACGAAACTCACTGCTCCAGTTCAAATCGAAATGGAACTTCACCGTGAATCTAAAAACCGAATGGCAATTCGCCTACCCTACGCAGATGGAGGCGGGCTGGGGACAAATTACCATTCTGAAAAAGAACCGTGGGCCCACGCCTTTTCCGGGAAAAAGGAGGGCACTCAAGAGGCAGGGACGGGCCGCTTTGTCAATGTCCACAGTTTGACGCAGGCGCCCTTGCCTGGATCGAGCGACTTCTGCGCTCCCTCATTGTCCTGCGCCGCTGGCGGACAGGACTCTTTTCAAACAGACTGCAAATTCGAGATGTGCGGGCGGATGGTGACAAGTACCAGAAATACCAAATGACGTCAGCGCATTGGCCTTGTCGTGTGGTGGGCCGCCCGGCCATCTTGACAACCACCCATGATCTGCACACGTTATGTCAG
The DNA here is from genome assembly GCA_963575745.1 of Prorocentrum cordatum. Lineage (NCBI taxonomy): Eukaryota > Dinophyceae > Prorocentrales > Prorocentraceae > Prorocentrum > Prorocentrum cordatum. Next base: position 387,149 of record CAUYUJ010011891.1, read on the forward strand.
CTAGATGCGCGGCTGCAACAGGCGCCGCTGCCCAAGGCATCGCGCATCGCATCCTGCTGGTTAGAGTCGTGTCATTGTTTTTTTCGAGCTGCGCGCTTGCTACTGGAATGATCGACCCCCGAACCCGGAAAGGTATTTAGAACTGCGAGGCTGGGGGACGCTTCCGAGTGCCTCAATTGGGCGATGGCAAGTGGCAGTGCTGAAGATACCAACGGTGATGCTGTGCCAGAGGCTGTGTTGTGCTTCTCTGCGCTGTGCCGCGCCACACAAAGACATGCTGGAACAAGCCAGTGGACGTGCCAGGGGACGTGCCAGGGGACTCGCCGCGCGATGTGCCAGGGGGCGCGCCACGGGACGCGCCACGGAACGTCCCAGCGGACCTGCCAGGGGACCTGCCAGGGATCGTGCCAGGGGACTCGCCGCACAACGTGCCCAGAGGAAGCACCAGGGAACGTGCCATGGAGCGTGCTCGAGGGTCACGATCCCTCGTAAGTCACGGTGCGTCCGCGCTCCCAAGGCTGAGATCCCGCGAAAATGACGCTGCGTTCGCGCTCCCAGGTCCACGAAGCACTCCGCGGAGGCTGCCTAGAAGAACCCCCCCTCTCCAGAGCAGAAAGCAATACATTTCAACATTGGGATGCGTATTCGGGTGGCGCTTTTCGCCCCCCGCCCCCCTCGCCGTCTCCTGAAAATTCGGCGCTTGACGCGAAGGCGCGAACCCTCACACATTACACTGCGTCCACGCTCCCGAGGCAGCGATTCCCCATTAATCACGCTGGGTCCGCGCTCCCAGAGCCAAGATCCCTCGTACATTACGTTGGGTTCGCGCTTCCAGGGCCGCGTTCCCTTGTAAATTACAGAAGAGCCGGGTCCACAAGAAACCTCCCACGAGAAGCCCAATCCGCAGACCCCTGGACATCCATGGAGTTCTGGCGCGGGTCTCCATCGCAAAACCATCGAAACGCAAGGAACCCAAAGCACCCTGGAGGCAAACAGGGTGCCTCTTAGCATGGGCCATTGTGCGGTGGAGCCACGCTCCCAGGGCCACGATCCCTCGCAAATTGCGCTGCGTCCGCGCTCCCAGGGCCCCGAGCCTTGCCGCCAGGTGCACGGCGCCCGCGCTCTCCCAGGGCCGCGATCCATCAAAACACAAGTGGCACGCGTGCCCTGGCTCTTGCACCAAGGAGGCTTTCGCCTCCTTCCTCCATGCTTCCGTGGCCCGGGGGGGAGGGGGGGGGGGCGGACGGCGAACGGCGAACGAGAACAAAAAGGGTTCCGAGCTCTAGAACACAGCAGCTGCGCAAGATAGTAACTGTGCCTGTGCACTCCCAGGGCCACGCACATTACGCGGCGCCTGCGCTCCCGGGGCCACGATCCTCCGCAAATGACATTTCGCCCGCCCCCCCCCCAAGGAGGCAATCCATTATAAGTTGCGCTGCGTCCGCGCTCCCAGGGTTAGGTCGGGCGTGTCCCCCTACAGGCGCATTTTGGGCGAAAGCTACAAGATGTTCACTACGTAAACAAAAGCAATCAAAACAGATTCGAAAAACCGTGCCCAGACTGTTTTACTCTTTTTGAATATTCCTCCTCCAGAGCGGCAGGCCCGCCTGAACCCAAGGATGCAATCCATGGTAAGTTGCGCTGCGTCCGCGCTCCCAGGGCCACGGCCCCTTTCGAATTACATGGAATCTCCCAAGACCAGGATCCATTGTAAATTACGCTGTGCCCGCGCTTCCAGGGCCAGGACCCCTCGTAAATGAAATGCGCCCGCCCACCCCCAAAGGCCACGATCCCTTGTAAATTGCAATGTGTCGGCGCTTCCAGGGCCAGGATCCTTCGTAGACTGCGCGGCGTCCGCGCTCCCATGGCCACGATCCCCGGTAGATGACGGTGCGACCGCACTCTCAGAACCACATGGGCATCCTGGGGTACCCAGGCCATTCAACTTCTGCAAAACAAAATTAGCCTGGCGAAGAACCCAACCATATGCAGTTGTCAGTACCGCAGCTGCGGGTTTCATCTTCAGTGGAACTCCCCATAGGACTACGGAACATTTGAGGGGTGTGCCGAGATGGGTGCCACTGGGGCATTCGGCGAAGCTCTCTATGGGGACATGAAACACGCGCGGGGCGTGCCGACATGGGTGGCGGAAAAGCATGTGAGGGCCGCCAGTGGGGCCTCCAGTGGAGCTCCCTATGGGTCCCCGAAACATGCTGCTGCGGGGGGGGTGCTGGGATGGGCGGCGGAGACGCATGTAAGCGCCGCTACTGGGGCCTTCGGTGGAGCTCCCTATGGGGCCACGAAGCGCGTGAGAGATGTACTGGGATGTGTGGCGGGGACGCATGTGAGCGCCGCCACTGGGGCCTTCGGTGCAGCTCCCTATGGGGCCACGAAACGTGTCAGGGGTGCGCCGAATTGGGTGCGGGTGGTGACGCATGCGGGCGGTGCCACTGGGGCCTTCGGTGGAGCTCCCTATGGGGCCACGAAACCTGTTGTTGTGAGGGGCGTGCCGGGATGGGTGGCGGGGACGCATGTGAGCGCGGCCGCTGGGGCCTTCGGTGCAGCTCCCTATGGGGCCACGAAACGTGTGAGGGATGTGCCGAATTGGGTGGGTGTGGGTGGCGCATGAGAGCGCCGCCACTGGGGCCTCCGGTGGATGATGGGGCCACGAAACCTGTGAGGGATGTGCCGAAATGGGTGTGCGGGACGCATGCGCATGTGAGCGCCGCCACTGGGGCCTTCGGTGGAGCTCCCTATGGGACCACGAAACGCGTGAGGGGTGTGCCGAAATGGGTGTGCGGGACGCATGCGGGCACACCCACTGGGGCCTTCGGTGGAGCTCCCTATGGGGCCACGAAACGTGTGAGGGGTGTGCCGCGGCGTTGGGGCCACTCCCATCGCGTGCCGGGCGGTGCGGGCGGCAGCACTGGGGCCTTCGGTGGCTCCCTATGGGGCCACGAAACGTGTGAGGGGTGTGCCGAATTGGGTGTGCGGGACGCATGCGGGCGGCAGCACTGGGGCCTTCGGTGGGGCTCCCTATGGGGCCACGAAACGTGTGAGGGGTGTGCCGAATTGGGTGTGCGTGACGCATGCGGGCGGCAGCACTGGGGCCTTCGGTGGGGCTCCCTATGGGGCCACGAAACGTGTGAGGGGTGTGCCGAATTGGGTGTGCGTGACGCATGCGGGCGGCAGCACTGGGGCCTTCGGTGGGGCTCCCTATGGGGCCACGAAACGTGTGAGGGGTGTGCCGAATTGGGTGTGGACGCATGCGGGCGGCAGCACTGGGGCCTTCGGTGGGGCTCCCTATGGGGCCACGAAACGTGTGAGGGGTGTGCCGAATTGGATGTCACTGGGGCCTTCGGTGGGGCTCCCTATGGGGCCACGAAGCGCGTGAGGGGTGTGCCGAAATGGGTGTGCGGGACGCATGCGGGCACACGCAGTGGGGCCTTCGGTGGAGCTCCCTATGGGGCCACGAAACGTGTGAGGGGTGTGCCGAATTGGGTGTGCGGGACGCATGCGGGCGGCAGCACTGGGGCCTTCGGTGGGGCTCCCCATGGGGCCACGAAACGTTTGACGGGTGTGCCGAAATGGAGGATGATGACGATTATGATGATGATGAGAAGGAGGAGGGAGGAGGGGGAGGAGGAGCCGGAGCGGGAGCGGGAGCGGGCGCTGTCTCTTCAAAACGAGGACCCAACACCACAGGATGGTTGGGGAAAAAACATCCTGCGCGAGACATCCTCGAGGATCCTGCGCGCAGGACGCGCCGCCCTCGAGCGGGCACGCGAAAAGTATACAATGTCGACGTTTATGAAAAATGCGAGGGTCTCCAGACTGCTTTATTCATTGAAGAGACTGCGCGAAAAAAGCTTCGCACCATTTCGTACCAAGGAAGACGGGGGTCTGCGGACCCCGTTATTCTCCAATGATCAAAGATAGAGGGCGCACTTTCCGCGAGCGGGCACTCGCGAAACGCATGCTTTTTCACAGCATGGGGCTTCACATAATTTGCTCATCGAGCGGGAACAAGCCCGCCCTCTTCAAGCATGGCACCGGGGGGCAATGGAAAACTCTGAGAAAATGAACCCTGGGCCCGAGACCTTCCCAGGAAAAAAATCCCGTCGTAAGATTATGTTCCTTAGAGTGGACGCGTGTCCACAAGAAGCCTTCCACAAGAAACCAAACCCTGAGACCCCAGGAAGTCCACTGGTTTTGGTGTGGGAACGTCGTGGTTCTTCACAGCATAATCATCGAAGCCCAAGAAACCCAGGGCATCCTGGAGGCAAGCAGGGTGTTTCTTGGCATGGGTCTCCACTGTACGACACGAGCATGCTTGGTCCATCTGGCCTAGAGGCCTCCTCGATGGGGTCGGATTAGATGGGGTCGGAGGATCGCGCCGCATCAGCGATGCACCGGCGATGCATCGTCGACGTGGGCGGTGCATCGGCACCGCCGGCATGGCGAAACACGGGCTCCACATCGAGCCTCATCGTCGATGCATCGGCGATGCGGAGCGATCCTCCGAACCCATCGCCTCCGAACCCATCTACTCCGACCCCATCTAGGCCTAGATGCCCCCTCCCGAGCCCCCTTCCTCCACACCGCACTGGGCCACAGCTGGCCGTCGCCTCCACTGGGGGCGGCGCCCCGTCGGCAGCCGCGAGCTGTGGCTCGCGCCTTCGAGGAGGGCCGAACCTGCGGGCCCCAAGAACGTACACCACCACCGCCACGCTGACTCCCTCCTCCCCCCTCCGCCCTCCTGCTCCTCTCCTCCCTCCTGGGAGGGGGATGGGGGTGAGGGAGGTGGTGGTGGCGCAGATGCTTGGGCCCCGCAAGAACTGCACCTGGCCTCAGCAACCCGGAGGCCGGTGGCCGGACGCGCGGGCTGGGGCCGCCGCGCCGTCCAGGCGGGCCCCCAGCTCCGCGAACTGCCCCTCCGCCCAGGCGCCGAAGTCGGCCTGGGCCGCGCGCACGAGGTGCAGCCCGCAGCCGAGGGCGTAGACGTCCATGCTGGACGCCTCCCCCTTCAGCCGCATGCAGCCCTCCAGGAAGGCGGAGAGGTGGACCGTCCTCTCGCCGCGCTGGCGGGCCGGGCCGGAGTCGTAGGAGGCGAGCATCTTGAACAGCATCCTCGTGTCCTTCCGGGTCAGGCCCCGCGCATCGAAGTGTTTCCGGAACTCCGGCTCGCGCATGTAGCCCACGAACTGGCCGAAGGTGACGCGGTCCTGGTGGGCTTCGTCCATGGAGGACACCAAGCGGGTGAGCTCGCGTGCGTCTTCCAGGTCCGCGTGGCACTGGTCCAGCCTCTCGTTTTCCGAGCATGGTTTTGCGATCTCCATGGCTTTGTCCAGAAAAACACTGGTAACGATATTCATCACCGCGAGGAACATGAACATTATGTAGACGACATACACAACGCACGCAAAGCCTCCTAGTGGCTCCAGCCTCTCGTAATCCGCCGAACCTTTGTATGTCTACGAGCGTGTGAGTTCCCCTCCCATAATCCCCCTCCAGGGACCCCAGACTGCACGTTTGACCCCTCCCCCCAAGGGCCCGGCACGACCCCCGGCCGAACTCACCGGGGCGTCCAGCCCTCCCCTGGCTCCTCTGGCTGCGCCATAATGGCTCCCGAGATCTCCAAGACGACCAAGAAAGCGTTCAGAGAACCCACTACAGCGGTATGATGGCCTCCAGAGGCCCGAAACAATATTCAACTCGCCTCCGGGAGGGTCTACGAAGCCTCGAAAACGCCCAAAGAGGCGTCCAAGGGCACCCCCAAAAGGGCCCCAAGAGGCAACAATCATGAATTGCCCTTCGGTGTTTGAAACATTGTGGCGTTCTTGCCTTTTCGGTTCTCCCACTCTCCAAGATGGCCCAAGAAACCCCAAATATCGACCCAAGAGAACCAAGAGCCCTCCAAGATGGACCGACAGCGGCTCAAGAGGGCCCCGAGACTGCGCAAGAGGCCTCCAAAACGACCCCTGAAGCCCCCAAAGGCGGCTCCACGAGGGGAACCAGACGGGATCCAAATTGACATTTCGAGCCCTCGGCACCAAGAAACCCAAGAGGTCCCAAGAGGCCCCAAACGGCCCCCAGGATACCTCAGGACGACCCCAAGAGGCCCCCAGAGACACCCAAGATGCCCCAAGAGGCCTCGACGAGAGAACCATAACCAAACATGTTACAACAAGTTTTGGCTACAATTTGGCCTCCAGGGAGGGGACACCCTGCGCGAGCGACTCGTTCCCCGGTCCCTGTCAAACGACTCGTTCCCCGATTGTTCGACTCGTTCCCCGGCGGAAATAATACCGATTTGAAAGAACTCGCTCCCCGGCGGACCTCGTACTCTAAACCGCTGTCAAGATGTTGTAGCGACCATAAACGCGAGTTCAATCCTTACACGTAGCCACCTACGTTGCCGCCGAAACAACGTGAACCCGACCGGGGAACGAGTTCGTCAGAGATGATGTTGTAAAAGCGTGCGTGGCACTTGTTTTGCTCTTTTCAATGTTGGAAAGCTGCGCTTCCGAAGCACCGAAAGGCTTTGCGCTCGATGGGCCCATCGCGAGGAGGACGAAGAGGAGGAGGACGAGGAGGAGGAGGAGGAGGAGGAGGAGGAGGAGGAGGAGGAGGAGGAGAGGGAGGAGGAGGAGGAGGAGGAGGAGGGGGAGGAGGAGGGGGAGGAGGGGGAGGAGGAGGAGGAGGAGGAGGAGGAGGAGGAGGAGGAGGAGGAGGAAGATGTTTTTGTTATCCAGGCGCAGCCGAAAGCGTGCGAGCGGGGCCAGAGACGCAGACAAACTGAGGCGAAAGCTTGACAAACGTGAAAACTCGGGCACATCCCACACGGGAGTGCCGCACGCGAAAGGAACAGGAAACAAGTCCGACACGGCGCAATCGCTTTCGACTACGACCAAGCCCCCGTAGATGGCGTCGAAGACAAATTCGCCGAAAGGACGCGGCTTCAGCTGTCCCTCAGCAGTCGGCAGCAGCGGCTGCCCAGTCCGAGGGTGCAGGCCCTCCCAGAAACGGTCTAAACGCGCGCGCGTCTTGGGGGGCACTCCACCAAGGCGAGGGAGCGCCAGGAGCTGCGCATTCTCGCTGGAGTGCGCACCGCAGCGGGGGCAAAAGATGAACTGGCCAACGTGCCAGACGCGGTGGCCCCCACCAGGGGCACACACAGGTGGGATGAAAGCATCCCGCTGCCGAGCGACGCGGAAGCATCTGGCGCACCTGAAGCCCCTGGGCGACGGCACGGGCACGTGGGCAACTGGCGTCGGCCCACGTCGCTTGGCCCGCCGCAGCTGTCCTTGGCGCGGCGCCTGCTGCGACTTGGGGCCGACAGCCTGCATCGTCCTGGCCAGGAACTTGGCCACGAAGGTGACCTGCTTAAAACAGCGTTGCACGCGCTCGCTGGCCTCGGCATCCGCGGGATGAAGAGAGGCGCCCACGCGGGCGCCAGCATCAGCGCGGCGGTCCCCCCACCTCGCGACCGCGCCCAGCTCTTGCTCGTCGTCGTGACGGCGGCGGGCGCGGCCTTTCACCTTCCGCACTCCCCCCCCCCCCCCCCCAAATCGTCCACCCGATCCCATATCTGGGACCACGCGTCGGCGCCCTCGCACATGGCGCCCGTGGTCTCGAAACGGCCACGCTGGAAGCTCGAGACCACCTGATCGCAGTCCGAATGGTAGTGAAAGGGGCCCAGCCCATCGCGCGCGAGATACATGAGCAGGCCATAGGCCTCGGCCAGGTCCGGCGCCTGGTGCAGGCCAGGCAGCAGGCCTCACAGGGAAGCCGCAAGGCCCCCGCTGGCGCCGACCTGCACGACGCACCAGCCTGCACGATGGAGGCGCAGGTCACCCTGCGCAAGCGACGCGCGCGAGCCGTCGCCGAAGGCCTCGCCCTAGAAGTGACCGTCCAGCGGACGCTTGAGCCAACGGACGAGGAGGGAGGAGGAGGGGCCGATCACCCAGGGCCGAAGGTCGGGGACCAGGCCGCGCCCCCAAAAGGCCCAGTCGGGGTGCTCACGGGGGCCCGCACGGACAGAGGCGGGTCGCAATCCCGCACATGCTGCCAGGTGGCCAAGCATTCACCAGCAATCCAAGCGGCGAAAGTGCCGGGGCAACTGCCGCACAGGGGGCACGACGGATCGGTCGTCAGACCGTGCTTAAACTTGCGAGCCTGATCCCAGATTCCATTCGCAGCAATAGCACGGAGACTGGCCTGATGCTGGGGGGTCCAATCCGGCCCGCGCGCTTCATTGCACAACTTACGAATAAGTGACAAGTACGGCATATGGGCGAGACTCGACAAGTAATCGCAGCTCCTGCGGGCACGACCCATCAGCCAATCCTCGATCGCGAATCGAGCAACGTGTAGCACAGAGCGAGGGCACTTTCTAGCGAGGTCTATCTTATAATCGTCCTGAGTTAAATCCATGCACGCTCCTGGCCCGAGCCTCCACCCTATTCGACAGCAGCTGGCGACGGCAGCCGCGATCGGACCTCTGACCAGGGGTCAGTCGCTTTTGGAGGGGCCGGCCAAGAAAGCGGCCTCATAAACAAACATCAAACGAGCAATCGACTCCCGAGGGATCCACGAGGACCACATCGCATGGGCCAGCATATGGATGGGCCCCGCAGCGCAAGCGCAGGCGGGGCCTACCGTCCACGGAGAGGCAGGGGAGAGGTGGAGGTCGACATCGAGAGAGCGACGAGCTGTGTGCACATACCAGGCAGAATGCACCGCTCGTCTCATCGGCTCGATCCCGCTCCAAGCCCTCCCACCCACCCCCACTCCCCATGTGCCAGCTGGGGTCAGACCGAGGCTGACCAGCTGGCGCGTCTTGCCACGAGCCGCGCGGAGTGCGCGAATGCGCGCAGCGCGGCGCAGTGTAGTAGCAGTGCGCTTGGCCCGCGTGCTCACTCCAGCCCGGCGCCCGCTGGCGAAATAAACGCCCAGGTTGCGCGCCGAACTCCTGAGCTTGCCGCGAAGGGGGCGGCGGCGCCGCATGACCTCGCGGGTGCAGGCAGACGCTTTTGCCAGCGCCGCGCCCGTGCCATCGTTGACGACGAACCCGTCCGCCGTCAGGGCGCATCGAATCCGTCTGTAGGCCGCGCTGACGTTCGCCGCCACCAGCCTGGGAAGCCCGACCTTGCCGAGCTAGATGTCGTCCACGGCGTTCCCCAGGCCCACGGCGCCGAGGGCCGCTATCTCGTCGAGCCGCGGCACGAGGAAGATGCGCATGCAGAGGTCCGCGAAGCTGCAGCCTGCCACCACGCCCCGCAGCGGGGCACACCAGCCCATCTCCGCGCCGTCCACGGTGACGAGCCTCGGCAGGGAATAGAGCCTGATGAGCAGCCAAATCAGCATCACGTCGAAGCCCAAGGCGCGGGTTCGAAAGACCAGCAGCGCCCGCGGGATGTGCTCGTAAGCCTTGGAGAGGTCCATGAGCTCTGAGCACGGAGCAGGCCGCCTGCCTGCGGTGAGTCGCGACTACAGCAGCGGCCGCCTGGGCCCACGAGCACGTCTCGCAGCTGCGCCCAGGACGCGCCGTAGATGTAGTCCCGCTGGTGGGCGCTGGCCCAGCGGGCGCCGACTATGCCGGGCGTCAAGCGCGTGAAAGGCGCAGCGCTCCACCAAAGAGCCCGATGGTGCGGGCGCCCGTCTCGGCCTTCGGAATGGGCGCCATCTGCAGCACCGCCAGCGCCTTGGGCACGTAGCCGAGAACCAGCATGTGCCTCCAGACGGCGGTAAACGCCTCCAGCGCGCCGTCTGACAAGAAGGTGACGTGCCGAGGGTGGAAGGCGTCGCCTCCCAACCCCGCGACGCGCGGGAAGGAGTGGCCCACCTTGCGCAGCTTGTCGGGCGTCGGCATCGGAAGGCCGTCGCCCAGCCCCGCTGGCCAGCTGACCGCGTCCAGCCCAGCGCCCTCGCCCCGCTGGTTATGCCATGGGCGGACGGTCGCGTTGGCCGCCTCCTGCACGGTCTGCAGGCCCACGGCAGGCGACCAGCGGCCAGCTGCCCATGGGGCAGGCTCGCGGATCCAGCGGAACACCTCGCGCAAGCCATCGGCGGCTGTGACGTCGCGCGCCCAGACGATCCAGGACTTGTAGCGCCCGTGCGGCGCGCGCCCTGACGCCGCCAAGGCCAGGCGTCGAAGCGAGGCCAGCAGCTCGTCACCTCCATCATCAGGGAGACGGTGCAGACGCCTCGCCGGCCGCCGCCAGGTGAACCACGCCGCAGGCTCGCCGGCAGGGACGGGCGGCTTGAAGCGCAGGAGCTTCACCTGCAGGCGCCGCGCCTGGGCGGCCTGCCCCGCCGCCTGCAGCAGCCGCCACTCCTGCGCCCGATCGCCCAGCCAGCCCCAATGGGCATCCGAGGGATCTGGCTGAGCCGTGGGCTGCCAGCTGCTGGAGCGATGGCGGACCAGCAGGGTCTGGACCAGGCGCAGGCCCTCACTCCTGCCGCAGAACCTGCTGGCCTCGCGGGTGCCCTCCAGGTCGAAGTGCCGCAGCAGCTCGTCCTCGCGCGTGTCCGGGGCCCTTCCGCGCGCTGCCTCCAAGCCCGCAGCAGCGGTCACCGTGGCCAGGTCGCCGTGGACGTCGGTCCAGTCTGGGCCTGGAAGCTGAGGCCCAATTAAGGCCTTGGCTGGGGAGGCACGAGCCTTACGCACTCGCGTCACCAGGCCGCCTGGCTTCGGCAGAGCCAGCTGCAGCAGGGCCACACGGCGCGCCCGCGCGTCGAAGCGGTCGCATCGGCTGGCGCCCGTGATGAGCGTGTCCATGTCCACGCAGAAGTAGCCCAGCTCCCTCGCAGAGATCGCCGCGATGCACGCGGCCCACCCCGAACAAGACAAGCGCGCACCAAGCGCGGGGGGGAAGTAGGCCTCGCCCACGACCTCGGTCAGCATGTCCCAGTCGGCCCCCACGAAAAAGGGGCGGCGCGTGGCCCTGACGACGGAGCCCAGATTGGTTAGCAAGTCCAGGGCGAGGTCGCTCGGGTCCTGGTTGGCGTGGAAATTCGCCGAGATCAGCAAGACGCCCGCAGCCGAACCCAACGATGTCATCCAAAAGCCCAAGCGCGCAGAACATCGAATCGAAATGCGGTCGTCGCTGAACTCGACACGCTTCGTGCGCGCCCACGGGCGCACCAAAATCCCAACTCCTGAGGAAGCTCCGCCTTTGTCCGTCGCGATCGCGGGGGCGAGGTCGGCCACCCAGCCCGCGCGCTCACCTGCTTGAACGGCAGCCGCCAGCCGCGAGCCGTCGAACAGGCGATGCTCCTGGATGAGGATGGCCTGGACCTCGTCGTCGACGCTGCCTTGCTCCAGCTGTTCCCAGCAGGAGCCCCAGCCCGAGACGTTCACCGTCGTGACGGCCAGGGTGTCGCCATCGCCCTTGTAGCTGCGCGGCCGCAGAGATGCCGACTGACTCGGCTCGGCGCCCGACGCTGCTGGGCAGTTGGGCCTGCGCCTCACGCAGAGGGACTCGCCGACCGACGGGCCCGCGCCTCCCGCATGGAGGGGCACGCCGTCGCCCACAGCGTTGGCCACCTCTGGGCAATCGGGCCCACGCCTCGCGTAGAGGGACGCGCCGACCGACGGGCCCACGCCGCCCGCAGAGAGGGGCGCGCCGTCGCCCGAGGGGGCCGAGGGCCCAGCGCAGCGCCCAGCAGCAGACGCCCCCTGCCCATTATCTCCCTTTAAAGGCCCGCCCCCCGAGGCGGCTCAACCTCCGAAGAGGGCAGCGCGCTGCGGGGGCCACGAGGCGGCTCGACCTCCGAAGAGGGGCGCGCGCTGAGAGGAAGAGAAGGCGGGCAGGGGTCTGCGCACGCAGATGCCGACGAGCAGGCCGTCGACGCAGAAGAGCTCGCACATGGCCCTGACCCTCTTCGTCGCCTCCCTCGCATTGACTTCAGGCGAGGAGGTCCGAAGGGGGGCGACCTCGTTGTTGACGGCCCGTCGGCGTCGCAGCACTCCCCTGAGTAGCCAAAAACCGACGTGTTGCCGAAATTGAAGTCGTAGTTGCAGCTGGTCTCGCACTCCCCTGAGTAGCCGTCCAGCCAGTAGTAGTTCATGTGATGGATGCTGCGGTCGCTGTCCAGGCCCTCCGACTCCCTGATCATGGCCGCCGCGCGCTGCGCGAGGAGCGCGGCAGGCGCCGCCGCCCGACGACGAAGGCCTCGCCGCGCGCGGCGCGCCTGAGGCGCTCGCCTCTCAGGCGGAGGCGCCGCCGCCGCGCCCGAAGCCCTTGGCGCCAGCCGCGGGAGTGCCGGCCTGGCCTGGCGGCCCGCCCGCAGCCGTCTCCGCTCCTGCCAGGCGGGCTCGGCCCTGCTCCATGACGTCTCGGGCAGGCGCGGGCATGGAGGCCGCGCTGGGGGCCGACTGCGCTGCCGAAGCGGGCGCCTAGAGCGTCGCGGAGGCGGCGGGCGGAGGTGCCCGCGCCGCCGCAGGGGGGCGCTCAGGGACCGGCTCCCGCGCCGCAGCCGTTGCTGCAGGTGCCCGCCCGGCAGCAGCGCCTCCGTCCTCGGTGGCCTCCGCGGCCCTGCGCTTCTTCGTCCTGAGGCGGTCCCGCTGCGCGCGGTGCGCCTCCTCGAGCTCCTGGGCGGAGGCCTTGAACTGGCCGGAGGTATCGCGCGCCATGCTGCCGAACTTGTCCTGCAGCTCCTGGCGGCGTCGCTGAGCTCCCTGGCGGTCGCTCTCCTCGACCTCGAAGTCGCCCAGCTCCTCCGGGCCGAAGAGGCCCTCGTCATCCAGCGTCCACGCCGTCTCGCCAGCCATGACAGCGGAGATGCTGAGACGCGCCACGGCTGCGGCGTCGGGCGAGGGCTGAGGCGCCGCAGTCGTCGCCAGCGCCTGCACCGCTGCCGCGTACGCCTGGACGCCTGGTGCTGCAGCTCCTCGGCCTCCAGCCGGGCCTCCTGGAGCGCCTCCGCCGCTGCCTCCTTGGCCTTGCAGGCCTCGTCCACGGACATGGGCCTGGCCACGCGTTGGGCCCCGACCTCGCCCAACGTCGCCTGGTATTTGGCCACCTCTGGCCCGTCGCCGCTGAGGCGGAGCAGCTCCACCAGCTGGACGAGCTTGGCCTCCTCTGGGTCCTCGTCCGCTGGCGCAAGGGCGAGGGCGCTGGAGAAGCGCACTCGGCGGCTGCCAGCGCCTCGGCTCCCTGACGCCGCGCGTGCACTGGCAGAGGCGCCGCCTGTCGCCTCGCGCCAGGGTGGGCAGCCACGGCCGCCGTCGCGGCTCGGGGGGCGCCTCTGGGCACGTGGAGCGCCGCCGCTGCCACCACCAGCAGGGCGAGCCTTGACGAGGACCAGCGGCCGCTTGCAGTGGCAGCGCCAGGCCCACCACTGTTCATTCTTGCGGCAGCCGCAGTGCTCGCACGCAAGGGGACAAGGCGCGCCCCCGCGCCCCGCCTGCGCCCCTGCAGCAGCATGCATCGGCGGCGCGCTGCCGTGGTGCACGGCGAGGCGCGCGACGTCGCGCTGGTGCTGGAGCCGCACCCGCGCCTGCGATCGCAGTTGGCGCAGGCGTCGGTGCCACGCTGGCGACCTCGACCGCCCCCTGCGGTCTGCAGCCGCCGTCGGTCGCGCCCGCCCCTCGGGTTGCGTTGGAAGCTATCGCGCGCGGGCCCCCGTGCCCGCCGCGAAGCAAAACACCTATGGCCCGCCGAAAGCCACCTAGGAGGAGGAGGAGGAGGAGGAGGAGGAGGAGGAGGAGGAGGAGGAGGAGGAGGAGGAGGAGGAGGAGGAGGAGGAAAAGGAGGAGGAGGAGGACGAGGAGGAGGAGGAAATGGGGACGGAGAAAAAAATATGAAAAGGAAGAGGGGCGGGAGGAGGAGGAATTGGAATTGGAAGAGGAAAAGAAAGTGGAAAGAGGATCGAGGAGGAGGAGTAAGAGGAAGAGGAAGAGGAGGAGGAGGAGGAGGAGGAGGAGCGGGAAGAAAAGGGGGGAAGAGGAAAGAGGATCCAGGAGGAGGAGGAGGAGGAGGAGGAGGAGGAGAAGGAGGAGGAGGAGGAGGAGGAGGAGGAGGAGGGGAAACAACATTAGGAGAAGGAGCAAGAAGAACAAGAGGTGAAAGGCTGAAGGAGGAACAACCAGAGAACCGGGGGAGGAACGGGAGCAGGAGGACGAGCTGGAAAAGGAGAGGGGCGGCGAGGACGAGGAGGGGGAAAAACAAACGAGGAGGAGGAGGAGGGGGAGGGGGAGGAGGAGGAGGAGGAGGAGGAGGAGGAGGAGGAGGAGGAGGAGGAGGAGGAGGAGGACCACCGACCCACAGCCAACCACGAGCGCAACAGCTCGGAACCCAGGAACGAGCCCCAGAAAACCTCCAGAATCGTCGTGAATGAAACGGGGCCCGCGGCGCGGGGAAATGTCGTTGCCACCGTCAGTCGCCGACTCGTTTGCTCTAGTCGCCTGCTAGTTTGTTATGCTCGCCTGCTCGTTTGCTCTGCTCGCCTGCTCGTTTGTTCGTTTGTTATGTTCGAGATTAAATGTTGTTGCCGCCTGCTCGTTTGCTCTGACGCAATGTCGGTCTGAATGTTGGTTTGCCTGTTTGCGTTTCGCCTGCAACAGAGACCCTCTGGAGGCATCCCAGAGGGAGGCGCCGTGCGAGGCGGGCCCCGAAGCCTCTGGGGGCTGAGGGGGCAACCAGAGAAGGTCCAGAGGAGGAGGTGCGGGCGGCTCCTGTTTTTAAACGGGCTCTCGCCCGAGCTCCACTTCAAGTCTTCTCGAGGCATCCCAAAGGGGCCCAAGCCTCGAGGGGCTGATGGGGGCAACCAGAGGAGGCCCAACGGATGAGGTTGAAAGCGGCTCCATTTAAAAACGGGGCTCCCGCTTGAGCACCACTGCAGGTCCTCTCGTGGTATCCCAGAGGGAGGCGCCGTGCGAGGCGGGGCCCGAGGCCTCTGGGGTCTGAGAGGGCAGCCAGAAAAAAGGGCCCGGAGGAGGCGCGGGCGGCTCTTTTTTTTTCAAAACGGTGAAGCCGATGGGGATAGCGCGCATGCGCATCTTCTCCTCCTGCGACAGTGGCCCACCAGGAACGCGCGCAGCCGAAGGAGTGCAGCCGCGGCAACCTAGCCACAGTAAGCGATTCAGACGGCTTTCTGATGACTCTGGAAGCTCCCTCTGAGAGCTCCCAGAGGGCTCGCAGATGAATCTCGAGGATCTATCGGGGGCATACCAGAAGCTTGTTTTGTTTCAGAGGCCTGTCAGAGGCATCTCCGGGAGCTCTCAGAGGCTTCTCACAGGGGGAATGAGGGCCCTCAGAGGCCTCCACGAGGGCTCTAAGAGGCCTCTCAGAGAGCTACCAGAGACCTCCCAGAAGCATCTCCCAGGGCCCCCAAAGGCTTCCAATGGCAGGTTGCCAAGAAACCATTCAGAGGCAGCCAGAAACCATTCAGAGGCCACCAACAAGCTTCTCAGAGGCTGCCAAGGACCCTCTCAGTGGCCGCCAGGAGGCGGGCCGCCAAGAGGCGCGTTAGAGGGCACCGACAAACCTCTCAGGGGCCGCCAAAGACCGTCTCAAGGGCCGCCAAGAACCGTGTCAGGGACCGCCAAGAGCCCCCCAGGGGCTGCCCAGAACCCGTTCAGGGGCTGCCAAAAAAAACCTTCTAAGGGGCCGCCAAGGACCCTCTCAGAGAACGCCAAGGACCCGCCGCCGGGAAGCCTCTCAGGGGCTGCCAAGACGCTTCCCAGGAGCCACTAATGAGCTTCCTCGGGGCCTCCAGGAACACTCTTAAAGGCCGCGAAGAGGCCCCTCTCATGGGCTGCCAAAACCCTTTTTCAGGTGCCGCCAATAACCCTCATGGGGCCGCCCAGAGGCCTCTCAGGGGCCGCAAAGAGGCCTCCTAGGGGCCGCCGAGAAGCCTCTCAGGAGCCGACTGGGGCCCTATCAGGGGCCTCCAAGAACCCTCCTAGGAGACGCCAAGAATCCTCACATAACGCTCAGATGCCGCCCAGAACACTTTCAGGGGCCGCCCACAACCCTGTCAAAGGCCGCCCAACGAACCTCTCAGAGGCCGCCCGGCACCCTCTCAGCGACAACCAAGAACCGCCAAGAAACCTCTCAGGGGCAGCCAAGACGCGCCTTAAGGGCCGCCAAACAGACCTCTCAGGGGTCGCCACGAACCTTTTCGGGGGGCCGCCAAGAACCATCTCAGGGGCCGCCAAGAACCTTCTCGGAGGCCGCCAAGAACCTTCTGGGGGGCCGCCAAAAACCCTCTCAGGGGCCTCCAAGAAGCCTCTCAGGGGCCGCCAGGAACCCTCTTAGTGGCCGCCAAGAACTCAAGGAAGCGGATGCGGATGCGGATGCTTATGCAACGATGCGGGGGTCGCCCGCGCCCGGCCCCCTGAAAGGCGGTCGGGCTTGCTGAAAAGCTCGTGGAACATGCGCGAGCGGGAGCAAGACAGCACGTCATGCCGGCCGACCTCTCCCGGCTGGGCCCCTGACGTCAAATAGAACGAACGTGGGCGCTTGTAACCTCCATGTGGCCCGTGCAACAAGAGACAAATAAGGTGTCAACTGCAGTGCTGTGCAAAACGACAACGACCACGACCACGACAGCGACGACGACAGGGCGGGCGGAGCGAGGCGGAGCAGGAAAAACGAAACGACGAGGGGGAGGAGGGAGGAAGGAAGGAAGGATGGAGAAAAGGGGAAGCTAAGCAACCACCTCGGCGGCAGCTTCGCCGGGAAATCCTGGCTGGCCGGCACAGCAAAGGAGGGGGGAAGGAGGCAAGGCCATCAGTCCGTGTAGCGCCAACTCAGGGGCCGCCAAGAACTCATCACTTAGGGGCCGCCAGCGAACCTCTCAGTGGCTGCCAGGATCCCTCTCCGGGCCGCCAAGATTTCTCTCAAGGGCCGCCAAGAACCCTCTCAGGGGCCGCCGGGAAACTTCTTGGGGGCCGCCAAGAAACTTCTTGGAGCCAAAAACCTTCTGGGGGCCGCCAAGAACCCTCGTGGGGGCCGCGAAGAACCCTCAGGGGCCGCCAAAAAAACCTCTCGACCGCCGAGAATCCTCTCAAACATTCCATCTACTGCTAAAACACTTCGAAATTCCGCCGGGGACCGAATCGTTCAACCGGGGAACGAGTCGTTCAACCGGGGAACGAACTTTTCCTCGGGACCCTACTGCACTACGGCCCCTTATTCCCCAAAAGGAATCTAAGAGCACTTCCAAAAAGGCCACTCGAGGCGATATCAATTGAATTCATCTCCGAGTGGTTTTTGAGGTTTCAGGCGTTCTCGTCTTTTCGGGCTCCTGACACTCCAAGACGGCCCAAGAGGCCCCTGAGACGGCTCCAAAGGCGGGCCCAGACGGGCCACCCGAACGGACATTTCAAGCCCTCGATTCAACGAATTCCCGGGAAGCCCCAAGGGTCCGCCTGGGCGACCTGAGCACGTGAAAACAAATTGTTCGCTCAAGACGTTCTCAACACCTCCTCTTGCTGGACATCCGCCTGGGCAATCTGGGCACGTGGAAGCCCGCGTCTCGCTCGAAACATCCTCAACTCATCTTCATGTTAGACATCCGCCTGGGCGACCTGGACACGTGAAAGCCAGCGTCTCGCTCGGGACATCCTCAAACCATATTCATGTTAGACATCCGCCTGGGCGATCTGCGCACGTAAACACAAGCGTTTCGTGCGAGAAGTTCTCAATATCTCCTCATGCTAGACATCCAGCGTCTCGCTCGAGACATCCTCATCACATCTTCATATTATACATCCACCTTGGCGAAACAAGCGTGTATCAGCATTTAACTTATCTTCATCTTATCGGCATGTAAAAAACAAGCGTTTCGCTCGAGACGTGTTTAACACCTCCTCATGTTAAACATCCGCCTGGGCAATCTGGGCACGTGGAAGCCCGCGTCTCGCTCGAAACATCCTCAACACATCTTCATGTTAGACATCCCTCTGGGCGACCTGGGCACGTGAAAACGAGCATCTGGTTCGAGACGTTCTCAACACCTCCTCATGCGAGACATCCTCCTGGGCGACCTGGACACGTGAAAACAAGCGTCTCGCTCGACATATTCTCAACACATCTTCATGTTAGACATCCGCCTAGGCGACCTGGGCACGTGGAGAACGATCGTTTTGCTCCAAACGTTCTTAACACATCCTACATGCTAGACATCCGCCTGGGCGACCTGGACACGTGAAAATTATTGCTAAGGCCTTGCGGCCGTTGCCGCCGACCCTGAGAGCGACGAAGATTGAAACGAGGGGGGGCAGGGTGGAGGAGGTGGGTGAGAGAGGAGGAGGGGGGAGAAGGATGTGGAGGAGAAGCAAGAGGAGGAGCAGGAGGCAGAGGAGAGCAGGAGGAGGGGGAGCATAGGGGGGGGGAGGAGGAGGAGGAGGAGGAGGAGGAGGAGGAGGAGGAGGAGGAGGAGGAGGAGGAGGAGGAGGAGGAGGAGGAGGAGGAGGAGGAGGAGAAGGAGGAGGAGGAGGAGGAGGAGGAGGAGGAGGAGGCCAGAGGCTTTCTTGGGACAGCCTGTGGCTCTCCTGAGGCCGTCTTGGGCCGTCCAGGACTCCTCCTGCGCCGTCTCGAGGCACTCTGGGCAATTTGGGGCTCTCCTGGGCTGTCTTGGGGCAGTTTGGGGGCCCCTTGGGAGCCTCTTGGGGCCTCTTCGGGGCTTCTTCGGGGCCTCTTGGGGGCCTCTTGGGGCTGAGAGCTCGAAATGTTTGTTCGGGTCCCCCGTCTGGGCACCCTCCTGGAGCCGTCTTGGGGGCCTCTTGGGCCGTCTTAGAGGCGTCTTGGGCCGTCTTGGGGCCCTCTTCGGCCGTTAGGGGACCCTCTTGGGGGCCTCTTGGGCCGTCTCGGGGCGCGTCCGGAAGCAGAAGAAGCAAGAACGCCAAAATCTGCCAAAAACGTATGAGAAATCCATGAAGTTTGCCTTTTGGGGCTCTCGTGGGAAAGCTCCTGGAGGCCTCTTAGGGGCGTTTTGCAAGCCTCTTGGGCCGTCTGGAGGCCGTCGAGGCGTCTTGGACAGATCGTTCGGCGATTCGGGGTTCTCTTGGACTGTCTCTGGGGCCTCTTGGGGCACTCTTGGCCCGTCTTGGGGCTTTTTGGGGCTCCGGGGCTCCCAGGGGGAGCGTCGTATCTGACCCCCCCCCCTGGGGCGTCTGACCCTCCCCCCCCGGCCCCCCACCCCCCGGCGGGGGAGGGATCGAAGGGAAGGGGCTACCCTTCGACTCAGATACGACGTTGCTTATTTTCGCTTTGGCTGGTGCGCTGAGGAGGTCCCTGGGAAAGGGGGGAGCTTCGACGAGCCCAGGGAAAGGGGGGAGGCAGGGAAAGGGGACGACAGAGACGACGACCAACGAACGACGGAGATGACGACTTGAACGGACCAGCCCCTCACACACGCCGACAGGGTCGGCGGATTTTCCCTCGAGCGGTCCCCACCGAAACCTTCGGCGTTGTTCCCAAAGGTGCGCGTGCCTACTGGAACGATGCGGGCAGAGCGGGGTCCAGCGGTTTCGGCCAGCGCGGCGCCCGGCCCAGGTCACAAACTGACGTTTTGCAGAAGTCTTACAACCCCAGGGCCCCTGACGAAAAAAAACAACACAAGTCCCTGCAGCGACAAAGCAGTCCCCAAAACGAGTCTTGCGAGATCTCACAATGTGAGCGGAGAGAATATGCAGCCTGTTGACAGAAGAAGAGGAGGAGCAGCAGCAACAGCAGCAGCAGCACGAGGAGGCGGACGACGAAGGAGGAGGAGGTGAGGCAGACCTATCCTTCCACCTTCTCTGACGACAGGGGCGCATGTCGCGTTTGATGGGACGCCGTGAAGTGGTGGGTGGCGTATTCGTGATGTAGTGGTTATTCTGTTCGGGTTAACTCTGGCCCAGTGTTCAATATGGCATGATGTTGTGTTATGTTATATTGTGGACTGGCTGGCGTGATCTCGTTGCGCCTTGCACGTTGGTTATGGCTTCTGATCGGTCGTTGCTGCGACTGCTTGTTTCTATGACCAGCCTGGGCTTGGCGCGCATGTCGCATATGAGGGGCCTTCAGTACTCGGTCTCTGCTAAATTATACTCTATCGTGTTGTACTCGGTTCTGTTGTGCTCCATGGAAATGTATATTGATGTTATGATCTCGACGGGGCGGCGTGACGTCGTCACACATGTCGCGTTGGACACGTCGTCTAATCGATATTGCCGCGCCTGTTTTTCCGATGGCCAGGCGCGATTGCCGCCTTGATTTGTCGTTGCTATATTTATCAGTGTGTCAATTTTTGTGATGCTCGATAACGAGCGTTCCTGCTATGCTAGAATACGTTAGATTGTGCACGGGACGGAGTGACGCCGTGACGCCTGTCACGTTAGATACGTCGTCCGATCGGTCGTCGCTGCGTTTCTTTGTACCTGTGGCCGGGCTGACTTCGGCGCGCACGTCGCGCTTGAGTATGCTTAGGTGCGCCCTAGTATGGAATTAAGTCCCTTTTCAAGCTTATGTTTCTCGCCTGTTCAGGTATACTCTGTTATGCTCACCTGTGTCATTGTAGAATTGATATGGTTTGATATACTCTGCTCTGCGGCACCAACTTATGGCATGATACGTATGTGCTGTCAGGTCCGGCTATGGTATGCTATTATCTGTGATGCTGTTCAGGTTGCGCGGAATCCGCTGAAATATAGAATCTGAAATTTTAACCTATCATGCTATATCTAAACTTTCGACGTGGGGGTAGCCGTCGTGCAACAATTATGTTATGTGGTGTTGATGACGGTGTGCTTGATTCGTTACAGTCTGCTGCTCTGGTAATGTTATACCACGTAATGCTCTAGTATGACTGCTTTGTCCTCGACGGGCTGGCGCGGCGCCGTGACGCCTGTCACGATAAAAACGCCGTCCGACCGTTCGTTGCTGCGCCTGTCTGCTCCAGTGGCCAGCCTGACCTCGGCGCGCACGTCGCGGATGATACGGTTGTGGCACAACATAAGATATTGTGATGTAGTGCGTTTTCATGGTACGCAATGCTGTGAATCTGTTATATGTGATGCTCTGTTCGGCTACGCTATGTTATGGCATGGCCTGCCCATGTTCGCTATGATGTGTGGTGTCATGGTATGCTCTGGATGATCCATGATGTCGCTGCATGCGTTGTTATGACGTGTCCTGCTTTGCCTGCTCCAGCGTGCTATGAAAGTACGCGTTGTTATGTGATGGCGTTATGATATATTATGGTGTGCGATGGTCTAATGAGGTATACCAGCCAGCGTTCTCCAGACAGGTGGTGGGTGATGATGGTGACGATGATGATGATGACGATGAGGACGGTCATGTTTTCCACACGCGCAAGCTCCAATCCATTGTACTGTTCCGTACTGGACCGTGAGGCCCAGCAGTTGCGTCAGGGGAGCAGCGCATAGGCATAGGAGTCAGGGGAGAGGCATCGGCATAGGCATAGGCATAGCCGTAGCATCGGAGTTAGGGGGGGACAACGGACCTATCAGTAGGGTTAGACTTAGAACTCCTGTAAGGCAAGCCTATTTGGAAAATACCGTGCTCTGACATGGTATGATGTGTCATGGTACGGCACTGTATGTGCTTCGATGCTGTGCTACAGTGTGATCTGTCCTGCCATGGTATGTTCTGGTATGGCATGGTGTGTCGTATGTTGTGCTGTGCTATGCTATGTTATGGTAGGAGGTGCGGTGTGATGATCTGCTCTGTATGATCCGCTACGCCACAGCGTATGGTGTTATGGCAAGTTCTACGATGATGTAACATAGTATTTCGCGCTCTGGCACGTTATGGTATGTCGTCTGTGCTGCGATGCGATGTGCCATCGTAAATGTTTAGCGATAAGATGTTAAGATATAATATGTCATGTCATGATTGTTTTGTGTGATAATATGTTATGCCATCATATGCTTTGGTATGCTTCATTGTGTCATGAGTTGTGTGCTCCGATCTGTCAGAGCATGCGTTTTATGCTGTGATGTGCTTTGATATGCTATGCTACGTTATGTAAGGCCGTGGCATGACATGTTTTGGTACGTACAGTTATGCGATGTCGTACTGTGGTATGCGCGCTTTGCCATGTGATGTAATGCTATGTGATGTGTGTATGTGCTGTGGTATGCACTGCGTTATCATGGTTCGTTATGTTACGACACGTTGCGCAATGATATAATAGGTGTTGCTCGGATATAGCATGTTAGGCGGTGTCGTGTTGTGTTGTGCCATGTTCTGCTTTTCTATAACACCTCTCTATCATAATATGAGCTGTCGGCGCGGAGCGGGGCACTCGGGGGTACTGAGAGGACCTGGGGATGGGATCCGGCGGCCGCGGTATGCAGAGGGGCGCGAGGCGGGACTCTCGGGGATACTCGGGAGACTGGGGTTCTGGCGGCCGCGGTATGCAGCGTGGACGGGTCGGGAGGCTTGTCCTGAAAGTCTAACGACGCCCAAAATGGGCAATGCCAATGCAAATCCGCAGCGTCCTCATCACCCTTCCTGTCTTTCCCGTCTCCTTCGTCTCCTGCTCCCCCTCCCCCGCTCATGTGCATCGCCCTCCTCCCGCTTCTCCTCCTGCAGACCTTCCGCCATCGATCCGTTCACATTCCACGCTTCCGCCCCTCTCTCCCCCTCACCCTCCCTCCGACCCTCCTCGCTGTACCCGTCCCTCCCCTCAGCTCCTCCTTCCATGTTTCCGTCCCCAATGGCCTTGCTTCCACTCGTGCCTCCTATGCTTCATCACCCTATCCCCCCATAGTTGCATCATTGCCCCCTCTTGTAGGATGATTGAGGAGGTCGGCGGATGTGGCGTAAATCTATAGAATAATATGCCCAGTCGTTGCCTCCTGTCGTGGCCACAAGCAGGGAGAACACCGCCACCTCTACCTGTCCAAAGTGCTCCAGCAATTCCCTCTCTTGGGCGGGGCTCAGATTGCCATCCTCCAGGGCGACAGCCAAACTTTGCACGAAGTAGATGGCGAAGAGGGATGACAGGAATCCAAGCAGTGCGCTCGCCCAAAGCAAAGGCCAGACTGAGTGTACCAAACAATCTATCATTACGCGGATGTCCTTGAACGCGTGGAGTGCGCGCATCATTCGGAGGACTTTGACAACCTTAAAGACGCGGAGGATCCGCAAGAACGTAGAGTCTACTGCGCCCGAGCTTGTTCTTATGAGGGGTAGTATCACAATCTCGAACCCAGCTATCAGCACCAAACTCAAGTCCAACACATTGAATGCCGCGTCCTCGTTGGAGAAGAAGAACAATCGGTGAACCCAGAGCTTTAAACCGATCTCCAAACTATAAAACGTGGTGAACACGAATTCAACCACCGTGATTGCGTCACGGTCTCGGGAACTCCCCACTGAGCGATTCGCCATCCAAACAACGAATATGCAGTTCAAAAGAATGACCAGATTGCACAAGATGTCGAATGCCCTGCTCTGAATCATCCCCGCTACAAGGCCGCTGTGATGCGGCTCTTCCGCGTCCAACCACACCGTGACACCCTTGATCAGCCTCCCGCCCGTGCTCTGGGGCCCTCTCTCCGACCAGCTGGAGACCGCGGTCACGCGCGACTCCTTGGTGGGGATCCTGTCCACGAGGTCGCTCTCGCCGTGGCCGCCCGCCCTGCGCACGCCGCCGACCCCACACGACGCACTCCCGGCAGGGTCCACGTCGCCGACGGGCCAGCTCGCCGCGGCGCACTCCGACAGGCTCGACCGCGGCGAGGCGCTCGACGGCGGCGAGGGCTCGCCCAGGGGCTCGCACCCCGACGGGCCGCTGGCCGCCGCCCCCCCGGCCTGGCCGGCGCTCCCGGCGCCCTGCGCCCGCCGCGGCCGCGGCGTCGCGCTCCTGCCGGCACGAGCCGTGGACGGCGCGCTGCGCGCGGAGGACGCCGCCGCGCTCTGGCCGCGCAGCAGCGCCGCGCCCACCGCGCGCCCGAGCTCCTGCCCGATCCGCTCGGCCGCCAGCTGCAGCTGGCCCTCGTGCTCCGCCGCGGCCCTCTGCAGCGCCGCCGTGTGCTGCGCCAGCGCCTGCTCCAGCTGGCCCGGCAGTGAGGCGGGCGCCTGCCCGCGCCGGCCTGGCCTGGTGTTGGGCGGCCCGTCGGAGCCTGAGGCGAAGACAGGGCGAGGACAACATCGGGCGGGGGCAAATCGAGAATCTCTGAGAGCCGGCGGCTCTGGAGGACGTCTCGGGCGCCGCGGCCTCCTCGGAGCGTTCCGGACCACTCTGAGGGCGCTCCAGCACGCTCTGGAAAGGATCCGCCCCCGCCCTGGCCCCGTCCGAGAGCCGCCTGCTTCCAGGAGCTCCGTCTCCTGCAGGTACTGCTGGAACTGAGCCAGCTGCGACCGGAACGACAGAGCCGCGTCGGAGTCGCCCCCGAGCATCCCATCGGTGGGTGCCCGGCCCCGCCGCGGGGCCGCGCGGCGGCACAGCACGTCGAGCTGGCCCTCGCAGAGGGGCGGCACGGGCGCCCGGCAGCAGTCTCTGGGCGGCGCAGGCGCGCGCTCTGGGGGCTGCTCTTGGGCGCGCCCACTCTCCTGGGCGGCTGGGGTGCCCCTGGGGCTTCTCCTGTAGAGGCCTCCTGGATGGGGTCCGAGCAGATGGGGTCGGAGGATCGGCCCGCATCCCCGATGCATCGGCGATGCACTGGCGATGCCCCATCGACGCCGGCGATGCAACGGCGACGCCAGCGTGGCGAAAATCGGGCCCCACGTCGAGCCTCACCGGCGATGCATCGGCGATGCGGCGCGATCCTCCGACCCCGTCCACTGCGACCCCATCTAAGAGGCCTTCATCCTGGGGCTGAAGGACGACGCCTGCCTTCTCGGGGAAACGAGGGTCACCGAGGGCACGCGTGGTGTACGCCCCATCGTTACGAGGTCGGGGCGGGCTGCGCAGGATGGGCGGGCGGGGCGCGCGGCTGGGGCCGAGATGGCCTTGAGCCGAGAGGGGCCGACAGGGCCCCAGGACGGCCCCGAAGAGCCCACCAGGGGCCCAAACAGGGGAACTCGAAGTGGGCCCCGAAGCCCACGCCCTGGATTGGGGACGTGTCGGATTGCGTGTCCGGGGACGCCCTTCGGGGTGTGTCTTGGAGCGTGCCTGGAGACGTGTCTGGGAACATTCCGTGGCTTCGGAGATATCTGGGGCCGTCCACAGAATCGCGCATTGGCCTCCTTCGTCCCTCATCCTCCTCCTCATCATCCTGCTTATCCTCCTCAACCTCCTCCTCACGCTCATCATCATCATCATCATCATCATCATCATCATCATCATCATCATCAGCATCATCATCGTCATTATCCCTCCTCCTCATCATCATCATCATCATCAGCATCATCATCATCAGCAGCATCATAATCATCATCATCAGCAGCATCAACATCAGCATCATCATCCCCATCCGCATCTTCATCCTCATCATCATCATAATCAGCATCATCATCATCATTACCCTCATCATCAGCATCATCAGCCGCAGCACCACCACCACCGCCATCATCATCAAAAACAGCATCATTATCATCATCATTCCGCATCATCACTTCATCATCATCCTCATCATCATTATCCTCAGCAGTAGCATAATCATCAGCAGCATCATCATGTTCATCAACAGCATCATCATCAATATCAACGCCATCATTACCATCATCACTTCCACCACTACCACCGTCGTCATCCTCATCATCATCAGCAGCAGCATTATCATCCGTTTCATTATTAGTAGTACCACCAGTATCATCAGCATAATCATCAATACTATCATCACCAACACCAACATGCTCATTAGAATCATCATCATGATCGCCCTCCTAATCATAATCATCCGACTCGCCCTCGTCATCCTCGTCCTCCTCCTCCTCATCATCCACCATCTCACCGTCATAATCACCATCGCCAGTCTCAGCATCATAATCAGCATCAGCCCCATCATCATCACCATCATCACCATCATGACTTCTCATCCCCCGCATCCTCCGGCCATTTGTGTTTTCAAAGACTCATCCATGTCGCACCCCCGAACGTGTCGGTAGCACGGGCCGGGCGTTTCGCCCGAGAGACGGCCTGGAGTGCACGGCCCTCTCGCCTTGCAGTCTCCGACGGCTCCACGGGTGGAGGGCAGGCCGTTCTCAACACGTGAGGCTTCCACGTTGGAGCCGAGCGCGCTCGTCTTCAGACATTGCAAGGGTTTCGCAGAGGGAAGGCGGCTCCTTTTCAAGATGTGGCTCTCGCTTCAGATCTGCGCACGTTCGTCTTGAGAGTTCCCAAGGGCTTCAAAGATGAAGACCAGCTCCTTCGTAAAGTGTGGCTCTCTCTTCAGACCCGCGCGCACTCGTCTTAGAGATTTGCGGATGGAGGGCGGGCCGCTGGCAAACTGTGGCCCCTGCCCCCAGCGCCGCGCACGTTCGTCTGACAAGGCCCGAAGAGCCCCACGGACGGAAGGGCGGCTTCTCTCCGAGCGGCTGCTCTCGCCTCAGCGCCGCGCACGCTCGTCGCAGCCCAGAGCTCTGCGCGGACGGAGGGCGGCACGCGCTCAAGAGTGTCGGCACCCTCCGTCTGCAAGAGGCCCAAAAGGGATCCACGGACGGAAGGCGGCGCCCCGCAGCGCCGCGGGCCTGCGCCGGCAAAGATCGCAAGGACTTCGCGGATGGAGGGCGGCGCTCTTTCACGGCGCGGCGCTTGCCTCGGCGCCGCACGCATTCGCCATGCAGCGTTGCAGAGGGCTTCGCGGAGGGAGGGCGGGTCGTTTGCAGAAAGCTGCTCCTGCCTCGGCACCGCGCACCCTCGTCTTAAAACTCGGCAAGGGTTTCACGGGCGGGGGGCGGCTCCTTCACAAGAGCTGACGCTCGCCCCAGCGCCGCACACAGTCGCCGTCAAAGATCGCGAGGCACGGATGGAGGGCGGCCCCTTTTCAACATGAGCCCCCCGCCTCAGCGCCGTGCACATCCGTCTTAAACGTGATCGACCCACGAACCTGGAAAGGAAGTTCAAAACTACGAGACATGGCAACGTTTCCAGGACACCTGATTGGGCGATGGACATTTGCAATGCTGAGAATATCGGTCGCAGTGTACGGTGCCAAGGGCTGTGTTGTGTTGTGCTGTTATGAAGCGGGATGTGTCATGCCGCGATGGAGTTCGTTGTGCTCTGTAGCGTTGTCGATTCAGCCGCCCCTATCATCCAAATCCTGACCGAACTGATGTGGATCGTAAGCTCAATCTGGCTGAGCGCAAATCTGACGCAGAATTGGTCGCAATCGAAACGTGTGGGAAGGGAACGCTCCATCAGCTCGAGCTCAGGATCCGACCCAATTCCGAATGGACGCGCCAAAGGATGTGCCAAGGCCGCACTCGGGGATGCGCAAGGGGACAAGCCAGGGAACGTGGCAAAAGGCGCACCACGGAACGGGCAGGGGAAGCGACACGGGGCAAGCCAGGGAACGCGACAGGGGACGAGCCGAAAGACGCGCCCTGGGACGCGCCGAGGGGCGTGCCCAGGGGGCGTGCCAGGGGGGCTATCCTCAACACGTCCTCATGCTCGACGTCCGCCTGGGCGACCTGGACACGCGAAAACGAGCGGCTCGTTCGAGACAACCTCCGAACATCTTCATGTTAAAAATCGGTTTGGGGGACCTGGGCACGTGAAAACAAGCGCTTCGCTCAACATATCCTCAATGCATCCTCGTGCTAGACAACCGCCTGGGCGACCTGGACACGCCAAAACAAGCGTCTCACTCGAGACATCTCGACGCATCCTCATGCCATGTATCCGCCTGGACGACCTGGACGCGTGAAAACAAGGGTTTCGCTCGAGACATCCTCAACACATCCTGACGCTAGAAATCTGCCTGGGCGACCTGGAGACGTAAAACCAAGCGTCTCGCTCGAGGCATCCCCAAAACCTAGGGACGTGAGAACAAGCATTTTGAATGAGGCAGCCTCTGCAATCTGTAGCGCGGAACAGAAGTTTCGAGCGTGACCTCCTCAACAAATTATGCAAACCAAGCGTTTCGCTCGAGACATCCGCAGCAAACGAAAATGCTGACTTCACCAAATGATTTACCGGATGTTTTAATCCAACATTTCGCTCGGGACATGCTCAAATTTTAATGCGCCGACCCTCTTCGACCATGCTATTTATCAAGGACAGCAATTATCTGGACAAGAACGGGAAGCGCCGCTTCTCTGGGCTTGCGCGCGCGCATGGAGTTGCACCCAACGCACATGTGCGCGCGTGGGGCGCACTCGCTGGGACCCCCTGCGCGCCCAGATGTGATTGGTTTTAACGCGCCGAGTTTTGACTCGCATGGCCGAAAGAGTCGCTAGATCTCGCGAGCGAGCTCAGCAGCGCATTGTTCGAGGATGTCTTGTGCGAGAGTCCATTCTTAGCGGAAGGAATCTCCAAATGCGGCTTCAAAGTCTAAGTTCTTCGAGGATGTCTCGAGCGAAGCGCCTATGGCGGGGGGAATCCGCCAAGGAAAAACAACTGTTGTGGCAGCGGGCCAGATGTCCATCGCGAGCTGCTTTCTCCAATTGTTTCTCATTCAACATGGCCTAACGAACTCCCATCGCCTTCTCGTTCCGAGAAGGCGCAATTTTGAAGACGCAGCCCCGATCTAGAGGTCTCGCGAACCCTCGACAAGGCCCACTCGCTCTGGGGTGACCCGCGCACCTGTGCATCTTGGATACATCATGCGCGGCTACCACCCTCTGGTGGCGGGCGCGCACAACTGGCCATGGCCCTCTGGCCACGAGACAGGCGGCATGCCTTTGCAGCCGCGTTGGAAAACCAGCAGAGAGGGAGAGCGCAGAAGGCAGGCGAAAGTGACGCGCATGGAAGGGCAACGTCATGCACCGCAATGCGAGCACACGAGAACAGGAGACAACTGAGCACGCTGAAAGAGTAACAGGGCGAGTATAGTAGCCCGACCGAGCCAAACTCAAAGTCACCAGATACTTGCTATGAGACCCCCTGTTGCGACACGTGCAAGACGGCGACGACTGACCAGCCACGGGACCCAGCTGAGACAAAGATGTAGAAGCAAGGATGTACCACCACGATTGAAAATCACAGTACTGTAGAACCCATACTGCTGCTGACTCAACAACTGTAATGGTGAGGCATGAGGACACGGCAGTTGTGTGGGATCCAGCTGCAACGGTTCGCCAATGTATCCCAACGTGTTAGGCGGTCGCCCCAATACCCCGCCCGCCCTCTGGCGAGCACGGCGCGGTCGGTACTGCAGGATGAACCCAGGCTTTGCACTGGCTCGCCCCCGTCGCGGTCGTCGTTGGACGGCATGGGGCTCCACGGTGGTCGTACCGCCACCGAACGTTCGGCCTTCCAGCATGGTTGAATTCGGCGTGCGATGGCGCACAGAAAGATGAGAAATTAATTATGTCCCGCCATCGATATGCAACCATGCTGCGCGGGGGCTTGCGACACCGCTGACACGAATAAAATCGCCATAATCGCTCGAGCCAGGGCCTTGAGAAGGCGCTTGCTTGGTTTGAAGACGCAACCCCAACACTGGGGTCTCGCGAGCGTTCACAGAGCCAACCGCAAGGTCGGCCCGCGCGCGTGCGCGTCCACGGACGCAACGTACGAAGCTGACCACCCACTGGTGGGAAGCCCGCACATCAGCACGCGACCTTCTGGCCACGGGCTGGCGGCGAGCAGTGATTTTCCAACGGCGCGGCACATCATGTGCACGAGAAGCATAGCGCAGCATAGCGGGGGCCGCCCTTACCAGCAATGCGAAGTCGGCATCGCTCCAGGCTATACAAGGGCAGGGTTGCAGGCCGAATAAAAGTCGAAGTCACCAACGCAGCTGGCCAAGAAGGAAGGAGGGCGGACGAGGAGGCACAAGCGTAAGACAAAGAGAGAGAGAGAGACAAACAAATGGCGTCTGCAGCAGGCTTTCCTGAAAGAGTGGGCACTGGTGCATGCAACCTGGTGGACTCACCTGAAGTAAACCCAACATCCCTGTCTACTACTTCGCTTCCTCGAGCTCGCGGTGTGGCGCGAGGGGCACGGTCGTCGTCGGTCATAAGTCCCGCAAGCTCCTGCCACTTCAACGCCCCACGGGGTTGTGGGACTGCGCGGGCCGCCGCCGTGATAGGTCGTGCTTGGGGCTTGTCAGCGGGGGCGTGCGCACAGAGGGCGTAGAAGTCGTTGTGTGGCTTGCGTTGCGTACGTGTGCCCACCAGTTGTCCCAGATGCCTCCGATGTGTAGCTGTGAAACCGTCCCACGAAGCAATCCGCGTGGAGTCTAGCCGTGGGGGAGGCGTGATGATGTAGCCGGGGCGATCCCAGATCCGAGCTTCAGGCGAGTAAGTTGTGTCGCCGTCTGAGGTAACCACATCGTTTGAGCGTGCCGTAACGTCCTGGCCTTTATGAAGGCCAACATCCAGCCACACCCGGCCTGTGGCGAGCATAGCACGGTGGGCACGGTGATAACTCCATATGCTATGCACTGGTTCGCTCCCATCATAGTAGTCCTCCTGCGACACGGAGTTCCACGATGGTCGTGCCGCCACCGAACGCTCGGCCCTCCAGCGTAGTGAAGTTCGGCTAGCGATGGCGCGCAGAAGAGAAGCGAAACAAGACAAGTCCCGTCATCGACTGATGATCATGCTGTGCGGGGGCTTGCGACCCCGCAAACACGAGAAACGACGCCAGAATCACTCGAGTCAAGGCCTTGAAAAGGCGCTTCCCGTCATCCGCCGGCCCTCATCGAACTTGGCATCGGCGACAAATTTGACTACTGAAAGAGACACCTGCGTTTCTGCCCTTTCCGGGAAAAACCCTTGGCCCGAGCCGTCTCATTGGAAAACTGTTCCAAAAAACCTTCAAAAATGGAGCTTCATTTCATCTCATTGGATAACTGCTCCTTTTCAAAATGTGGCTCTCGCCACAACGCCTCGGACATTATTCCTAAAAGTTTGCAAGAGTGTCGCGGATGTACGGCGGGTCCACATGAGGTTTTCGCCCCAGCGCCGCAGATATTCGAAAAATATTGCAAACGCTTCACGGATGGAGGGCGGTTCCTTTTTTCAAAATATGGTATTCTCGTTGGCGCCGCGCATGTCATCTGAAATTTCTTCAACACGTTCAAAGATTATTATGGTTGACGCCCCAGGAACGGTGTTCTGGCACGACTTAAGATTGCCAGGGCGCAACACTCACGTTGATTCGCGGCGTTGACGTCCCAAGAACGGTGACCTGGCGCGTTTCACGATCGTCAAGACGCAGCAGCCACTCTAACTCGCGCCGCCGAAATTCAGGGAGGTGCGTTGTGGCACGACTGACGATTCGCAGGCGGTTGTCTTCCAATGGAACACTTTCCGCAGTTAAGAACATGATCGACCACGAACCCAGAAAGGAATGTAAACATGTCAGGCGTGGTGACGTTTCAAAAGCACCTGATTGGGAGACGGGCAAATGCAATGCCGAATCTATCGAGATTGATGTACCGCGCCGCGGGCTGTGCTGTGCTGCGCCGTGCGGAATTGTATTGTGCCATGCCGCGATTGCGATTGTGCTCTATAATGTTGTTGATCGAGTCCTCCTTTGCATCCGAGTCATGACCGAACTGATCTGGATCTGAAGCTCGAGCTGCCTGAGCATATAGTTGCTGCCCCAGGGCTAATTGACAGGGGGACATGCAAGGAGGACGCGCCGCGGAACCTCCCAAGGGACGCGCCAGACGACGTGCCAGGGGACGTGCCATGGGCACTCACCGCGGAACGTGCCAAGGCGACGCGTTACGGAACGTGCCAATGGACATGCCACGGGACGTGCCAGGGGGCACGCCGCGCGGCGTGCCAGGGGGACTCGCAACGGGACGCGCCATGGAACGTGCCCAAGGAACGTGCCAAATTGCAATGCTGAGTGTATCGATCTTGATGTACCGTGCCGAGGGCTGTGCTGGGCTGCGCCATGCGGAATTGCAATGTGCTGTGCACCGATTGTGCACTATAGCGTTGTGGATCGAGTCCTCCCTTGCATCCGAGTCATGACCGAACTGATCTGGATCTGAAGCTCGAGCTGCCTGAGCACATAGTAGCTGCCCCAAGGCTAATTGACAAGGGGAGCCCAAGGGACGCTCCAGGCGACGTGCTAGGGGACGTAACATGGGCACGCACCGCGGGACGTGCCAAGGGGACGCGCTACGGAACGTACTGGGCACAAGCGTTTCGCTCAACACAACCTGCCCAAATCCTCATGCTAGACATCCGCCTGGACGACCTGGACACGTGAAAACAAGCGCTTCGCTCAAGACATGCTCAACACGTCCTCATGCTAGGCATCCGCCTGGGCGAACTGGACACGTGAAAACAAGTGGTTCGCTCGAGACATCCTCAACACATCTTCATGCTAGACGTCCGCCTGGGGGACCTGGGCACGTGAAAACAAGCGTTTCGCTCGAGACATTCTTCAAACCTCCTCATGCTAGACATCCGCCTGGGCGACCTGGACACGTGAAAGCACAAGTCTCGCTCGAGACATCCTCAACACATTTACATGTTAGTCATCCGCCTGGGCGACCTGGACACGTGAAAACAAGCGTTTCGCTCAAGACATGCTCAACACGTCCTCATGCTAGACATCCGCCTTGGGCAACCTGGACACGTGCAAACAAGCGTCTCCAACGAGACATCCTTAACAAACCCTCATGCTAGACATCTGCCTCGGCAACCTGGACGCGTGAAACCAAGCGTCTCGCTCGAGACATCCTCAAGACCTGGGTACGTAAAAACAACATTTCACTTAAGAGATCCTCTGACTTCTGGTCCCCAAGAGAGGACACACTAGAACACAAAACAAGCGTTTCACTCGAACCATCCTCAACAGTTTCTACAAAACAAGCGTTTCGCTAAGGACATCATCGATATTTGAATTCGCAGGCCCACCCTTTCCTTATTATGTATCGCAAAAGAAATTTGCCGGCCCATTCCGGGGGTAAGTTCCATACAAGGAACCCTGGGCCCGCGCACTTTCTGGGAATAAATTCCTGTAGGGGCCTGTAAAGAAATACATTGGAGGGAGGGTCTGCTGGTCTTCCTCCTCCTGGTCTTCCACTGGTCTTTCTTCTCCTCCTCCACCTCCTCTTCCTCCTCATCGTGTTCCTCAACTTTCTCAGAGCACGAAGGAAACGGATCCAGAAGGAAGTGGGTCCTGCGCGCAAGCTGTTCGTCGACTTCGGGCTCCAGAAGGTCCTCCACCGGCCCCAGGACTCGAACACAAGCAGCTCACGATGGAAAGCTGGTCTGGGGAAAGATCAAGACCTTCTGGTCAGCTGTGCCATTCGAGCGGATAGCGTGTCGCCCCGTTCCGGGGGGCGGGGGGCTGGGAACGGCTCGGGACGCTGACGCTCGTGGGCCAAACTGTGAATAGCGTGGTGGGCCAGAACTGGCGGCGCGCCATGCGAAGCCGAAGTTCCTGACCGTAGCATACAGTGGAGGCCAGCCAGTCCACAAGAAACCCTCCACAAGAAACCCAACCCTCGGACCCCAGGACGTCCATCGATGTTTGGTACAGACACGTCAGGCCTCCCATCGCACAACCATCGAAACCCAAAGAACCCAAGGCACCCTGGAGGCAAGCAGGGTGTTCTTGGCATGGGCCCTCACTTGAAACTACGCCAGATGGGGAACTGGCCCGGGGGAAAATCAAGGGCTTTGGACCCGTCGCCCGAGCGCTTCGTTTCCTTCGTGGCGGTCCTCCCGCCCCAGACGGAGGTGGCCGGCGGACCGACGATCACGCCGTCCACGACGGCGGCCACCGCGGCCGCGTCTTGCCTGCCCCGGTGGCCCGCCGACACCCCGCCTGCAGCTGGCACCCGAAATGCGTCGCTGTGGCCCCATGTCGCCCGGGGTCGACACACACACACACACACACACACACTCTCCTCGTCCTCCTCCTCCTCGTCCTCCTCCTCCTCCCGGGGCAACCATGCTAGATACCCCTCGGGGTGGCCTGGACAGGTGAACAAAAACATGGTTCCAACTCGGGGGGCACAATAGAGATACACCTCTGGGTGGCCTGGACACATAAAACGCGTGGTTGCAGCGATGGGGCAAGAGGCAACCATCTTAGATACCCCCCCTGGGCGGCCCGGACACGTAAAAACACATGGTTCCAGCTCGGCTCCACCATGTTAGGTCCCCCCCTGGGTGGCCTGGAAACGTGAAAACAAATGGTTCCAGCTCGGGGCCGCAATGTTAGATTTCCCCCTGGATGGCATGGGCACGCAAAAACACATGTTTCCAGCTCGGCACCACCATGTTAGATACCCCTCTGGGTGGCCGAGACACGTGAAAACACGTCGACGTGGTTCCAGCTCGGGGACACCAGGTTAGATACCTCTCTGGGAGGCCTGGACACATGAAAACACGTGGTTCCAGCTCGTGGCCACCATGTCAAATATCCACCTGGGTGGCCTGGACACGTCGCTCGTACCAATGGGCGCCACAGGGTGGCCTGGACACGTGAAAACACATGGTTCTGGCTGGGGACCACCATGTTAGACAACCCACTGGGAAATCTAGAAAATCACCAGCTGAAGAAACTGCATCCGGTGATTGAACATCTGGCGTTGGTGTACTGATTCTGCCCGGCCCTTTTAGGCCCTCCGCGCTGGGAGCGCACCCCAGACGACCACATGCTAGATGCCCCCCGTGGGTGGCCCGCACACGTAAAAAAATAGATGGCTCCAGCTCGGGACAGCCATGTTCGATACCCCCTGGGTGGCCTGGACATGGAAAAATACGTGGTTCCATCTGGGGACAACCATGTTAGATATCCCCCTGGGTGGCCTGGACGTGCAGATAAAATGCGTGGCTCCAGCTCGAGACCGCCATGTTAGATACCCCTGGGTTGCCTGGACACTTGAAACCACCTGGTTCCATCTGGGGACGACCACGTTCGATACCGCCCTGGCCGACCTGGGCACGTGAAAACAAGCATTTCGCCTGAGACATCCTCTGAATTCTGGCCCCCAGCAAAGGAGCAATATGTAGGCACAAGACAAGCGTCTCGCTCCAGACATCCTCAACAAATTCTGAAAACAGGCGTTTCCCTCTAAATATTCGCAACAAACGAACGCGTCTGCTTCATCCTGTGTTCATCGATCGGAAAATGTCAATCGGGACATCCTCAACGTTTCGTCCGCCAGCCCCACGCGACCTCGTAACTCATTGCAGTACACATTCGCCGGTCCAACGCAAGTCGAGGACTGGGGACAGCTTACAAGGGCTCCGAGCTTCGCGCTGCGCGAGAGCGCGAAGCGCGAATGACTTCGCTCTCTCGCGCCGCCTCCCAGGGGAGGAGAGGAGGAGGAGGGGGCATCGGAGCCGAACCGCGAAGCGCGAATAGCTTCGCGCCCTCGAGGGCGCCCTTGGTCTAGCACCTGGACGAAAACACTGGGCCCACGCCCTTCCCAGGAAAAACGGGCTCAAGGGGAGCAGGGCGAGAGGGCCGGCGATGGTGAGAGGAGGAGGGAGGAGGCAGGAGAAGGGAGGACGTGAAGGGGCCCTGGGACACACAACTACATACACACAGAAATAACAGGATTCCCCATATTTTCCAATATTCTGGGTTTTCGCCTTCCCCCCCACAGCCCATATTTTCCCATATCTTTTGGGGGAATCGACGATTAATTGTGTCTGTGTGTTTTTTGTTTCCCTCCTGAGAACTGCAGAAACATCAACGTTCGGAGGTCCGCGCGAATATCTCGGATCGGCGCTGGACCCGCTTCCTTGGCGCGCGGAGCGCGCCAGGGGCGGCGCTGGCGGCACCGCCAGGGGGGCCCAGCGCTGACCTGAGATATCCGCGCGTAGCTCCGAGGAATTACGTATACACCAGGGTCGTGTCGTGCCGACTTCAGCTTTAGTCTCTGACACCGCGGAGATCGTTCAACCTGGAATGATCGCTTGTTTCCGAACTGTCAGCTCGTTCAACATTGATCGAATCTGGGTCGCCAACTGCGCTCAACAGTGAACGCTGGCGGAAGGATCGCCGCCGGTCGGCACGACGCGAACCTACCGCATGCAGTTTTTGCTCTTCGACGAGGCAAGCCCTTCCCCGCCAGGGGCGGCGCTTGGGGCGCCGCCAGGGGGGCCAAGCGCCGATCCAAGAAGTCGGCGCCGACCCCCGAAATGGAATGTTGATGTCACATTCTTCGTTCCCAGAAGAGAGAAGAATGACAGGAGATGGGGCCGACAACGACGGGGAGAGGGAAGGAATAGAAGGAGAGGAGCTGGGGCTGACAACGAGGGGGAGGGGGAAGGAAGAGAACGAGAGAAGGTAGCGTGGAGAACGAGAAGGTGGGGCCGAGAGCGAGGGGGAGAAGGAAGGAAGAGAAGGAGAGGAGACGGGGCTGACAACGAGAAAGCGGGGCCGAGAGCGAGGTGAAGAGGGAAGGAATAGAAGGAGAGGAGATGGGGCTGAAAACGCAGAAGTCAGGCAGAGAGCGCGAATGACAGGGAACGAAAAGGAGGAGAGGGGATGGGATGAAGAACGAGAAGGTGCAGAGAGCGAGGGGGAGAGGGAAGGAAACAAAGAAAAGGAGACTGTGCTGAGAACAAGAAGGCGGAGCTGGGGACGACGGGAAGAGGAAAGGAAGAACATCAGAGGGGATGGGGTTGAGAACGAGAAGGTGGGGCCGAGAGCAAGGTGGAGGGGGAAGGAAGAGGAGGAGGGGAGGTGGGGTTGAGAACGAGAAGGGGGCCAAGAGCGAGGGGGACAGGGAAGGAAGAGATGGAGAGGAGATGGGGTTTTAAACGAGAAGGTGGGGCCGAGAGCAATGGGGAGAGGGAAGGAAAAGAAGGAGAGAAGATGGGGTTCAAAACGAGAAGATGGGGCCGAGAGCGAGGGGGAGAGGGAAGGAAGAGAAGGAGAGGGGATGGGGCTGAGATCGAGAAGGTGGGGGCGAGAGCGAGGGGGAGAGGAAAGGAAGAGAACAGAAGGGAATGGTGCGGAGAACGGAGAAGGTGGGGCCGAGAGCGAGGGGGAGAGGGACGGAAGAAAAGGAGAGGAGAAGTGGTTGAGAACGAGAAGGTGGGGCCGAGAACGAAGGGGGAGGAAATGACGAGAAGAACGAGAAGGTGGGGCCGAGAGCGAATGGGGAGGGAAGGAAGAGACCGAGACGAGGTAGGGTGGAGAACGAGAAGGCGGGGCCGAGAGCGAGGGGGAGAGAGAAGGAAGGAAAAGGGAGGGGATGGGGTTGAGAACGAGGTGGGGCCGAGAGCGAGGGGGAGAGGGAAGGAAGAGAAAGCAGAGGAGATGGTTTTGAGAACGGCAAGGCGGGGCCCAGGACGACAGAGAGAGAAAAGGACGAGAAGGCGAGGGGATGGGGCTGATAACGAGAAGATGGGGCCGACAGAGGAGGGGAGAGAGCAGGAAGAGAAGGAGAGGGGACGGGGTCGCCAACGAGAAAGCGGGGCCGAGAGCGAGGGGGAGAGGGCCGAGCCGAGAGCGAGGCTGGGGGGCTCTTCCCCGCCGCGCCTGTCGAAGTCGGGGCCGTGGCCCGTGGGGGGCATGCCCGGCACGCTCAGGAGGAGCTGCCGCCCGCCGGAGTGCAGGGCCTCGCCCGGGCGGGCCCGCTCTGGAGTGAGGAGGAGGAGGAGGGGGAGGAGGGGGGAGGAGGGGGAGGAGGAGGGGGGGGGAGGAGGGGGAGGAGGGGGAAGGCGGTGATGGGGCGATGCTGCTGTCGCGGTGCGCTTGGCTCATGGTGCGTCCCTGGGAGTTCCCCGAGTTCCAGGAGCCATCGCGCTAACCCATCAGGAGCGCTGAGTCGGGAACGAAGGGGCGCTTCTGGCCACGGCGATCCTCGGCCACTACTCGGTTCCACGACCTACACCTGAGGAAACTAGGGCTCCCAACTTCGCGCTTCGCGCTGCGCGAAGTGCGAATAACTTCGCGCTCTCGCGCCGCTTCCCAGGGGAGAAGAGGAAGATGAGGAGGAATCGGAGCCGAACCGCGAAACGCGATGCGCGAATACTTTAGCGCCCTCGAGGGCGCCCTCGACCCGAGGAAAGGCCCGAACACCGGACGTCCTTATTTCAGCGTCTTGACTGCAGCGGCCGTCTGCTGTTCGACCTCGGCCATTCGTCCCTGGACGCGCGGGGCGACAAGAGCACCCCAAGCGTCGCTGCTGCGTCCCCGCACGAGCTATAGTGGAGGAGGAAGGCAGCCCGAGGGGACGAACGGCGGACAGACCAGCCACGAACGGGAGCGAGCCCAACAACCTGGCGATCAGCTCGGCCGGGCACGACTGGTCGGGAGGGCAAGAACAGCTCACGCGCAGAGGTCCGACACAGCGGAGTTTCGAAGCCAGTCTGGAGGCCTCGGGACGCCTCGTCAGCACGACTTCTGTCCTCCGCGAGATGCCGAGTGAGCCCCGGGGCCGCCTGCGCGACTGCGGCGACGAAGGCCGGCAGCAGCGGCTTGAGCTTGCTGAAGAGCGCCAGCCTGCGCCACTCTTTTTTTTGTTTTCTCTCTTTCTCTCTCTCTCTGGGTGGAGAAGACACTCCGCGGGCATTGCGGGCTTAGGAGGCACTGGCCGTCCATCTTCCTCTCGCTGGTATTCCTCCATGTCCTCCTCATCCTTCCTGCTGGTCTCTGCCCTGATGCTGCGCGTTGCCAGCCCCACGGTCGCGCTCGCTCTCATGCTTGTCGCCCTCCTCATCCACTTGCGCGCACAATTGATTAGCAATTGAAGGACACCTAACCCGTTGGGAGCAGACCTAAGTTAAGAGACCAGGAGCCGTAGGGATAGGGGTTCTTTTCAGCAGATCTAGCAAACCAAGCCAACTATAGTGATGATCCCTAATTCAAAGACGGGGACCTAAGTTAGGCAACGTCCTCATTGTACTATTAGGGTTACGGGATCTTGTACTCTCGATGAACGATGGCCTCCCCCTCCAGCCCTTATTACTCCGGCTCGTCGCGGCCACGACCGGGGAGCGTGGGGGCGGCGTGGCTGCATGGAGGCAAACAGTTTCCACATTCAAAGCAGTTTCCATCGAAATTTTTCGCCAGGGTGGGACTCATACAGGTCCATCGCTTTAGAAACCGATGCCCCAAGGCCCAAGCAGGTAGCCGATATGGATGAATATGGGCCCCAGGGGGCCGTAATAACACTTGTGCGTCAACGGGGCAATGGGACACTCACCTGGCCGGCACTCACAATCGCATTCGAACAATGACGCGAAAGATACGGCAAGGACCGTCCATAAGACCAGCCAGAAGGAAGACGCGCTAACGAATTGGGATCACGGTCGCGTCGCTCCAGAAACGCTGGGGCTGCGATACTCTTGCATGTTTGGGGGACCTCGTCTGTCCCATCGCGCCCACCATCCGTGTCGCATCCATGTCGAGGGCGTCGAGTCCGTGTCGGAACCGCGCTGAGTGCACGTCGGATTCACGTCGGATCCGCCTCAACCCAGCGTCGGAGCACAAGAGACGAATGCCCCCTGCAGGACGGGAAGGGGCCCCCGAAGATGCCGCAACTGGCTGCGCCGCGCGGCGCAGCGGCCCCGCGAGCTCCGCCACACCCCGCCGCGCGGCAAGGGGCGCCATGGGGGCGGAAGCCGACCCGCCTGACGTCCAGGACGATGCCCGCGTGGTCGTGGCGGTCGCACACCAGCGCCACCTGGCGGCGCGGCCGGAGCTCCCCCACGGCGAGCGTTTTCTCATTCGGCGTTTCGACATTGGGCGGAAGCAGAGGGGGGGAGGGGGGGTTTCTGGCTCCAGACTTCTGTTCAGTGCGACTGTTCGCAAAGAGTGCTGCCTCGGGGGGAGACTCCGCTCGCTCGAAACTGGCGCCAAAGAGCAGCCAAAATCTACTCCATGGGGGGGGAGGGGGGGGTGCGAGGGCCCGCGCCGATCGGCAAAACAATGATTAAAAAAAGGATCACATGGCAGGGCTCGACCTAAGCCGTGTTTGCCCGTGTTCTCGGGGGCGTGGAAGCATAGACTAGCGATCCATGGATTTGGCGCGCGGTCGCCAAGTCCATGGATCGGGGGAGGTGACCTCTCCAAAATGCGGCCGGTGCCGCCTTGCTCGGCGGCGGGAATCTGCGATGTCCCACGGAAGCGGGGCCCGTCGCTAATCCACGCCCCCTGGATCCCTGTCTGTGATCGCCTGATGTGCTCGTGCTGTGTTCGTTTTCCCTGGTCCTGTCTTCGTCCTGCCACGGCCGCAGAGCGAGATCGGAGCGAAGACGCCCCCCGACGTCGCCGAGGCACACGTTGGCTCGAGCCCTGTGCCCAAACTGACTGACTCATGGCTGATGGAGGTGATCCCGAAGCCATGCACACCTGTCCTGTCCTGTCCTCGTCGCCTCGGCTGGGTGACGAGCCCCGTGCCCTGGTGTTCCTCGTGCTCGTCCGCGGGCCCCATCGCCCTCGTCGTCGTCGTGTTGCGTCAGACGTACGTCAACATCGGCTGGATGGCCATTGCGTCAGGAATTTGGACGCCCGAAATGGGTACGGAACAAAATAGCACAGTACCCAACAACAAATGTTGTC
The DNA here is from genome assembly GCA_963575745.1 of Prorocentrum cordatum. Classification (NCBI taxonomy): domain Eukaryota; class Dinophyceae; order Prorocentrales; family Prorocentraceae; genus Prorocentrum; species Prorocentrum cordatum. Next base: position 427,670 of record CAUYUJ010011891.1, read on the forward strand.
CCAAACCAACAGCGGCCGCTGTTGGGCGGGCCCGGCGGCCTTCTGTCTCAAATGCACACAGGCCGCGGCGGAGCGGACAGCGAGTCCTGTTCAAAATGAACAGGAAATGCTGTTGGGCATTGTACCCATTATTTCCGTACCCATTTCGTTCGTGCAGAAGGAAGCCAGTAGCAAAACAAATGTCAAGCGGGAAACCCAATGCCTGAATTCGACGCGCGCAGCTAGCAACCAGCCTCGCCTCGGTCCAGGGCCAGCCCGAGAACCGACCGGCCCAGTGCCGGCGCGCGCCGGCGGCAGCGTTTCGGCGGAGCCTCCCCCCGGAGAAATCGAATCGGCGTGCGAACTCACGGGCCCGGACCGGCCCGGACCGGTGATACCGAAAGCTTCGCAGACCGACCGGCCTGGACCGACCGACCAGACTGGAACGTGCGGAAACCGACTGGCCCGGCCCGGGGAGAGGCTTGTAGCAACAAGCACCCTCTCGGATCGCCTCGTCAGGGCAAGCGGAGAGAGAGAGAGAGGGTGCGAAGAGGATGCGAAAAAGTATGGAAGCCCTCGCGGGCATAGAGTATCAGACCTGCGAGCGACAGCAAGGAACTCCCAAGTGGCTCATCCCCCCCCACCACCCCCATCCCTCATCTCCCACCCCGCTCATGACAGTGCTGGCGCCTGCAGTGGCGCGCTACAGTGCAGGGCCAATCATACATTGCCCCAAACGTTCGTCGAGGGTGGCAGGGCCGATGTAACGACTCCGACTGACTCCCAGGCCCTGGCTCAGGACTGCGGCGGCCGGCCGGGACGACTCCAGGCTCCCGGGAAGGCTCCAGAACGAGGTGCATGCCGCGGCCGACGGAAAACACACACACGCACACGCACACGCACACACACACACACACACTCACACACACACACACACACACACACGCACGCACGCACGCACACGCACACGCACACGCACACGCACACGCACACGCACACACGCACACGCACACGCACACGCACACGCACACGCACACGCACACGCACACGCACACACGCACACGCACACCCACACACACACACACACACACACACACACACACACACACACACACACACACACGCACGCACACACACACACGCGCGCGCACTCTGGGGCCCAGCCCACCCCTCCCGCCCTCCGCTTTGCCTCCCACTCAGTGCCTCCACCCCGCCCTCGCCCCCCTCTCCCCCACTCGCCCTCTCGCCGACTTGTCTCGAGCAGCCAAAGAGAACTTCCTCCCCGCCCTCCCTCGCCATTTCCGCCTGGCGCGAGCGCGGGCGCGCGGGCCTCGACCGCGAACTTTGCCGGCGACTCGAGCACGCTCCTCGGCGGCCAGGGCGATGTGACAGGCTGCCGCCCCCCCCTCGTCGTCGTCGTCGTCCTCCTCCCCCTCGTTGTTATCCTCCGCCTCCTCCTCCTCCTCCTCGTTGTTATCCTCCTCCTCCTCCTCCTCCTCCTCCTCCTCCTCCTCCTCCTCCTCATCCTCCTTCTCCTACTCTTCCTCCTCCTTCTCCTCCTCCTCCTTCTGTTCCTCCTCCTCCTCCTCCTCCTCCTGCTGACTTCGGGATCAGAGCGAGGACATGAGTGCTCCTCGAGCCCATGCCCGATAGTCGCCAAGTTCTGCTGCGCGAGATCCCGAATGGCAGAACGGTGGCTGTGGGGAATCCTGGCCTGAGCGCCGCGGTTGGTGCGCCTCGAGCCCAGCCCCGACCGAGCCGCCGAGTAGTTTTGCTGGGGAGGGGCAGGAACGCAAGACCTCAGCTGTGGCGAAATCCGAGTCGGAGCGAGGGTACGGGCGCTCCTCGAGCCCAGACCCGATCGAATCGCCACGGATGGTTGCTGGAAGTCCGGGCACCAGACAGAGTAAGCAAAAGCGACCGAGCACGATGGCCATGGCTGTCGGTGGAACCGCGCGGTCGAGCCTCAGGAGACTTCCTGGAGGACCCGAGCGCGGGCGAGGCGGACCTCGTCCTGGGCCAGGAGACCCACCTCGCAGGCACGACCGAATGCCGCGCGCAAGAGGACTGGGCCAAAGCGGCGCAGCGGAAGGCTCACCTTGATCCGGCTGTCCTTACAGGGACAGGAGGGACCAGCGGCGGTCTTTGCACGACCACGGAGCCGTGGAAGGGCCTCGCCAAGTGCGTGAACCTGGGCCCAAGGTACGAAGAGGCGCAAGGTATAATCCAGATCCGATGCTGGAAAGGATGGCTACATGGAGGTGATGCGTTGGATAAAGTGCACGTGTGCCACAGCGAAAGCCTCACCAGCAGAAACACGGGGTGGCTCAACACCCTCATGAAGGAGGTAAGGAGGCTGCAGAGACCCTTCGCCATCGGTGGGGATTTCAACATGCACCCTCGTGAGCTGGAAAAGTCAGGCATACTTGAGACGCGCAGGGCCGAGGTGATCGTGGCGAGCGGCCCCACGCCCGGTGACATCACGGAGGGCACGATTCCGGACAACTGGCTCATACCCAAGGGTCTGGGCAGAAAGGTGGGGAGGTGCGACATGGTCCACACGAGTACGGTCAAACGTCACAGGCCAGTGGTGGTCGTCCTCAAGAACACAGCGATCAGGGAGATGGATGGCTACGGCCCTCAAGAGCACAGCGATCACATCAGCGAGAAGGAAGTGCCCAAAGATCGTGGTCGAGGTCAGGAGCCAAGGTTCATGCAGGTGCACCAGTACCGCAAGAACGACGCCGCGGTGGCGAAGGCGTCGCCATAGGCCAGGCCAGCGCTGTAGCTAGCGGACAGGTTGGACGAGCTCAGCAAGGCACTGCAGAAGAAAACTGCGGGCCACTGAATCGCAG
>CAUYUJ010011891.1:440503-500503 GCA_963575745.1 Prorocentrum cordatum
GCGCAGGCTTCTAGCCTGAGTGTTAGGATGAAAGAGTTAGGGTGTCAATGTTGGGCTGTGTGCTTAGGGTCACCGGTCTTAGGGTGTGGGTTAGGGTGTCAGGGTGACGGCGTTCAGGTGTGAGGCCTGGGGGTTGCACGAGTAGGGTTACTGTGTTGGCGTCGGGCTACTAGTCAGAGGATTCGAACGCTAGAATCAAAGTGTTCGGGGGTAGGGTGTTCATACTGTGGTTTTTGGGTTAGTGTTAGGGTGCTAGTGTTCGGACGAATTCTTAGGGACAAGGCGCCAAGACTTGAAATAGAGTTGAAGGTGCCCGGGTGCACGGGTTTAAGGCTGAGGGTAAGGGTGTGAGGGCTAGCTCGCTTAGGGGGTCTAGTGTCTGCGTCAGGGTGATAGGGTTCATGTTACACTGTCTGGAATAAGGTTAGTGCTCAGGGATCGGATGTTCGGGTCAGCGCTGAGGTGTTAGGCTTATGGTGTTGGGATTGGGGTGTTAGTATTGGGGTGCTGAGGTTAAGGTATTAGGGCGTGAAGGTGCTAGAGTTGGGGTGTTAGGGTCAGTGCTACGTTCCAATGAGGGCGAGAGCGCACGAGGACTAGCGCGCCAGGGGTAGGGTGTCAGGGTGGCGGCCTGCGTCGCGGGAGGAGGAAGGGAGGCGGAGGAGAAAGAGGTGGGTAGCATGTGGGATCTGGGAAAAAGTGGCGGACCTGGTTGGGGTACTCTGCCGTGTTTCTGCGGGCGCGCGTCCAAGCGGAACTCACTCAAGCAGGTCGTGTTCGGGCGCGGCGAACGCGTAACACACGGAGCGGGGTACACACTAGGACGATGAGGAAGCGGAGAAGGAAAAGGACGGGCCAGGCATGAGGCGAAGGGGAACGAGAAGAGGAAGGAGGAGGAGGAGGAGGAGGAGGAGGAGCATCCGCATCAGAAGGCGGAGTTGACATGTCAGCAGGAAGGGGAGGGAATTGGTTGAGGAAGCAACGGGAGGATTAGAAATGGGATGAGGGAAAAGCGGAACGATGAGGATGATAAGGAGAGACGATGATGATGGTGATGATGACGACGACGAGGACGAGGATGACGACGGTACTAATGAGGATGATGGTGATGATGACGATAACGATGATGATGATGGTGATGATGATGATGATGATGATGATGATAGTGATGGCGGTAGTGATGATGATGGGGACGGTGATGATGATGCTGATGATGATGATGCTGATGCTGATGGCGGTGACGTTGATGATTGTCTTGGAAATGGTGGTGACGATGACGATGGTGATGATGGTGATGGTGATGGTTATGCTGATGCTAGTGGCGATGATGATGACGATACTGCTGATGATGTAATCATGGTGATGATGTTCATGGTCATGGTGATGATGGTGATGATGGTGATGCCGATGGTGACGGTAATGATGCGGATGTTGAGTATGGTGATGATCGTGATAGTGCTGATGCTGATGATTGTGACGATGTTGATGCTGCTGGTGATGATGAGGATGGTGATGTTGCTGAGCATGATGGTGATGGTGGTGATGATGATGATGATGATGACGATGGTGATGGTGATGATGCCGACGATGCTGATGCTGGCGATGGTGCTGCTGATGTTGGCAACTATGGCGATGACGATACTGCGGAGTCGTGTTATGATGTTGATGGTGATAACGATGAGGATGATGACGAGATTGATGATGATGATGATGATGATGATGATGATGATGATACTGATGATGATGATGATGGTGATGATGATGATGATGATGATGATGATGATGATGATGATGATGCGAGTGATGAATAGGAGAAGTAAGATCCTGCGGAAGAGGAGGGACGATGCGGAGGAACCTTTTATACATATTTATATATATTTAAATTTATATAGTGATGCGAATGATGACGACGACGTTGGTGATGGTGATGATGGTGAGGAGGAGGAGCAGGAGGAGGACAAGGAAGCTGAGGAGGAGGAGGAGGGCGCGGGGATGAGAGGAGGAAAGTCGGTGAGAGCGTCTGCGAGAACAAACGGTGATAAGAAAGTAGGGAGAGAGCGGAGGTGAGGAGGAGGGATGGAGGAAGGGGATGAGACGTAGCAGGGAGGGAGGACGGAGAGGACAGAGTACGAGGAAACGTAGGAAGCAGTAAGCAACCGAAGGGGATGAGCAAAAAGATGGAGGGTGGTAAGACGAAGACGTGAGCTGAGATAAAACGTTGAAGCCGCCCAGGCGTTGATACAGGCTGACACCTCTCGTCCTCATCCTCGACCTCGCTTTCGTACGCCTCCTCCTCCTGCTTCTCCTCGTCCTCGTCCTTTCTCTCCTCCTCATCATCATCATCCTCATCATCCTTGTCCTCCTCCTCATCATCCACTACCGCCTCCTCCGCCTCCTCCTGCTCCTGCTCGTCCTCCTCCTCCTCCTTCTCCTCATCCTCTTCCTCCTCCTCCTCCTCATTTTCATCCTCCTCCTCCTCTTCCTCCTCCTCCTCCTCCTCCTCCTCCTCCTCCTCCTCCCCCTCCTCCTCCTCATCGTCCCAATCCACCGCGTCCTGGGCCGTCTCCTCCCCGTCATCCTCCTCCTCCTCCTCCTCCTGCTCCTCCTCCTCCTGGTCCTCGTCCTCCTCCTCCTCCTCCTCCTTCTTCTCCTCTTCCTCGTCCTCGGCCGCCTCCTCCTCCTCCTCCTCCTCCTCCTCCTCCTCCTCCTCCTCCTCGTCCTCGTCCTCGTCCTCCTCCTCCTCCTCCTGCTCCTCCTCCTCCTCCTCATTCTCCTGCTCCTCCTCCTCCTCCTCTTCCTCTTTCTCTCATCTTCCTCCTCATCTTCCTCCCTCCTCCTCTCCTCCTGCTCCTCCTGTTCCTACTCCTGCTCCTGCTCCTCCTCCTCCTCCTCCCGCTTCTCCTCCTCCTCCTCCTCCTCCTCCTCCTCCTCTTCCTCCTCCTCCTCCTCATCATCATCCCTTTCCTCCTCCTCCTCCTCCTCCTCCTCCTCCTCCTTCTCCTCCTCCTCCTGTTCCTCCTCCTCGTCCTCCTCCTCCTCCTCGTCCTCCGCCTCCTCCTCCTCCTCCTCCTCCTCCTCCTTCTCTTTCCTCCTCCTCCTAGTCCGCCTCATCCCAGTCAGCCTCCTCCTCCTCCACGACTGAGAGGCTTCGGGCGGGCGAGCCGCGGCCTCTGCCGGTTGGCGAACTCCTGGCCCACGAGCTCGTAGCTCCCGTTCCTGGGCGGCCAGGGCCCCCCCCCCTCCTGGCGGCCCGCCGCGGGCCGATCCCTGACCTGCAAGCGCACGCAGCAATACGACGCCCACAACGCAAAAAAAGCATCGGACGTCAGAACGGGAGCTGACACGGGGCTACGAAACGCCGTACTGGGTGGGTGAAGCGCAGGGGAGAGGGGGAGGAGGGAGGAGGAGCAGGGAGGAGGGGGAGGAGGAGAGGAGAGGAGGAGAGGAGGAGGAGCGCGGGGCGACGTCTCTTCAAAACGAGGACCCAACACCACAGGATGGTTGGGACAAAAACACGAGACGTCAGAACGGGAGCTGACACGCCCTCCGCACTTTGCAGTGGCATCGGAGCTCTGGCCCGGCGCCGGCCCTCTGACAGGCACCGGGAGCCCCACGTTACGGGCAGAGCCCTCGCTGTACACCTCCACGTCATGTGAGGGCTTGCAAACAAGATCGGCGCGCACGAAATTGCAATTGAGACCGTTCGCTGCGTAGCTGCAACTCCTTCTACAACCCCATACAGAATCCAATGTTGTCAACACCGGCAGGCCGAGGATGCGTATGACTCCTGTACCCCGTGGACCGGATGTAGGAGATCCCTATGGTTACATGGCGCACGCGATGGATTTCGGACCCAGCCGACCAAATCACGTCCGACTCGTGGCCCTGGGCGTAGACTTTCAGCATCCATATCTCCGCCTAGCCCGAGAGAGCACTCAAGACAAGACTCACAGGGGTCATGGGCCATTATGTTTGCCCTAATGGTGTGTGGCACGATAAAGGAATGGGATTCAACGCTCATGCTTGCCACGGTTCGACATTGATCGGATGCACAGACGAACAAAAAGGGGTTGGCACATCTCTACTAGAGGCCTCCTGGATGGGGTACGAGTGGATGTGGTCGGAGGATCGCGCCGCATCGCCGACACATCGGCGATGCATCGACGATGCATCGGCGATGCATCGGCGACGGCGGCGATGCATCGGCGCCGTCGTCGAACATCGGGCTCCACATCGAGCCGCACCGACGATGCATCGGCGACGCGGGGCGATCCTCCGACCCCATCTACCTGGACCCCATCTAGCAGGCGCATCTGCACATAATCTTCAGGTCCACTGTCGCCACGGGAGGAAGAGTGCTGTTCGGCCTGCAGCTGCAAGCGTGCGTGAGCGCCTCGCTGAAGCACGGCGCGGGGGAGCCCTGGCAGCAAAGCTGGCCATACCCACGGGAAAGCCGCCACGGCAGCCACCGCCAGCGAGGCCGCCAGCAGGGCCGCTCAAGGCGAGCACCAGCGCCGCGATAGACAGCGCGTCATGCACTAGAGCCACACTGCACGGGCGCCGGCAGTGCCGAAGAGAAAGTTTGCATTTGAGCCAGAGTTTGAGCCAAAATGGTTGCGGACGGGAGGGGATGACGAGGAAGGTGATGTTTGTTTTGGGGGGCGCTCCTGAACCTCTCTGGACCCTCGGGGGCGACCTCTGGAGGAGGAGCATCGGGGTCGGGATCGGGCTCGTGGGCGTTCGTCTGAGATTGCCCATCACCTGCTCGGCTGCCGCGTGGCGCAGAGAACACAAGGGGAGCTCCGAGGGGCGAAGGACGATGCTGCCAAACCGGCACGATGGACGCCGCTGACCGCACCCTGAGGAAAGGGAACCTGGAGCAAGCAGATAGAAAGAAAGATGCTCAGCTTAGATAGCGACTCCTCCACGGACTCCTCATCCTCTTCTTCCTCCTCCCCACTGCTGAGGGGACATCGCCTCAGTGTCAACCAGCAGAGAAGAAGCGGGTCCTGAAGGAAACGGGCCTGGGCCCCAGAAGCTGTCCCCAGGGATCACCACTTCTCAATCCTGAGACACCCCTAATAGTCCCAGGGCCCGTCGATTGTCCCAAGAGCCTGAAAACGGCAAAATACCTCCTGGACCCGTCCCCTCCCATGGACCCCGTTCCAGCAGTAGAGGCCTCCCAAGTGGGGTCCGAGTAGATGGGGTCGGAGGATCGCGCCGCATCGATCGCAAATGCATCGCCCATGCACCGGCGACGTCGGCGATGCATCAGCGGCGTCGGCGTGGAGAAGATCGGGCTCCACATCGAGGCGCATCGGCGAGGCATCGGCGATGTGGCGCGATCCTCGGGCACCACCATCTGGGAAGCCTGGGTCCCAGGGGGGGACCCATTTCCACTGTGGCGGCCATGGCTGGCCCACCCTTGACGTTCAGCGCGCGGGGAGTCGCCACCCGGTGCGCACTCGCTGGGGGAGGGCCTCACGGCCTCCCAGCGGGGTCAGGGGGAGGGGGGCGGAGGGACTTCATGATTCTTCTTATGCTAGGTCCGAATCTCATATGTCAGTACGTGTAATGTCTAGATTGATACTCGCACGAGTACGGAGCATGTTGCCCTGTCTTACGATTAGGAGCCTCATCAGCACTGGTATTCGCACACCTCCTCTCATTCCTAAGAGATTCCTACGAGCACATACTCAGAATATGCGTAAGTATGATGATCATTTCTCTGATTATCCTTCCTCTTCTTCTTCTCTTCCTCTTCTTCTTATGATTATTATTATTATTCTTCTTCTTCGCGCGTGGCCGCCACGTTGTCTGGCTGGCTCGCCGGCGAGCTCCACAGCACTCGTTCCCCCTGGCCTCGCCTGCCTCCTCGGCCCCAGCGCGAACCCGTTGCCGCTCGACCCGTGGCGCGTGGCAGGGCACGGGCGTCCCGGGGGCATCCAGCCCCTGCCGCCCCGAGGCCGTCCCTGGGGACCGGCCCTCCGTTCTGCACACATGGTGGGGGCACTGGACAAGGAACCCTCAGACAAGGAGTCCAGGGTCTGGAAGCCGGTGGAGCTCCAGTCGTGGACCGACCATGGGTACCACCGCCGCCTGCACATGCGGTGGGGGCACTGGACAAGGAACCCTCAGTAGACGAGCGCGGTCCACTGCTCGCACAGAAAACTGCTCGCAAGTGGCCTGGATCTCCCGCGGGGGATCTACGAGAAATGGCATCCGAGCAGACATGTGCGTTTCGGACGTCTGCGAGTGGGCACTCTGCGAGCAGTGGAACGCGCTCGGTGACTCAGGCAAGGAGCCCAGGGTCTGGACGCCGGTGGAGCTCCAATCGTGGACCGACCATGGGTACCACCGCCGCCCTCATCAGACAAGGAGTCCCCCAGGGTCTGCAGCCTCTCGGTAGGAAGGCACCAACCATACACCAACACCGATCCTGGCCAGGATCACCCTGGGCCCAGGATCGGTGTATACGCCCTCCTGCCTTGCGCAAGAAGGCATATACACCGATCCTGGGCCCAGGGTGATCCTGGGCCAGGATCGGTGTTGGTGTATAGTTGGTGCCCTCCGACTCGGGCACACTCCTCAACGAACGTCCTCACAGCACATGCTTGACGGTCCCGGTGCCCGTGGAGTGCCCCAGAGGCCCTGCTGACAGCGAAACTCCTCCATGGCCCCATGTCCTCCAGGGCCCGTTTCCTTACTGCTGAGTCTCCGTCTTCGTCCCAGCTCGCTCTGGTGGCCCCGGTCCCGGCTCCAGCTTCGATCCCGTTGTCCTGGCCGTGGTCGTCTGCCCTCTCCCCCCCCTCACCCTGGCGATATAATCCGTCTGCTGGGTGCAGCACGATCGTCGGGCGACGCTATTGTCCATCCAGCGCGCACCTTCCAACAACGACGTTGCCCTCGTGACATATGCCTGTACCCGGACGCCACGTCCTGACTGGGGGGGAGGAGAAAGTGTCTCGGCCAAGGGACAAGAGTTGTCTGCGTGCAGCCGCAAACGTGCGACGACGCGCGGCGTGGTTCCTTCTGGAGGGCCTCGTCTGCTGGCGACTTCGTTCCTCTGGAGAAGACAGGAGGCGAAGAAGCATCTCCGCCTCCCCTGTGTTGGCCTCGCCCTGGTCGTGCATTCTCTCCTCTTCGCTGGTAGGCCCCTCGTCCCGTCCCTCCCCTTGAGATAATTCCAGAGGGGCGGGGGGCAGAGAACCAGGGGGAGCAGGAAGGAACAGGGAGAAACAATCAGGGACGGACCACCTAAGGTGAGGAGAAGCAAGGGCTCCCAACTTCGCGCTTCGCGCAGCGCGAAGCGCGAAGTGCGAATAACTTCGCGCTCTCGCGCCGCCTCCCAGGGGAGAAGAGGAGGATGGGGAGGACCCGGAGCCGAACCGCGAAGCGCGAAGCGCGAACAACTTCGCGCCCTCGAGGGCGCCCTTGGGAAGCGTCCATGATTCGACGGGCTTGGCATCGGCGACGGGGCAGCTGGAGTCGAGAGCGGCAAGGCTGCTGGTCGCATCCCAGAGCCCAGCAAGTCGGACCGTTTCGGAGGAGGGGGCCCACGTCGGATTGCAAAAAAACCCTGGATTGCAAAAAAAACCAGGATTGCAAAAAAAACCCTGGGTTTTTTTGCAATCCTGGGTTTTTTTGCAATCCTGGGTTTTTTGCAATCCTGTGCTCGCGACCAGCACGAGAACAGCACAGCGAGCCCACCCCATGAAGAGCTCCGCGGCCCTGCTCCGCGCCGCTCCTGTCGGGCAGCGCCCGGTACCAGAGCGGCGACACCGCAGAGAGCTTCCTGCGGAAGTAGTTCGTGGACCTGTAGCCTGCGGCTTGCCGCGGGATGCGATGCGATGCGACCACCGTTGCGGACAGCGTCCGTCGGGTCGGGCGAAAGGGGGGGATAGCAAAGGAGGGGTTTGAGAATCAGCTCACGTATGTAGCTGATTTTCCCGGCGCCTCCCGGCGCCGGGAGGCGCCCATGTATCGAGGAATGGGCCCCTCGGTCGGGCCGAAACCAGCTGCATGCAGCAAATTTCGTAACCCCCCCTTTCCCAATCCCCCCCTTTCGCCCGGCCCGAGTCCGGGCCTAGAGCAGACCAGGTGGGTGAGGCCATGGCCTCTAGGATCTGAGGTGTCTGGGTTCATGCAGTGCGGGACATGTAAAGAGCTAGGAGAGGAGGGGGAGGAGGAGGAAAAGAAAGTCCTGGGTGTCGGTGTCGGCGCGGGTTGGGCGAGATTACGTCATGGGTCTGAGTCCCGGGTGCTGGTCGACGTGAGGTCGGTGAAGTGGTGCTCGAGCGCTGTCCATGCTTCGGTTTTTTGGGCGGCTTGCCGCGGGAGTGTGGGGGGGAAAGAAAAGCTCAGGGAAAGTCGGCTTGGGAGGAGGAAGAGGAAGAGACGCGGCAGGAGTCCAGAACATAGCCCGGCCGACTCTGGGCCTAATGGTTTGTGTCCACGGCCACCTCGAGGTCGTAAACCTGGTCTTCAAAGTGATGGCCGATGCTCACGAGGCTGAGCCTCACAATAACGCGACACTGCGGCAGAAGACCCCAAACACCTTCACGCAGTTCATAGTGGGAGGCCACGATGGGCCATCGATTTCAGAGGCTAGAAGATGTGTGTACATATGTATATATATATATATATGCATATTTACACACATGTATGTATACATGTGTATGTATATGTACATTTGGGTGTATCCATGAATGTGTGTATGTACGTACGTACGTATGTATGGATGTTTGTAAATATGCATGTATGATCTGTCGCTGCATACATACAAAAATGTACATACATGTATACAAGACTACATTGGCGCTTCGCGTCATGCACCTTTGTCTTCTAACTTTGGCTTGCAAGCGGAGGGACTGGAAGGTAACACAGACAACGTTGCGAGACCTTCCTGTTACATTGTTCTGGCATCGCCGCTGGAACCTGCTTTTAACTTTCTGAGATAGCGGCCGTCATCGGCCCCGCCCACCGTCCCCCCCCAGATGGCGTCACGTTCCGCGCCGGCGGCGTTCGGGAATACCTACGGACGACCCAGGCCAGCTAGGAGCAGCATGTACGTGGCGATCTGCACCACAACGCCTGTGTACACCACAGTGCTCACGTGCACCACAGCGCGCGTGTACAGCACAACGCCTGTGTACACCGCAGCAGCCGTGTGCAACGAAGCGTCTGTGTACACCACAATGCTTGCGTGCACCACAGCGCCTGTGTACACCACAACGTATGTTTACACCGCAGCAGCCATGCGCAACACAGCGCCTGGGTACACCACGGTGCCCGCGTGCATCACAGCGCGCGTGTACACCACAGCGCCTGCGTACACCGCAACAGCCGTGTGCAACGCAGCGCCTGTGTACACCACAGTACTTGCGTGCAGCGCAGCGCCTGTGTACACCACAGTGTATGTGTAAACCACAGTAACCATGTGAACACACAGCGTCTTTGTACACCACAATGCTAGCATACACCGCAGCGCCTGTGCACACCACAGCGCCTGTGTACACCACAACATCCGCGTGCAACGCAGCGCTGGTGTACGCCACAGCGCCTACGTGCACAGGACAGGTAGGAGCATATGAATGACGATCTGCTGCGGACAGCTAAACACCACGACAGGGAAGTGCTGATATTAAAATGGGGGGAGGAGGAGGACGAGGAGGAGGAGGAGGAGGAGGACCTCCCTATCCTCCCTTCTCCCCCGTCCAGCCTAGGGTAGTGGTAATGGAAAATCGGCCCACCATGGCAGATCCCTTCATAGGAGAAGGGGAGCGTGGCTCCTGCTCTGGCCAATGCTGCCGAAAGGTACCGATACTGCCACTCCCCGGACCTCTCCTGGGGTGCGTGTTGACCAGGATTTCGAGGCGAATCCAGCGGTGGCGACGAAGGCCTCCCAAGAGGCCCAAAAAGGAGAAAACGGGTGAAGGGTAGAGGTATGGGTACCTCGTCCTCCTTTTAAACCCTCCCGCGGGCCGCCCTGGTCGTGCCAGGGGAGCACCAGCCCCACCACGCGCGGCAGCTGCCCGACGTGCTGCTCCGCCCAGGGCGAGGAGGCGTTGCAGAAGACGCGGGCGCTCCTGCGCGCGGGGGGGGGGCGAGACAAGGCCAGGTCTCGCGTGTCTGTCAGCGGCGACTTGGGCCCAAGACGCTCAGGAGGCAACAATTGGTTGGGAGGTCTTCGCCAAAGCATTTAGGAGGATTATGCCCCATTGGGGGGCTGTTACGCGGGAGTGGGCCTCGAATTGAGCCGGATTGCACGGGATCAAGCCGGATTTCGCGGGATTAAGCCAGACTAAACGGGATGAAGCCAGATTCGGACCAAGGCAAAGTCAGAATTCTACCTCCCAGGAGTTGCATCCGAAAGACGAGGCCAGGTTTTGTGTTTGTCAGCAGCGACTTGGGCCCAAGACGCGGTCAAAGCTACGGCGGGACGCATCCATGGCGCATTGGGCACGCAGAAGGAAAGGAGAGGGTGCCAGAAAAGGGGGGGGGGAAGCCGTGGGCGGCGGAGCACGCTCAGACCGTGAAGATCTCGCGCGAGTGTGCTGGAGCACAGCCTCACACGGGTAGCGAACCAGAGAGCAAGGTGGCGGGATGATGGCGGGCGACGCCAAAAATCAGTGGACGTCCTGGGGTCTCAGGGTTGGGTTTCTTGTGGGAGGTTTCTTGTGGTCGAGCCCCTACTGTAGCCCCTGATCGTCGAAGAACAAAAAGCGGCACGGGTGCAAAGCCGGGCAAGGATAAACTGGGGATCTCAGAGATCTCACGGTTCTGGAGGATGCCTCGGGCGCAGCAGATTCCTCGGAGCGTCCCGGAACGCTCCTCCGGCGGTCCGGAACACTCTAGAACGATGCATCCCTACGTATCCTGACCCCGCCAGAATTGGGAGCGCCCTGGGCTGCCCGAGGGCTCTGGGCTTCTGCTTCCTCCTCCTCCTCCTCCTCCTCCTCCTCCTCCTCCTCCTCCCCCTCCTCCTCCTCCTCCTCCTCCACCTCCTCCTCCTGCTCATCCTCCCTCCTCCTCCTCCTCCTCCTCCTCCTCCTCCTCCTCCTCCTCCTCCTCCTCCTCCTCCTCCTTCTCATCCTCCCCCTCCTCCCCCTTCTCCGCCTCCTCCTCCTCCTCCTTCTCTTCCTCCTTCTCCTCCTCCTCCTCCTCTTCCTCTTCTTCTAATGTTTATTCTTCATATAACTTTATGGTCCTTCTTATTATTATGAAAATTTCTACGAGTACCATGATGTTCATTATTACGTTTCTTAGTATTAGTATTAGCATTCGTATCATTATTATTGGGTTATTGGTACTATGTTTCTTCTTCTTCTTCTTTGTCAGCAGCGTGGGGGATGTCGACAAGGGCGCAGCGAAGCCGCACGCTCCTGGGCGAGGTGGGGGGCCCAGCTTTGCGGCCGTCACCCCCAGTTGCTGCCCATGACGCAAGGCTCGGCGCCGTCGTCGAATGTCGCCACAGCGGGGTCGAGAGAACGAGCTAAGAAGATGTGTCAATTCCTCCTCCACCCTACTTCCTCCCGGAGCTCCCCATTCGGATTTCTTCCCGATCGTCTTCGTCGTCCTCGTCCTCGTCCTCGTCGTCCTCTCCTCCTGATGAGGGCAGCCTGAGAGGATCGGCACACAGAAAGAGAGAGAGAGAGAGACAGAGAGAGAGAGAGCGTGAGCGGCCAGTGGGACACCGTGAGCAGCAAGCAGAGAGTAGCCCGATCCAGAGAGGCCCCTCCCCTCCTCGGCCTCCTTCGCCTGGTTCCCTGCCCTCCCTCGCCTACCTCCGCTCGCTCAGCGCTCGACAATGGGAAGATAGGCTGGAAGCCCTGTATAGGAGAGTCAGGTCGAGAGAATTAACTCGTAATTCTAAGTAGAATTAACCCCACGCTTTGAGGTGACTGCCAGCGCTGTGCGCGTTAAGGCAGCGGTTCCGGGCCTTGCGTTCCCTTTCAGTCCCAAAGGCCCCTTGGTAAACTGTAAACCTAGGCTCTGCGCTGCCCGCAAGCATATGGCGTTGTCAACTCATATGGACATCGATGCAGATTGCAGCAGCAGCAGCTCCTCCGCCTCCTCCTCCTCCTCGGGGCCACTCCCGGGGTCGCCTGGGAGACCCCCCGAAGTAGAACATGCAAGCGCCAAGGAGGACGAAGAGGGGAAGGAAAGAGGGATGGAGCAGGAGGAAACCGAAGGCGGACGGGACGGGCAGGCGGCCGCGGGGTCTGCTCCACCCAGCCCCGCCGTTAAGCGCGCGAGAACACCCGTCCGAGGCAAGGAGCGGATGAAAGAAAGAGAAGGGAAGGGAGAGGGCCGCTGGGCGGAAAGCGCTAGCCCTGCACTCGCCAAAACGACCGCGGAACAGAGCGAGGGCAACCAAAACAACGACGGAGGCGCGAGGAAGGGAGCGAGGAGGGCGACGAGGACGGCGACGACGGAGAGAGGGAAGGGGGAGGACCATTTGATCTCCTCAGCGCATCAAAACGACCCTGCGGCCATCAGGAGCTCCGCGCCCTGAACGTGCAGCAGCGCGGAGAGGGACTGCCGGGCGGAGCCGAAGTGAGGCGCAAGGATAAGGGGGACTGGCATAGAGGGGAAAAACGACGACCTGGAATCGGCGAGACATCGCCCCTAGATCGGCGACGAGGGCCCGGGAGTGAGTCCGCACGTTCATGAGCAGGTCGGGGCTCTCCGGCCCCTATCGGCGATCAGTGGGCGATCGGGGGTCGATGCGTCCCCCCTATCGGCTACACGCAAGCGTGACCCTGGGTAAGAGTGACCTTTGGTGCACGGTTTAGCGGGGTCCGCCTGGGGGCCAAACGCAGGCACGCAAGCCGGCGCCATCGCCTCGCACCCGGCGAATTTCGGCAACTGTGGGGCCCCATTGGGCAAGCGCCAAAGGTCACTCCGGCCAAGGGTCACTCTTACGTGTAGCTGGCCCTATGCCTACCCCTCTTATCGTTGCCCTGGCGAAGACCCGCGACCGGTCGGTTCGGCCCCTCCGGCGCGCACACGCGCGAGGGAAAGCCACGGCGAGGGCGCCCGGGCGGCCCAAGGCTCTTTACGACGAAGGGCACCAAGCCCAGCCCTGGGCACCGCAAGCGCTTGCCAGCCTCGGCCCGCGCGGTTGCCGCGCCCGCGCTGATCGCGCCCAGAGCAGTCCGCGGCAGGTGGATGAAGCAGCGGGGGCGCAGCCGTCGATGCATGCGCGCTGGGCACTCTGGTCATTCAAAGCCGACGTCCGAGCGTGCGCGGTCCGACCTCGCACGCCAGGGCGTGATGCCCCGCGTCGTCGTCGATGCCACGCTTGCACCCTTGCCCCAACTGCGACGACCGATGTCCGCAACTGCTGGCGGGCAGGTGAGCGCCCAGAGCTCCGAGAGGCAAGAGCTGCAGCCGCAGATGCACTGCTACCGTGAAGCGTTCGTTCGCCTGGCAGCAGGTTGCTCTTCTCGGTGGGCGAAAGGAGAAAAGCGCCGCCCTCCTCGCCCGCAGACCGGAGATCCACACGACCCAGATGTTCGAAGTTTCGCAGCAGAGTCCTCTGGCATTTCGTGCCGACACGCTTCATCAACACGTTCTGCTGTTTCACGCGGCTGGGAACGAAGCAACTGCCCAGTCGGCCTGATGTCTCTGGTATCCAGGTCGGCGAAGCTCGTCCCCCGCGACCGTCGAGGCAACGCCCTGGCGCGGCGCCCGGCCGCGGCGAGCGTCAACCAGTGCGACCCCCGTGCCGTGGCGACGTCTGAGAAGCACTGTGGCCAGGAGGCGATATACGCGGCGCTCTGGGTCGAGCGAGCGGAATGGAGCGCCAAGCCTCCGCGCCGGCAAACCAGCCACGGCTGCTGCTGGCGCGGGGCGGACTGGGCCAACGTGTACGTCCCAAGGACTCGGTGCCCACCCTCTTCGTCTTCGACGGTGCCCCGTTGGGAGGTGTCTCGTCCTTACCTGCCACGCGCATGTATCGTGCAGCTCCTAAGGCAGGGCAACAGAGGACGGATGGAACAAGGGCTCCCAACTTCGCGCTTCACGCTGCGCGAAGCGCGAAGTGCGAAGTGCGAAAAACTTCGCGCTCTCGCGCCGCCTCCCAGGGGAGAAAAGGAGGATGAGGAGGAATCGGAGCCCAACCGCGAAGCGCAAAGCGCGAATAACTTCGCGCCTTCGAGGGCGCCCTTGTGGAAGGGGGAGGGAACAGGATGGAGCACGAGAGAGAGTAGCAGGAGGGGGGCTAGGAACAGAAAACGGGTGACAGACACAGACGGGCTGATCGGGCGGGCAAGCCCTAGCTGCTAGCTGGCGAGTCGGCAAGGCTGACCCAGGCGGCCAGGTCGAGCAGGCGGGCTGCTGGAGCGTGAGTCCTGCATGAACCGCGAGGAAGTCTCGAAGGATAGCGCGATTCCCAAGTAAATCGCCAGGACATCCAACACGAGAGCGTGGTTCCAAAGTGTCGACGGCGCGGCGACTGCATAAATTGCGAGGGCGTCCCACGCGAGAGCACGATTCCTGCAGATATTGTAAGGACGTCCGGTGCGAGAGCGCGATTCTGGAATAATTGTGACGAAGTTTCAGTCTGGTGCCGTTGTTGTTGTAGCCGGGGGGCCACCGACACAGTTTGAGCAGGACGACTTTCCATTGAAAAAGACAGGGTGCGAGCCCCGAGGCGGGCACTTCAATCGAACAACACAATGTGCACTGGAGGGGGGATCCGCAATAAACAACAATCAATTCAAGACTGTTCGGTCTCACCTGCTCGCGTGCCAGTCGACACGTATATCACAAACGCTCGATACCCGCCCACTTCGTCTTCGATCAATCCCCCCTTGGGGGCATCTCTTCCTTACCTGCCACGTGTAATGGCAGAACCAGACGCAGACGTGCAGATCGGGCGATCAGACCCTAGCGGGCGAGTCGGGAAGGCTGACCCAGGCAGCCAGGTCGAGCAGGCGGGCTGCTGCAGCGTGAGTCATCATGAATCACGAAGTCTCCAACGATAGGGCGATTCCCAAGTAAATCGCGAGAAAAGCAAGAGTGAGAGCGCGACTCCTGAACGTCGAGGGCGCGGCGTTTGAATAGGTTGCCGAGAAGTCCCGCGCGAGAGCGCGATTCCTGCAGCAATTGTGAAGAGCTCCCGCGCGAGAGCGCCACTTTGAAATAGATAACGAGAAATCTCAAGCGGGAGCCGTTGCCTCTGTAAGTCGGAGGCCACGGGCGCAAGTTGGTGGCCACACACCTTCCGCGGTGACAAAACAGGGCGCGAGCACCGGGAAGAACACTTTGATTGAAAAGCACAACTGGCCACGTGGAAATCAACAACACTTTGTATCGTTTGGAACTGAGAAAACAACATCAGCAGCACCACCAACAACAACTACAACAACTACAACAACAACTACAACAACGGCGACGACGGCAGCAACAACAACAACAACAATCATGTTAAGACTGCTCGCTCCTATGTGTTCCGTGCTGGTTCAAACCCTCGGTACCTGCCTTCTTCGTCTCCGATCAAGCCCCCCTTGGGGGTGTGTATCTTTCATACCTGCCACGTGTAATTGGTGCAGCCCCTAGAACAAGGGGAGGGAGGACGGATGGGAGGGGGAGGAAGAAGGATGGAGCACGAGAGAAATTAGCAGGAGGGGGGCTAAGAGCAGAAAAAGAAGTGGCAAAGCAGAAAAGAAATGGCGGACCCAGACGGGCCGACCGGACGGGCAGACCCTAGCGGGCGAGTCGGAAAGGCGGGCCCAAACGGCCAGGTCGAGCAGGCGGGTTGAAGCGTGCGTCCTGTATGAATCGCGAAGAAGTCTCAAGCGATTGCGCGATTTCAAAGTGAATCGTGAGAAAAAACAAAGCGAGAGCATGATTCCTGAGCGTCGAGGGCGCAGCGTATGAATCAATTGCGAGGAAGTCCCACACGAGAGCGCAATTCATAAATTGTGGGGCATCCCCGCGCGACAGCGCGATTGTGGAATAAACTGAGGGGGGATCAGGCGCGAGCCGCTGTTGTTGTAAACCGGGGGCCAAGGGCCCAGTTTGGTGGCACCCAGCTTTCTCTTAAACAGGGTGCGGGCCACAGGAGGAGCACTTAAATGGCAAAATACAACGGTTACCGCGCAGGGGTGATCAACAACAAAAACTATTTAGGAATGGCAGCTCAACAACAACCACAACAACAACAACAACAACAACAACAACAACAACAACAACAACAACAATTACTAGCACGTGGGGACACTCCGTTCTCACCAGTGCCAGGGTTTTCATAGGAGGCGGGCAATACCCCCACTTTGTGGGGGGGCCGGTTCAAGCTCTACCAAATTTCCAAACGACTCTTCGCCACCACCCACACCCAGCTTCCCGCCCTATGACGTTCGGACACTTCACTTCGTGGCATGCGGACGACCGTGGCTACTATTCAGGGCCCCGCGGCCGACGACGACGGCGTGCGCGCGCGAAGAAAAAACGAATGTGTCCCGCATGGTATTATTTGACAGGGATGATGGCCCTGGCAGGTGCGCAACCGTTGTTGCAGAAGTTCGAAAAAGTTGCTCGCAAAAGCCCGTTTGACAGAAATGATTAAAAAGTGTTGGGTTTCCTACGAATCCGCAAGAGCGCGCGGGATGAAATTTTGACATTTTTTTTTGAAAAACCATTGGTTTTTTGATGTTTTTATGTTAAAATCGCTACGAAAACTAAGGTTTTGGAAGGATTTCGTCTTGCGCGCGCGAATGTCCACTTTACCTTATTTTTTGCAAGGGATTCTTGAAGTTTGGTTATGTTAGAACAAGAAATGTCCACTTTAGCTTATTTTTTGCAAGGGAAAACCGATCGTAACAACACAACCGGATCCGGACTCCCCCGTTTTGCCTGAGACTTCCTCACGAAAATGATGAAAATGAGGCTGCGGCCTAGGCGCGGCGGGGGGGTCGTGCACCAGGGGCCCCAACAATAATTATTCTTTAGAAGTAATAATGTTCAACAGCAACAACAACAACAACATCGACACAAACAACAACAGCAGCAACAACCATAACAACAGCATAAGCAGCATCAGCAACACACATCACAACAACAGTAAGCATATTAAGACTGGTCGTTCTTATCTGCTCGCGTGCCATTCAACACTCATATCCCAAACCCTTGGTACCCACCCTCTTCGTCTTAGATGGTGCCCACATATATATATATATATATATATATATATGTTCTTACCTGCACGGAGAATGTCGTGCAGCCCCTAAGAGAGGGGAAGAGAGGACGGATGGAAGGAAGGGACAAGGGGGAGGGAGGAGGATGGAGCACGAGAGAGAGTAGCAGGATAGGGGGCCAGGAGCAGAAAATAAGTGGCAGACCCGGACGGGCAAATTGGGAGGGTAGACCCGACCGGGCGGGTCGGGAAGGCGGGCCCAGGCTGCCAGGCCGAGCAGGCGGGTGGCTGAAGCGTGTGTCCTGAATGAATCGCGAGGCAGTCTCGAACGACAGCGCGATTCCTCAGTGAACCGTGAGGACATCCATCCTGTGCGTTGGCGCCGCCCTCCGCCGAGCCTCCACCGGCATCCGCCGGCGGAGCCGCGCTCGTCGTGCTTCCGCTGGCTTCGGCCGGCCTCTCGCCGAAGAAGAGGCGTCAACCCCTCCGCCTCTGGAGTTGGGGAAACCAACAGGTACCGATACCACTACTCCCCGGACCCCTCCCGGGGTGCGTTCTGACCAGGATTTCGAGACGAATCCAGCGGTGGCGACGAGGGTCCCAGAGGAGGCCAAAGGGGAGAACGAGGAAGGGGTAGCGGTATGGGTACCTGGTCCTCCTCATGAGGAGTGGCGAGGTCCTTCCTGCAGCGCCTCCAGACACCTCCGAAGCCCCCCCCCCCCGCGGTGCGTCGAGCATGGCTTCCCCGGGGCCCCAGGCAGAGCGGGGTTGAGCGGCTGCGGGCCCCGCCGCGCGTGCTCCAGGCTTCGGCCTGTGGCCTGAGGGGCAACGACATGGGGGGGGACATGGCATGACGATAGGACGGAGGGGGGGGTCGTTGCCCCCGGACGGCTGCTTCCCCTCCACCCCGTTCCCCTCCGCCCGCCGAACCGCTCACCCCGCTCAGCCGGGAGTCCCCGATGGGGCCACACTCGCGCGCGGCCCCCCGCCGCCCGCGGTCTTCGCGTAGGTCACGGCCCTCTCCGACGCGCCCCTCACCAGCCCCAACTCGGGAGCGCACTCGTCACCTCGGTGCCACCCGTCGCTTGGTTCAAGGCTCGAGCAAGCTTAGCCAGCGAGTTCACACCGAATGTCGGCAAAGTCCTCGGCGAGCCTTTTTAAAAATCCCCTGTCAGGTACTCTCCCTGGATACAGCAGGAGAGAAGCATGGATCATTATCACTATCGTTGTCGTTGTCGTTGTGATCGCTATCGTTGTCGCAGCCCCGGCTCGGGAGCGCACTCGTCACCTCGGTGCCCCCCCCCCCCCCGCTGGACACGCCGCCGACGCCGCTGACGCCGCGGCATCGGCGCCCGCCGCCCACTCTCCCAAGGGGGAGGGGGAGAGGGAGCAGGAGGAGGAGGAGGACAGATAGACGGAGGATGCGGAGGAGAACAAGGAGGACAAGGAGGACAAGGAGGAGGAGGAGGAGGAGGAGGAGGAGGAGGAAGAGGACAGAGAGGACGATTCGGAGGAGGAGAACACGGAGGACAAGGAGGAGGAGGAGGAGGAGGAGGAGGAGGAGAAGAAGGAGTGGGACAATGAGAAGTGTGACCAGGAGGCCGAGGACGGCGAGGCGGTCGCGAACGGAGGGGAGGCCGTGGACGACCACGGGGGGAGCGATGGGGGCGCGAGCGAGGAGGGCGAAGAGGAGGACGAGGAGGCCTTCCTCCTCCCTCTTCTCTGACCCCCCTTACAAGCGAGGGGCATGTTTATATCCATGCCCTCCAGGCCTGGGCACCGAGGCACGAGCACACGGATGATCGACTCCATGCACACATCACGTGCGGGGCACCCGCCCAGAGCGGCCCTGCAACCGCGGAGGCGCGGCCGAGAAGTC
This sequence comes from Prorocentrum cordatum, assembly GCA_963575745.1. Taxonomy (NCBI): domain Eukaryota; class Dinophyceae; order Prorocentrales; family Prorocentraceae; genus Prorocentrum; species Prorocentrum cordatum. The sequence continues at coordinate 459,526 of CAUYUJ010011891.1, forward strand.
TGTACCGGGAGCCCTTCGGTGTGGGTATTCCTCCGCCCCCATGGCCTGAGGAACCCAGGGTCTGGAAGCCGGTGGAACTCCAATCGTGGATAGGCCAAGATATCATCGCCGCCCTCATCGGATCAGGAACACTCCAGGGCCTGAAGCCTTCTGGGCACATTCCTCAACAAACGCCCCCGTTCAATGGCCGACCTCTTACTCCTCGACCCTGGCACGCCTCCAGTCGCGAGCGACGAACGTACCCATGCCCGCGCCCTCGGGGTCCGGATTCATGGGCGCGATCTCACAGATACGCGGTCGCATGAACACGCTTCGCGCGGGGCATACACGAAAAAACGCCCCGCATCCACGGGGACGTGGTCCAGGGATATGTTTTTCGCCCACGAAGCGCCACCCGCCCCCATTCCGAAATTCACTTCGTCCGCTTCAGCTCGTCCGCATCGATTCGTCGGGCTTCAATCCGTCCGGCCCCCGAAAAACTGCGACACGTGAATACGAAACGCAAGAGGACGAATCGAAGGAGGACGAAACTAAAGCGGACCAGGGTCGCATTGACCAGGGTTCGTACAGGATCCTTCGCGTTGACCCGGGCTTGGGTGCAAGACCTTGCAGGATCCTGCAAGATCCTGCAAGGCCCGACTGACACGGGTTTGCATTGCCCCGGGTCAGAAGATCCCCGAGCCTTCCTCCCCGAATCTTGCAGGATCCTATGCTGAATTCGGGCGTGTCCCCCATACAGGGGGGATTTTCGACGAAAACTAGAAAATACTTCAAACATGCTCTCAAATGGTAATCAAAAATAATCAAAAGATAGTCCCAATACTATGTTTTGACTATTCTTGAAAATTCCACCCTGTAGAGGGACAGGCCCGACTTAGGAGGAGGAGGAAGAGGAGGAGGAGGAGGAGGAGGAGGAGGAGGAGGAGGAGGAGGAGGGGGAGGAGGGAGGAGTGAGGAGGAGGAGGAGGAGGAGGAGGAGGAGGAGGAGGAGGAGAAGGAGGAGGAGGAGGAGGCGGAAAAAGGAGGAGGAGGAGGAGGAGGAGGAGGAGGAGGAGGAGGAGGGAGGAGGAGGAGAGGAGGAGGAGGAGGAGGGAGAGGAGGAGGGAGAGGAGGAGGAAGAGGGAGGAGGGAGGAGGACGAGGAGGACGAGGAGGGAGGAGGGAGAAGGAGGAGGAGGAGGAGGAGCAGGAGGAGGAGGAGGAGGAGGAGGGAGGAGGGGGGAGAGAGGAGGACGAGGAGGACGAGGAGGACGAGGAGGAGGGCAAACGCTCGGCTGATGGCGGGTTCGGGCCGGACCGACTCGGCATCGACTCGCAAGGCCGAGGCGCGGTGCACCGGGGCAACATGCGGCCTGCGAGGTCCGTCGCAGAGCAGAGCCTGCCGTGAGGCCCCTCGACCTGCGGCATTACTCATTACGTTTAAGTCGGGCGTGTCCCCCTACAGGGGGATTTTCGACGAAAAATAAAGAATACTCAAAAAATACTCCAACATGAAAAAAAAGTCCCCCGACTATGTTTTGACTATTTTTGGATGTTCCCCCTGTAGAAGGACAGGTCCGATTTAACATTACGTGCATGAAGACCCAGGAGGGGGAAAAAAGAGCGCAGGCATGCCCTCCAAGACGAAAACCAAATCTGTCTCACGCTGCTAGGCGCAAGGAAACACCTCAAGAGATCTGCCGGAGAGGGTCTGCACTCGACCTCTGCTGCAGCCAGGAAGCTCACGTAGCTTCTGGGCTGATCGATTCTAGTTGCCCTGGTATAACGGGCGGAACTGCACGGTGCAGGAATCTACGCGAACCAACGTGCTGCGATCCGCTCTCAACTTGACCATTGTGCTGATACCACCAGAGCACAGCTTCTGGAAGGCTTGCTCTATCGCTGCACTGTTGCCGTCGGCGCCGAAGGGAACGCCGATCTCCTTCAGCGGAGTACTCCCGTCGGGGATCGGAGGCGGCCTCAGGCTGCGCAGTACGACCCACGCCTCCAGCCACGGGGCCGCCCTGCTCCTCGAAGGCGCTCTGTGATTCTCCTCACGGGCGAGCTCTGGGCGCCGCTTGGGGCCGTCGAGCGCGCTCTTCCTCGGAGGCTGCCTGCTCCTCCTCGGCGGCGCGCTGCTCTTCGGGGGCTAGCTGCTCCTCGAAGGCCTTATGCGGCTCCCCGAAGAGTCCAAAAGTGCGCTGCTCCTCGAAGGCTCGCTGCCTCCCCTCCTTTGAAGGCGTGCTGCTCCTCGAGGCCTCCCCGCTGCCCCCTCCAGGGCGTGCTGCCCCTGCGAGGGCGCAACTTCTCCTCGAGGGCGTGCTGCTCCTCGACGGCGTGCTGCTCTCCTCGAAGGCGTGCTGCTGATCCTCCGAGGCCTGCGGCTCCTCGAAGGCTGACAGTGGAGGCCAGTCCACAAGAGACCTTCCACCAGAAGCCCAACCCGGAGACCCCAGGACGTCCACTGAGCTGTGGCGTGGGCGCGTCACGCTGTCCACAGAGGAGCCATCGGAACCTGAGAAACCCAGGGCACCCTGGAGGCAGGCAGGGTGTTTCCTGCCGTGGGCCCCCACTGTGCCGCAGCTGCACGGCGCGCGGCCCCTTCAGCGCGCAGTGCTCCTCGAGGGCGTGCTGCCCCCGCGAGGGCGACGACCGCGGGCGGCTCCGGGAAGGCGCCCGTGTGATGCTCCCGCTCGGCCGGCCAACGCCCGGCACTGGGCGCCCGCGCGCAGCCTCTCGGGGCCGGGCGGCGCGCCGAGCAGCCAGGCAAACTCGGCCACGGGGGGGCTGCGTTCCACCGCCACCGCCACAAGCAGGAGGGGGAGGGGGTCCTCTTCTTCCTCCTCCTCCTCCTCCTCCTCCTCCTCCTCCTCTTCTTCCTTCTCCTCAACCTCCTCCTCCTCCTCCTCCTCCTCCTCCTCCTCCTCAGCCTCCTCTCCCTCCTCCTCCCCATGCTCCACCTCCTTCCCCCCTCCACCTTCTGGTGGTGGAAAGCAAGCCCATCAGGCCAGACGCCAGCTCGCCTGCCGGATGTGGCGAGTGGGCGCTGCGCGAGCTGCGCGAGGGGGTGAGGGCCGCACGGTGAGCGGCACACTGCTCACTGCACCGACCTTGCAGACGTGTGCAGCGGAATTGCGCGTGGATCTCTGCCAATGCAAAACCTCCAAACGGCGAGCGCGAAAAACGAAGCGAGCTTCACGTGGATTGTTTGAAGTCTTCGTCCCTGCCCCCCCCCAACAAAAAAAACGTACGCAATTCACCACGAAATCCGGAACGAAATTCTCCAGAACAAGGTGGGTCCATCCCATTGCTTTTCCGAACGCTCTGCGATGTTGGCGCCACGACGCTGCGACTCCAACCTCATGCTGCGCTGCTATGCCTCGCACCTGGGGCGGACCAGGCGAGGCGGGCGCCCGAAGCAGTGGCCGCTGCGGACCGTTGGAGCCTGAACGGCGTGAGACAGGAGGAGGAGGAGGAGGAGGAGGAGCAGGAGGAGGAGGTGGAGGAGGAGGAGGAGGAGGTGGAGGAGGAGGAGGAGGATCAGGAGGAGGAGGGGAAGGTGGGGAAACCAACAAGTACCGATGCCGCTGCTCCCGGGACCTCTCCCGGGGTGCGTTCTGACCAAGATTTGGAGGCGAATCCAGCGGTGGCGACGAGGGCCTCCGAGGAGGCCCAAGAAGGGGAAAGCGAGAAAAGGGTAGCGGAATGGGTACCTGTTCCTCCTCCGAGGAGGAGGAAGAAGGGGGAAACGAGGAGCGATCCGCCTGCCGCCTCCCCGCGAGCTGCCAGGGTGCCTATCGCCGCGTGCCCCACTCGGCGGCCCAGCCGTCGCGGTGTGCTTCCGACGCCGAGACGCTTGAAGCACTTGGCGCCGGAAGCACACCACGACGCCCAGGCGAGGTCTGCGCGCGCGCTGGTCCGAGGCCCCCACGCACGCGCCGCCTAGGCCGCTCCGGCGGTCCGTCGGGGAGCGTGGTGGTGATCGTGGCCGAACCCCCTGCGCCGGCACCGCCGGGCGCCTGCAGGCATGCCAGCACGACGGCCTGCGGGGGGAAGCCCAGCACGACTCTTCTGCTCCCGAGCGTCCCGCCTCTCTGCAGGAAGAGCGGGGCGGCGCTGGTGGCGGAGCCCCGTGCGCTGGCACCGTCGGGGAGCTGCAGGCATGCCGACCAGACGGTCCGGGGCAGCCCACCTCCTGGTGCCCCCACTGAGCCGCAGGACCGTCAGAAAGCGACTCGGGAAGAGAAGCCAGTCCCAGGGAAGGAGTCGAGATCGCCAGGGTCCACGTCGAGTACAGTAGGGGCCCGACCACAAGAAACCTGCCACAAGAAACCCAACCCTGGAACCCCAGGACGTCCATTGACTTTTGGTGTGGGAGCCTCGCGCTTTCCATGGCAAAACCATCGAAACCCAAGAAACCCAGGGCACCCTGGAAGCAAGCAGGGTGTTTCTTGGCAGGGAGTTCCACTGTAAAGTTACGCTGCTTCGAGCGATCCCCACCAGAGCCTTCGCGGTTGTTCACGAGGGTGCGCACGCCGACTGGAACGATGGGCAAATGGGGCCCGAAGATCTCGGCCAGCGCGGCGGTCGGGCCAGGTCGCCGCTGTTCCTTCAACAATTCGGAAATATAAAACCTAAAGCCCCAGGTTCTGAAATCTAAAAACCCAAGGTTGTCGCGGGAGGAGAGCCCCAGACGAAAGAAGCCGAAGGAGCTCCGCGGGGAACAGCCAGGCCCCAAAACATGTTGTGCGAGACCCTGACAATTTGGTTGAGAAAGAGAGCCCGCAAACTGTTGGAAGATGATGAGGAGGCCGTTGACGATGACGAAGATGATTATGGCTACTTCAGCTGCTTGGGTGTATTTTCTTATGATATGATCGCGCATGCTATGATATACCATTGTTTTTATGTTTGATCGCGCTAGGTTATATCATATCTCAATATGGTAAGCGTCTGTTCTGTCACAAAATTCCACAAACAGTGTTTGCACTGGGGGGTTCTTGCTTGTGTTCTAAGGAACTGGGCCATGTAGCAGGTCTGGCAACTATGTTGTCGCGATCGCCGCCACGTCGCCACCTCGTCGCCGTCCGTCGATTGGGCCGCGTAGCTGGTCTGGCGGCTACGTTGTCGCCGTCGCCGCCCCGTCGCCGCCTCGTCGCCGCCCGTCGTATGGGCCGTGTAGCCGGTCTGGCGGCTATGTCGTCGCCGCCGCCGCCCCGTCGCCGCCTCGTCGCCGCCCGTCGGCTGGACCGTGTGGCTGGACTGGCGGCTACACATAACATCGCCGTCGACGCCCCGTCGCAGCCCCGACGCGTCTGTGGCCGCCGTTGGATTGCACCACACAGATTGCAGCATACATTGTACACCATCGATTCTCCTTTCTCGAAGAGTATTAGGATCTATCACCCCCTCCCCAGCTTTAACCGCGCCCCATTTGCGTCTTGCAATGTACACACGATTTTGCCCCATCGCCCACCCGAAATATGAGATCATACCCTGCCAGCCAGCCTGGTAACGATTCCCCCTCATCCTCTGCAGCAATCACGATGGGCGCACGTTCATTCGTTTTTCAAAAAACAGTACTGTTTTAAGCCCCTTGCGCAATAACTCGACGAATTGCACACGCGCGCGTCGTCGCGCGCGCATGCCGAAATCCTTCAAAAACCACAGGCTTCGCAAGGAATTCAAAATCGAGTGTCCCGACAACATATAAAACACACATGGCTTCGCAACAAACTGTTCAACAACAGCTGGCGCTCGCGCTCTTGCAAATTCTCAAGAAAAGCATTGGCTTTCTCATATTCTTATAGAATGCTACCAAATGGGCCTTTTGCTTGCGCATGTCGAAATCGTTCGGGCGCACTTGCTCGCGTGCTCTCGCAAGGATCCATTCCAAACGTGCGACGAAGTGCACACGCGCGCGTCGTCGCGAGCGCATGCCGACATCCATCAAAAACCCTAGGTGTCGTACGGATTTCAATATGGAGTGTCCGGGGAACATAAAGCAAACACATACATTCGCAACAAGAACATCACGCTCTTGCATATTCTCAAGAAAACTATGCATTTGTAATCAATATGTTCAGACCATGCTACCAAATTGGCCTCTCGCGCGCGCATGCCAAAAATCGTTCGAAAGCCCTTACGCGCGTGATGTCGCAATAATTTCTCGCCACTAACGGGATGAATTGCACACGCGCCCGTCGTCGCGCGCACCCGAAATCTTCCAAAAACCTTAGGTCCCGTAAAAATTTCAAAAGCGAGCTCCCCGATACCAAATTAAAACACATGGTTTTGCAACATCATTATCCAACAACTGCCTGGCGTTCTTGCGAGTCCTGGGGCACGGTCCGTGTCAAATAGTACCATGCGGGCCACTCTCGCGCGTCGGCCGCGCGCGCATGTCGAACTCCTTCCAAAACCTCTCGGGGCCGTCTCTGGGCTGTGTTGGGGCCCTCTTGGGCCGTCTTGGGGCCCTCTTGCCTCTTGCCGTTTCACTCGAACAAATACGAGGAAACAGGCCGTGGGAGCCGCCCGGGAGCCGCTTCACTCAAAAATTATCACGGCGAAGGACCTAACCAGATGCAGTTGCGAGTGCCGCAATTGTGAGTATCTTCGAGTTTTTTTTTTTCTTTTTTTTTTTTTGTTTATTTTTTTTATTTGTAAGTTTCCGCTCAGTTTTTTTTTTTTTTTTTTTTTTTCTTTTTTTTTTTTTTTTTTTTTTTTTTTTTTTTTTTTTTGTTTTTTTTTTTTTTTTTTTTTTTTCTTTTTTTTTGTTTTTCTTTTTTTTTTTTTTTTTTTTTTTTTTTTTTTTTTTTTTTTTTTTTTTTTTTTTTTTTTTTTTTTTTTTTTTTTCTTTTTTTCTTTTTTTTTTCTTTTTTTTTTTTTTTTTTCTTTTTTTTTTTTTTTTTTTTTTTTTTTTTTTTTTTTTTTTTTTTTTTTTTTTTTTTTTTTTTTTTATTTTTTTTAAAAAATTTTTTTTTTTTTTTTTTTTTCGCGCCCCCTATGGGGCCACGAACCGTATGAGGGGTGCGCCGGAACGTGGCGGGGTACACAACGCAAAGGAATACAATAGGTCTGATTACCAGAGAATGAACGCGGGTGAGTCAGAGCGCGAGTGAGTCTGAGTGTGAATGGGCCTGCGTGCGAGTGAGTATATTTGCATGAATGCGATCATGGCTACGCCTAGTGTAAATGAATACGAATGTGAATGGCTCGAGCATGCCTGTCCGAACACTCGTGACACTGGGCGTGGCCGCCGCAGGCAGCCTCCGCAGGAACCCCGACGGCAGCGCCCGCACGCCGCGACACCCATGTCGGCACGCCCCTTGCGAGGATAGCGCCCGCTTTCGTCCCTTTTTTCCCTTTCTCTTTGCCCGCGCACTCCAAAAATCCAAGGCTGCGGGCGCAGCGCAGCGCGGAGTCCCCGCGACGCGCGCTGGTCGCCCCAGGCGGGGCCCCAGCGACGCGCGCGGGTCGTCCGCTGCGCGGAGCAAAGAGAGCCGGCTAGCTAACTGGCTGGCTGATAGCGGGCAAGGCTCTGACCGCTGGACAGAGCGACGACGGGCGAACGAGGCGCCAGGCAAAACGCAGCGCGGAGTTCCCGCGACGCGCGCTGGTCGCCCTGAGAGGGTCCCAGCGACGCGCGCGGGTCGTCCGCGGCGCGAGGCCCAACAATTAGTCGGGAAGTCGAGAGAAGGCGCGGCTCGGGTGGGACGCCCCATAGGTCAGGCCTCGCGGATAAACTCGGTGAAGCCGAGCTCCCTGGCGAGGGCCGTCGCCTCCCTCCTGCACCGCTTCGCGCGCGCCGCAAACTGCTCCAGCTGCTTCCGCAAGCCATCCGGCGGCCCTGCCAGGAAGAACTCGATGCGCGGCGCCCGCATGAGCAGGAGGTCCTCGTGGCGCGTGGCGCGCGAGAGCAGCACATAGAGCTCCAGCCACCAGTCGTCGTCCTCCTTCTTGCCGTTCCCGACCTCGTGGCGGCCGCAGTCCAGGATCACGCCTGGGCGACGTCGGCCGAGGGAGCGGTGCGCCGGGCAGCCGACGGCCCAGGGCGAGAGTCCACAGGACCAACGGATGGCTGCGGACTGCTCGCGCCCCGGAGGTCTGGCCGTCCCTGGAGCTCCGTTCCCCCGCCCCGTCGCCTTCTCGCATGGTGCGCCCCTGGCGCGCCACCGTGGTGATGACCCTGCCGTGCGAGAACGGGAAGCCCGCCCGCGTGACCCTGGAGGTGCGGAAGGTGAACGGCTCCGACGTGCGGGGCTCGATGAACACCAGCGGGCCCGCGAGGTCCCCCGTGAGGCTGTCGTCGTGGCGCTTCAGGTCGTCCACGAAGGGCGCGCTCGCGTACTTCTCCATGCGCACCCAGAACCCCAGCGGCAAGCGCTTCAAGTAGATCCGCTTGAAGTAGCACTTGTGGCCCCGACTTAGTTTTCACCTCCTGTTCCTCCTCTTCCTCCTCCTCCTCCTCCTCCTCCTGTGCCTGTGCCTCCTCCTCGTGCCTCGCGGCACAGTGGCGGATGATGACGGGTTTTAGTAGTAGTAGTAGTAGTAGTAGTAGTAGTAGTAGTAGTAGTAGTAGTAGTAGTAGTAGTAGTAGTAGTAGTATTAGTAGTAGGAGTAGCAGTAGTAGTAGTAGTAGTAGTCGTAGTAGTAGTAGTAGTAGTAGTAGTAGTAGTAGTAGTAGTAGTAGTAGTAGTAGTAGTAGTAGTAGTAGTAGCAGTAGTAGTAGTAGTAGTTGTAGTAGCAGTAGCAGAGTGAGTAGTAAGTAGTATAGTCGTCGTCGGTCGTCGTTCGTCGTCGTCGTCGTCGTCGTCGTCGTCGTCGTCGTCGGCGTCGTCGTCGTCGTCGTCGGCGTCGTCGTAGTAGTAGTAGTAGTAGTAGTAGTAGTAGTAGTAGTAGTAGTAGTAGTAGTAGTAGTAGTAGTAGTAGTAGTAGTAGTAGTAGTAGTAGTAGTAGTGCGGTAGGCGCATGGGAGCGCAGCCACGGGGGCCTTCGGTGGAGCTCCCTATGGGGCCACGAAACGTGTGAGGGGTGTGCCGAAATCTGTGCGGAGGGCGCATGGGAGCGCAGCCACTGGGGCTCGCTGGAGCTACTATGGCGGCCACGGAGCGTATGAGGGGGTGCCGAAATGGGTGGGGGGCGCATGGGAGGCAGCCACTGGGGCTTCCGTGGAGGCTCCCTATGGGGCACGAAAACGTGTGAGGGGTGTGCCGAAATGGGTGCGGTGGGCGCATGGGAGCGCAGGGCCACGGGGGCCTTCGCTGGAGTATCGCCCCACCTTAGACCCCCCCTCCTGCCTATAACTGCACTCGGAATTAGAAAACTCGGGACCACGAAAATGTGTGAGGAGGTGTGCCGAAAGTCTGCGCGGTGGGCGCATGGGAGCGCAGCCACTGGGGCCTTCGCTGGAGCTCCCTATGGGGCCACGAAACGTGTGAGGGGTGTGCCGAAATGGGTGCGGTGGGCGCATGGGAGCGCAGCCACTAGGGCCTTCGGTGGAGCTCCCTATGGGGCCACGAAACGTGTGAGGGGTGTGCCGAAATCTGTGCGGTGGGCGCATGGGAGCGCAGCCGCTGGGGCCTTCGCTGGAGCTCGCTATGGGGCCACGAAACGTATGAGGGGTGTGCTGAAATGGGTGCGGTGGGCGCATGGGAGCGCAGCCACTGGGGCCTTCGCTGGAGCTCCCTATGGGGCCACGAAGCGTGTGAGGGGTGTGCCGAAATGGGTGCGGTGGGCACATGGGAGCGCAGCCACTGGGGCCTTCGGTGGAGCTCCCTATGGGGCCACGAAACGTGTGAGGGGTGTGCCGAAATTGGTGCGGTGGGCGCATGGGAGCGCAGCCACTGGGGCTTTCGCTGGAGCTCCCCATGGGACCACGAAACGTGTGATGGGTGTGCCGAAATGGGTGCGGTGGGCGCATGGGAGCGCAGCCACTGGGGCCTTCGCTGGAGCTCCCTATGGGGCCACGAAACGTGTGAGGGGTGTGCAGAAATGGGTGCGGTGGGCGCATGGGAGCGCAGCCACTGGGGCCTTCGCTGGAGCTCCCTATGGGGCCACGAAACGTATGAGGGGTGTGCCGAAATGGGCGCGGTGGGCGCATGGGAGCGCAGCCACTGGGGCCTTCGCTGGAGATCCCTATGGGGCCACGAAACGTGTGAGGGGTGTGCCGAAATGGGTGGTGGGGAGGCATGCGAACGCAGCCACTTGGGCCTTCGGTGGAGCTCCCTATGGGGCCACGAAACGTGTGATGGGTGTGCCGAAATGGGCGGTGGGGAGGCATGCGAACGCAGCCACTGGGGCCTTCGGTGGAGCTCCCTATGGGGCCACGAAACGTGTGAGGGGTGTGCCGAATTGGGTGATGACGATGACGATGATGATGATGGTGGTGATGATGACGTCGATGATGTCGATGATGATCATGGTGATGACGATGACGATGATGATGATGATGATGATGATGATGATGATGATGATGATGATGATGATGATGGTGATACCGAAACGGTTGCACACGTTTCGTGGCCCCATGATGATGATGACGATGATGATGGTGATAATGACGACGATGATGATGATGATGATGATGATGATGATGATGGTGATGATGATGATGATGATGATGATGATGGCAGGAGGGAGGGGGCAGCGGGAGGAGGAGTGAACGCGGGGCGCTGTCTCTTCAAAACGAGGACCCAACACCACAGGATGGTTGGGAAATACAAGGAAGCGGCCCCCGGACGGCCATTACAATCATCCCCCCTGTCCTCACCCCTCCCGTGGACCCCTCCCTGAGGGGCTTCGCCCCACACAAGAACGTCATCACTCGTACCTCGCTCTTTCGGTTACCTGCTTGGCACGGGGACGAAACGCGTGTTTATATTGTGAGGGCGCGAGGTCGCTGGCCTCGTGTCTTGGAGCCCTGTTGGTGTTAAGGCTTCGGTACGACATTCAAAAATCTAGCAACCAACCTTGCGAAAGTCAATACATATTGCACTTCTGGTCCTTCCAGGGACTTTTTGGTGCTTTTTTGGGCCGTCTTGAAGCCCTCTTGGGCCGTCCCGGGACCCTCTTGGGCCGTCTTAGCAAACTTAAGCCGTCTTGGGGCACTCTGGGGGACCTCCTGGATCCCCCTGGAGACCTGCCATTAGATCTGGGGCCCCTTTTGCCTACCCCCTACGCCCACCCTTATTACTTCTTCCGACTAACGGATCGCGACGCAAGTGCGCTTTCCGTCATCCGCCGCCCCCTGTTGATTTCATAAACGGGTGCCTGGCGTGCTGAACGTCTGGTAATAGTTTTGGTCTATACCCAAAGGAACTTACCCTGGGACTTCGGCACAGCGCGCCGGCCACCTGGAAGGCCGTACAATCCGCCGAACATGTTGCTCTATCGCTTCCAAGACGGCCAAGATGGCCCAAGATGGCCTCCAAGTTCGTCCACGATTGTCCAAGATGGCCTCCAAGACGGCCCACGCGGGTCCAAGATGCCTCCAAGTTCGCCCAAGAAGCCACCACGACGGCCCAAGATGGCTCCAAGACGGCCCCAGAGGCCTCTAATAGGCCTCCAAGACGACCCAAGAGGCCTCCAAAAGGGCACCCAGGAAAGCCCGAAGAGGCCAAAATCATTTATGTTCTTTAGGTTTTGAGAGATTGTGGCATTTGCTTCTTTTCGGCCTTCCGAAGGCCCAAGACGGCTAGAGGCCTCCGACATCGCCCCCAGAGCACCCAAGAGGCCTCCAAGATACCCCAGGACGGCCCAAGAGGCCCCCAAGACGGCCCAGAGGGGGACCCAAAACGGCCCAAGAGGCCTCCATATCGCCCAGGATGTCCTCCAAGACGGCCCTGAAGCGCCCCAAGAGGGCCCCAAGACGGTCCAGAGGCCCCCAAGACGGCTCCCGACGGCGTCAGACGGCCCAGGAACGCCCTAAGAAGGCCAAGGAGGCACCGAACAAGCCCCCCCAAGGCCCCCAAGAGGCCGAAGGAGACATCCAATTGGCGCCCAAGTGTTGGCAACTCTTGAAAAGTCAGCTGTGACTTTCCATGGCTTCCGCCAAACTCTGCCGGCTTCCGTTGGTGAGCGTTTTGTTACTCGGCGCTTCGGCATTGGGTGGAAAGGGGGGCGGGGGGGGGGCTGGCTCCAGACCCCTGCTTAGTGCGGGGGACTCTACCCGCTGCCTCTGGGGGGGGGCTTTGCAAGAGTGCTGCCTCTGGGGAGACTCTACCCGCTCAAAGCAGGCGCTGATAGCCAAGATCTACTGCATGGGGGGGGGGAGGCGGGCTTTGGGGCCCGCGCCGATCGGCAAAACAATGAACAACAAAACGATCCCTTGGGAAAACCGCCTTCCTGTTGTTTCCGCTGGCTCCTGCGGAACTTCCGCCGGCCTCAGCCGAGGGCGAGACTACGAGACGCCCACTTCTGTAGTCATGGGGGAGCCTTGTTTCTTGAAGCGAGCAAGATGGTCTCGGTTTGACTCGAAAGAAGATCAGCCAGCGTTGACTCCAAATAGATTACACGATCCAAATCAAGGAGTCATAGGAATCGAGCATGCTTGGAATCCGCAACTCAGCAAGCAAGCAAGCGTGCAAGCAAGCAAGCAAGCAAGGGCGCAAGCAAGCAAACAAGCAAGCAAGCATACATACGGGGGGGGCCATTGGAAAAAGTGGAGGGTCCTAAAGATCAATGAATTATGATGAGCTAGAACTCCTATAGGGCAAGCCGATTTGGAGAACATCGTGACGGCAACTTGTTCCACACTTGTTCCACACTCTGTGCATGTGGAAACTCGCTTCGGGTTCTGGGACTGTGAGAAAGCAGCACGGGACGGCAGCCATGTCCCGAGAATTGAGCCAAGAGTCAAGAGGGCCCAGAGGCCACAACACCAGTAAAGCACAACGCCGGATACATGTGAAACTGGATTACCAACGGACTCGATGACCCAGGCTTCATCCTGGTGCCTGATGGCGCCAAGTCTAAGGACACTCCTGCGCACTCAGCGTGCCAACTCCCCTGCAGAAGTACTGAAACTCTCGCGCGTGGTACGCCTCTCCGCGCCCCTCAATTCCAGTATGCTGACGCACTGGATTTGCGCAGCTAGTTTCTCTTCGTCGGCAGCGGATGCACCTGATCATTGGAATCGGGGGGGCAAAGGGGGAAGCTTTATTTCTTTTGCAGGTGATCGTGAAGTCACGCATGGGAAGGTCGCACCGTTCGCACAGGGCCAACGAGCGCAATATTAGTACCCCACTGATCCTCAACACTCCTGATATGTTGCATGTCCAATGATCCTCGGTCTGCTGAACCATGCCGGCCTGGGCTGGGAGCCGCCATCGCAAGCGAGGGGACATCTACAGCTAGCGCGAATAGCATCTTGCGGCATCCAAAAACTCGAGCACACGGTCAAGAGTGAGCAAGCGCCAAAATGCGGGCTGCGTAGGTGGAAGGAAAGCAGGAAGAGAGGGGGGGGAAGAGGAAACAGACCACTGTCAGCCTGTCGGATGGCCGAACTGACAGGGAGGGCAGGAAGAAGTCCGAGGAGGTCAGAAGAGTTTATATTGAATATGTGGGGGGCAACCTGTTTCTGTCCCATCGCGTCGCTATTCGCGTCTAATCCGCGAATGAACGTCGAATCCTCGTCGAATACACGTCGAAACCACGTCGACTCCGCGTCGCATCTAAACTATATCCGCGGCGGGTACAAGAAAATATCTCAAACCATTCCAGAAAACCATGTCCCCCAAAGATGCCATGAAAAGAAAGAAGATGCAAGCAATCCGATTGACAATCACGCGGATGGTGTGGAGGCGCGTCAACACCCAAATTCTGGCATGCTCCGCCAATGCGCTCTGCCAGCACCTCTTTCCAAACGGTACGTGCATGAGCTCGACTGCCGGGCAGATTTTTGGACGAGGCTGCTGGAATCATGCGATTCGCTCGAGATAAATTCCAGACGCTAAAAGTTTTCCAGCGATCGTCAGCCGCCATTCGCACTCAAACATTTGCCTCTAGCCGCGCGGAACGACAAGAAAACCTGGAAGTGATGGAACGGATCACTATCAGTGCTTCTGGCTCCTCTGGAATGACATGGTGGCCCCCGCGAGCGCGACAAGTAAGACATGCGCGCGTTGTTTCCCCCCCCCCAAACAGTGCTTGCGCTCAGGGTTTCTTACTTGTGTTCCGAGGAACTGGACCTGGGTGTTGGTCCAGCAGCTCTGTTGTCGCCGCCGCCGCCCCGACGCCGCCTCGCCGCCGCCCGTCGTCTGGTCCCAACCGTCGGTCTGGCGGCGATGTTGTCGCCGTCGCCGCCCCGTCGCCTCCGCGTCGCCGCCTGTCGTCTAGGCAGGGACAGTCGGTCCGGCGGCAGTGCTGTCGCCGTCGCCGCCTCGCCACCGCCCGTCAGACATTGCACCACGAAGATCCTCCTCCCTGGAAACAAGATATGAGGATCTACCCCCCCCCCCAAGTCAACGTTGCACCTTTTTCGCACCGCAATTTGCATACGACTCTGCCCCGTCGCCCGTCCAACACACGAGTTCGCACCATCCCAGCCAGGCCGGAGAGCTCGGCAGGCCGCGGGCGGCGAGGCACTCGCCGACGTCCGTGCCGGCAGGGCGCCCCCGACGCGGGCGCTGCGGGCGGGAGCGAGGCGGCCGGCTCCGTGGGCCCGAGGCTCCTGCTGTGCGGTGGCAACTCGTGGGCGCCTCCCGTACCGGCTTGTCGGCGTTTGCGAGTCGACGCTGCTCGACGCTCCTCGACGCTAGATCGGCGCTACTCGACGCAAGCCGACGCTCAATCGGCGCTGCCTCGTCGACTCCCAGGCGCCAACCGACGCTCATCGACGCCAAAGACAGAGAACTGAGAGGGTGCACTTTTTCTTCCGCGGGTCGAGAGCGCACCTCTTGGGGTCGAAGCTAAGCGGGCCGCGCACAGCTTTAACTAGCAAAGGGGGGGGCAGAAGGAGGGGCCTCACGTCAGGGCCAGGAGGTTGAGAGGGCACGCAAGGCTCCCATGGTTCTTGCTGCCGAACTGCTGCACCTCGCAGGTGGGCTGGCGCGTGGCCACCGCGGGTCCGCCCTGGAGCCGCGCGCCTCGGCTCCCGTGGACTTCTGCCGCTCCCTGGCACGGCCGTCCTGCCGCGCGCTGAACGCGTGCCTCCGCCGCGTGCCGAACGCGTGCCTCCGACGCCCGTCCCGCGGCGCTCTCCCTCGCGGCGCTTCGCCCCCCCCCCCTCCCTCCAGCCTCGCCTCCCCTGCGCAGAAGGCACCTGTGGTGGGCTTGTTGTCCACCGCCACCACCATGAGTGGGAGTGGGAGTGGGAGGGGGTCCTCCTCCTCCTCCTCCTCCTCCTCTTCCTCCTCCTCCTCCTCATCCTCCACCTCCTTCCTCCTTCCCCCCTCCAACTTATGGTGGTGGTGGTGGTGGTGGAAAAGAGGCCCATCAATCTATACACCACCACTGTGCCAAGCCAGGGCCATCTTGGCCCTGGCGTGGTGTACACGCCCTCCTGGCCGAGGCCACGAGGGCCTGTACACCATCCGAGGGCCCAGGCTGGCCCTGGCCTGGCACGGTGGTGGTGTGTGGACGCCTTCGCCGGATCCTCCCCGCGTGCCTCCGTTCGCCACGGATGCGCCCCGCCGCCGCTCGTCCGCGCAGTGGACCAAAGCCAGGTCGCCGCGGACGACAAGGTCATCACCGCGGGCGAGCGTTCGTCGAGCAGGCCCCGGGCCCTCCTCGGGGGCGCCCAGCTCCCTCCTCGCCCTTTGGGCGGCCTGGCAGCGGGCTGCATCTGCGCAGGCCAGAGCTGCCCCAGAGCTGAGCGCCAGAACCTGCTGCAAACGTCAAGCGTACAGGACGAGGCCGCCAGTGCGACGCCCACGCGTCGCCAATGCGCGCCATCGTGGCACGCGTTCTAGCACGCGCCACCGGCGCTGAAAAATGTGCGTTGGGCGGACGTCTAACCACCTCCTCCTCCTCCTCTTCTTCCTCCTCCTCCTCCACGTTCTCCTCCTCCTCCTCCTCATCATCCTCCTCCTCTTCCTCCTCCTCCTCCTCCTCCTCCCTCCTCATCATCGCCCCTCCCCCCCTGAATCAACGCTGAAACCAGGGCCCCCACCGTGGGAAAAGAAGCAGGATTGCGAGCAGGACAACAAGGAGAGGACCCCTGGAGGAGACGACCTGTGTAATCTCTGGCCACAGCGACAAAAGAGACAGAGCGAGAGAGAGAGACGCAAAAAAGGAGAGAGAGAAAGAGAGAGAGAGATAGCGAGAGAGAGAGAGAGAGACGACGACGACGACGACGACGACGACGAGACGACGACGACGACGACGACGACGACGATGACGACAAAGACAAAGACAAAGACGACGACAAGGACGACAAAGACGACGACAAAGACGACCACGCATGCGACGGATAGGAGAGACTGACAATAAGGTCAACCTGCCCCTGAAATGTAACTTCCATCGCGATTGTTCGAATGTCCCGAGCTAGGATGAAGCACGGAAAAATATTCCGACTGCCGAACAAGGATTGCGGGTACTCTAACGGGTGGTTTTCACTGTAGGTCGGTAGGTGAAGCACGCTCTTTTGACTTCGGCAAACAGTCTGTCCCTTTGAGACTTCCGACTGGGAACCACGGGCTACCTAACCGCCCCTGCGTCTACTGTTGAGAGGCAGGCAAGGCTGCGAACTGTCTCCCCGAACAAGGTAGAATCTCAGATTCTCGAGAGGGGTTGGCCTAGAAGAGCCCGGGCGGAAACTCAGCGCCGTCGACGAAGGAGCTGGCGTCGGGCTCCCGCGGCGGCGGCGATGCCGCCTCCTGGCAGCGGCGAAATGGGAAGGCGCAGATGCGTGTTCGACCATCGGTCCGGTCTGAGCGCAGCTCCCTCGTTTGTCCTCCTCCGCGGCCGCCCTCCTCCTCTTCACACGTGCCGGTGCGCAATTAGCTCTGCTGCGCCCCGGCTGTTGCAATCCGACGCTGCGTGCCCCAATCCGCTACTGACCAAAAAAGGGCCCACCGATGGCCTCCTTCGGCTCAGGGTGCCATGTACCTGCTTCGCACTCAGGGCCCCCTGAGGCGACCGTTTACGTGTTCAACTATGGGCCCCGTCGTGGCCCATCAGCCTTCGGCTGTCTCTGGCAGTCTTCTGCGCGAGAGCTGGGACGGCTGCGGCTCGCAGTGGAACCCATGATCGAACACCAGGGAGCAGAAGGAGGAAGCAAGAGTTGGAGGAACAGCAACAGCAGAGGCAACACGCACCACGGCGCCGCCAGCAACGACGACGACGACGACGACGGAGACAACGGAGACGACGCGCGCTTACGATCCGCACCGCAGCACAGACTCGGGAAAGGGCCCACTCCGCGAGGTTTGGTATACAGCATGCCGCATCCCGTTGAGCGGTGCCGCGACACCCCCGTAGCACACACCCCACCGCCCAAGGAGCAGCAGCACCAGCAGACGAGGGAGGAGGAGGACCATGGCCCAGCGAACCTGAGAGCACGATATCAAAAACGACGACAACAACAACAACAACAACAACAACAACAATCATTTAAGACTGGGGACACTCCGTTCTCACCAGTGCCAGGGTTTTCATAGGAGGCGGGCAATACCCCCACTTTGTGGGGGGGCCGGTTCAAGCTCTACCAAATTTCCAAACGACTCTTCGCCACCACCCACACCCAGCTTCCCGCCCTATGACGTTCGGACACTTCACTTCGTGGCATGCGGACGACCGTGGCTACTATTCAGGGCCCCGCGGCCGACGACGACGGCGTGCGCGCGCGAAGAAAAAACGAATGTGTCCCGCATGGTATTATTTGACAGGGATGATGGCCCTGGCAGGTGCGCAACCGTTGTTGCAGAAGTTCGAAAAAGTTGCTCGCAAAAGCCCGTTTGACAGAAATGTTTAAAAAGTGTTGGGTTTCCTACGAATCCGCAAGAGCGCGCGGGATGAGATTTTGACATTTTTTTGTTGAAAAACCATTGGTTTTTTGATGTTTTTATGTTAAAATCGCTCCGAACACTAAGCTTTTGGAAGGATTTCGTCTTGCGCGCGCGAATGTCCACTTTACCTTATTTTTTTGCAAGGGATTCTTGAAATTTGATTATATTAGAACAAGAAATGTCATTTTATAGTGTTTTTTGCAAGGGAAAACGGATTACAACAAAACAACCGGATCTGGACACATCGTTTTACCTGAGGCTTCCTCACGAAAATGATGAAAATGTGGCTGCGGCCTAGGCGCGGCGAGGGGGGCGTGCACCAGGGGGCCCAACAATAATTATTCTTTAGAAGTAATCATATTCAACAACAGCAGCAGCAGCAGCAGCAGCAACACCAACAACAACAACAACAACAACAACAACAGCAAGCCGCCTCCATTCGCATATTAGCTGAAATACCGAGCTCACTGACAACACTATACACTACGACGCTGTGCCAGAGCACGGTGTACTTGACACAGCAGCGTCAGACCCATCTGCGTTACCAATGGGTCGGGGCCCCTGAGCGCCACCAGCCGACCCCATGCCCAGAAATCCAACGGAGACGGCATCTACTCCAACCTGGGAGGGTAGGTTGGATATTGGGCCCAAAGCTTTCCCGGTGGAGATCGGTCTAACGATGCTGACCAACAAGGGGCCACCATCCACACTGATTCTGACGCAGTGCGTCCGTGGTGCGTCAGTGGGCGCCGAGTCGAGACCGCAACAGCCACTCCAAGCCCATGTGGGTTGCCGCTGGCAAGTTTTGCGCGCGCCATGGTAATGATTTGCCCAGAAGTCCAGGGCAGAAAACCCGTCCCGACCGACCGATGCGAGCGATGCTAAGGCGAGGCGGAGTTTTCCAGAAGCGAGAGGAGAAGGCCACGGAGGAGGAGGAGGAGGAGGAGGAGTTTGTGGAAGGAACAGGAGGGGGGAAGTGGGATGAGGCCGAGGACGATGTGGGATAAATCGGAGGTGAGGACGAGTCCTCCTCCAAATAGATCCCTTTTCCTCGTCACCCCTGCCCCCTCCTCTCACAAATTCTTCCCCACCGCTTCGCATGCCCGTTCCTCCCAGTCTGATCCACATCCGGGCGTCGGCTCTCCTAGGCTCTGCTCACCCCTCTTCCTTCCCCGAAGCTCACGAGAGGAGAGATCACTATCCAGCCCATGTGCAACTCGTGTGGGCCATGCATGCCATCCACAAAGATGGAACTAGATCCCTCCTCCCGCCAAGCGTCCCCAAACGAGCGACCAACGCTCCCATTCCTTGCCACGCGCGGCAGACAAAACGCTGCGGACATGCGCTAATCGAGCCATCATAGCAAAGCGTGTGCAATCACGCATTCTTCACACGCAACGCGTCTGTCCGACAAACTGAATGAAGCAATGTATGAAAACGTGCTGCCCGTATCGCCACCCGCACTTCCAGTCTAAAGCAAGTTCAATTTTTCGCCAAACTGCTCTATCGAAATATAGCCGGCAACGCGATCAGCCAACATTCCCTCGTTTCCAAACACCTACTGCTCCCTCCTCCTCTTCCTCCCTTCTGCTCCTCCCTACGTGATCTTCCCCCTTGTCATCCCTATCCTCCTCCCCCCTCATCCGCATCCCCCCACATCATCCTCTTAGTTGATGTCCTACTCCTTTTAGATTTGATATTGCTCCCCTCCTGCGCCCTTCCTTGTCATCTTACTATTGGATTGTATCACCATTCATATCGTCCATCCCTCCCTTCATCCACACCGTTCCCTCCTTAGCTCTGGCAACCTTACCATCGTTAATCATTGTTTGTTCCCGTCCTCCTTCACCCCGCCCCTCCACTCCTCCTGCCTCTGTCCCCCCACCCAGACCGCAGGACCGGCCAGGATTCGGTCCTGGGCGAACAGAAACAAGGCGAGAAAGATTGAGAAGCAGGGGGGAGAGGAAGAAAAGGGAAAGAGAGAGAGAGAGAGAAAGAGACAATTCTCCTCCTGCCCTCTCCCCGCCATTGGCGCAGGAGGCGGTGTTGGGAGAGCCGAGTCCAAATATAGCCTGGATGTCGACATCATCCTGAGGGACCTCTAAGGATAGGAACGACCAGCACCCCCCTCCCCTGACACTCACTGCCATAGGGCATACCAGACCCGCCCTTCCCTTGGGTCCAGAGAGCTCGAGATCGAATCGAACATGCCGCACGGGAATGGGAAACAAACTCGCGTCGGCATCCGCCTAGATGATCGAGGCGACCACCACTCTCACAGAGGAGGATGAGAAGAAGGGAGAAGATGGATGAAGGACGAGAGTGAGGGAGGGAGAGACGAAGGGGACAATGAGGAGGAGGAGGAGGAGGAGGAAGACAACGAACCGCTGGATGCCTACCCCCTCCTGCTCCCCCTCCTTCTCCTGTTTCTCCTCTTCTTCCTCCTCCTCCTCCAACATCCACCTCCTCCTCCTCATCATCATCATCTTCCTCCTCCTCCGTCTCCTCCGTCTCCTCCTCCTCCTCCTCCTCCTCCTCATCCCGCCTCCCCCTCCTCCCGATCCTCCCCCCTCTGGCCCCCCCCATCCTCCTGTCTCCCCCTCCTCCACATCCCCCCCAATCTTGCCCCCATCATCCAAACTTTTCCTCGCTCGCCCCCTCCTCTCCCCCTCCTCTCCCCCTCCTCTCCCCCTCCCCTCCTCCCTCCACAGTTCTACATTATGAATCGGAGGTTTGAGAGTGAGATCGCAGTGAAACGGAGAGCTCCCACCTGGAAATCGGTTTCGAATTTCGCGCCGCGCGTGCGGGCAAGGCGAAGCTGCGTGGGCCGGCGATAGGAATGATCCTGCCCTGGCGAAGTCGAAACCGGATTCAATGTCTCTCCTCCCTCGGTAAGCCGGCGGTGGCCCGGGGGTGTGGTGTCCCGCCGTTTTCCCGTGGTGTTCTGTGATGCCCCAATTGTGTCCCGTGGCGCGGTGTCCCGCAGTGTCCCATTATGGTGTCCTGTGCAGGTCGACGGAGAGATCGATAGTGAGGTGGAATGTGAAGTCGATTGGGTGAGATCGATCGTGAGATCCGTACTGAAATCAATAGGGAGATCGATAATGATATCATGAAGAAATCGATAGTGAGATCGATAATAAGATCAAATGGTGAGATCGATTGTGCGATCGGTAGATCGTGAGACCGATGGATAGAGGGAGATCGATAGTGAGATCGACGGTGAGATCGATAGGTAGGTGGAGAGTGAAGTCGATAGCGTGGTCGATTGGTAAACTGGAAATGATCTCGATAGTGAGGCCGACTGCATGATCGAGATATGATGAGATCGAACATGAGATCGAAGGTGAGATGGATTGTGCGATAGATGGTGAGATCGAGAGTGAGATCGACGGTGACGTCGATAGATAGTGAGAACAGGTGATAGGTACTGGGATCCGCTGATATCGAGGCCGATGGATGCCAAGTTCGATGGATGCCCAGGCAGCTGATAGTAAAACCGCTAGTGAGGTTACCTGTGACACCGATGTCGGGATCCATTGGTCGCCGAGGTCGGTCGATAGTGGCATCGAGTTGAGATGGATGGTGAAACCGATTGATTGTGAGACTGCGCCGCAAGGGTTGCTCGCCGCTATGCGAAAATACCTTGGACCATCTGGCACGCCACAGAGTTCGCGGGCAACTGAGTGCCACCTCCAGCAATGGAGATGGCATTGATTTGCCTGCAACTGCGGTGGTGACGAAATCACCGGCGTGATTGCGCCATCGCGTGTCTGTCGTACCACTAGCCAGGCTCCGCCAGCCAAATTTGCTTGATGCACTGGTACTGTTGCGCGCTGCCGTCTGCGATCCCCAACTCATCACCAGCATCGCCGCCACGCATGGCCACTCCCACATGCATTGTCACTAGGATCGCCACCGTGCATCTCCATCATGCAGTGTCAGCAGCATCGTCGTCGCGCATCGTCGCCAACTCGTCGTCACCAACGTCGTGACACTCATAGCCACTGCAGTTGTAATCAGTTGCCCCCTCCCCACCCCACACAATCTCCTTATCACCCGAAGGGTGGTCGCGTAAGTACCACTCTCCTCTCTCCCCTGACTCTGTCTGGAATGTGTCCCACCCTCTCCGCGCATGGGTTTTTCACGCACAGGGTTTGAACAATGTATATTTCCTTATGTGTTGCTCCACTCCGACCGTTTCGGCCCTTCATAATCGTGCTCCCGCTGCAGCGCTGGTCTCATTTCAGCGTTCAATAGTCAGTCAAGATCGAGATATCGCTGCAACGCTGGTCTCATTTCCGCGTTTCCGGTCCTTCCGAAGGGTGCTCGCGCTGTAGCGCTGGTCTCATATCTGCGTCTTCGGTCCTTCCGAATGGTACTCCCGCTGCAGCGCTGTAACGCTGGCATCATTTCCGCGTTGTCGGTCCTTCCGGATGGTGCTCCCGCCGCGTCACCTGCATCATCTCCAAATTGTCGGTCCTCCAGCATGGTTTTCCGGCTGCACCTGTCATGCAGCCATTGCTTACAAATCAACACTACGTTATGTGCCGCTACTATGCGGTTCCGTGGCCTGCTCTGCAATGCTGGGGTATGCAACGCTGGGCGACGCAATGCCATACCATGCAATGGTATGCCATGCAATGAGATTGTATGTACCGGTATTCGATGCCATACCTTGCGCTGCAACGCTAGGGTATGCAATGCTTGACCACGCAATGCTATACCATGCAATGCTATGCATCGCGTACCCTTTGGAGATCGCTGTCCTCTTTGACCTCCGACTGTGCACCTGGAGAGGGGCTCCACGCAACGGGAAGGCGGGAAGGGATGGGAGGGAGGGGTAAGACATCAGATCTGACGCGAGCGCACCAGGCTTGTCTCCCCCTTTTCTAGGGAACTCAAAGGTACCAAAAACGCTACTCCCCGGACCTCTCGCGGGGTGCGTTCTGACAAGAACTTCGCAGCGAATCCGGCGGTGGCGACGAGGGCCTCCCAGGAGGCCCAAAATGGAGGGAAACGGGCGAAGGGTAGAGGTATGGGTACTTTTTCCTTCTCCGATTCGACTTCCCCCCCCCCCCACCCTCGCCTTGAAGTGGGCCTCGATCCTCTCCAGCAGGCCCTCCGTGCACGCCAGCAGCCGCTTCCGCTCCGCGCGCAGGGCCTCCTCGGAGGCCGGGCCGCGCCCGGCCCGCGCCTCCCGCTGGGCGAGGTCCGCGAGGCTCGTGGAGTCCAGCGCCTTCTCCTCCTCCTCCTCCTCCTCCTCCTCCTCCATTCCTTCTCCTTCTAAAAAACTTCTCCCCGTCGCAGCCCGAGGCCAGTTTTTGGGCGGGCTGGGCGTTTCGCCTGAGACTTCTTCACCCTTGATGACTCTAAAGCTTAAGAAAGTGGCAACAGTTTCACATACGGAGGGCGGGCCGTTTTTTTAATGTGGCTCTAGCCTTAGCGCCGCGCACATTCGTTCATTACCCCAGTGCGACCCTACCTAGAAGTTGGAGCCCCTGGGAAAGCAGCATTAGTTGTTATGCTATGCTATGCTATACTATGCCATGCTATGCTGCGCGATGCTATGCTATGATATGCTATGATATGATATGCAATGCCGCGCTATGATATGCGATGTTAAGTTAAGCTATGATATGTCATGCTGCGCTGTGCTATGCTAAGCTATGCTATGCTGCGCTATGTTATGCTACGCTGCTAAGCTATGATGTGCGCTGCTATGCTAAAGCTCAGCGAAGCTAAGATGAAGGTAAGCCAAGCTAAGATAAACCTGAGCTAAGATGAAGCTAAGCTAAGCTAAGATGAAATGAGCTAAGCTAAGATGAGATAAGGGACGCTAAGCTAAGGGGACGTAACTGGGGGAACCGCGGGGCGGATACTGGGGGAACCGCCCGGGGCGCTTTCCACTGCCCGGCCCCTTTAAGCCCAGAGAGTAAGAACCCTTCTAGGCAGAGCCAGGTAGGGAATAAAATGCGAAAAATGGGCGGGTGGTTTTCAAAATGTGGCTCTCGCCTCAGCGCCGCGCACACTCGTCTTAAAAACTTGCAAGAGCTTCACGGACCGAGGGCGGGTGGTTTTCAAAATGTGGCTCTCGCCTTAGCGCCGCGCACATTCGATTTAAACATCTGCAAGAGCTTCACGTATTGAGGGCGGGTCGTTTTCAAAATGTGGCTCTCGCCTTAGCACCGCGCACATTCGTGCTAAAGAATCTGCCAGAGCTTCACGGATTGAGGGCGGGTAGTTTTCAAAATGTGGCTCTCGCCTTAGCGCCGAACACATGTGTTTTAGAAATCTGCAAGGGTTTCAAGGATTGAGAGCGGGTGGTTTTCAAAATGTGGCTCTCGCCTCAGCGCCGCGCACATTCGTTTTAAACATGTGCCAGAGTTTCTCGGATTGAGAGCGTTTCCTTTCCAAAACAGTGGCTCTCGCCGTAGCGCCGCGCACATTCGTTTCAAACATTTGCAAGTGTTTCGCGGATTCCCATGATCAGCGTACCAGAAAGGGTGGGTGCGATAATTATGTTGATTCGCGCACGGTTCCAGATTGTCAGGACGCAGCAGTCAGGCTGATCCGTGGCGTGAAAGTCCCGAGAACAATGTTCTGGCATGCGTCAAGGTCTTCAAACGTGCCTTACAACGAAGCAGTTCCCTCAATGGAAATGAACCGTTGTAGGGGCTTGCGAAGAAGATGCTTGGAGGCAAGGTTAATTCCAACATCGTTGATGACTCTTGGGTTTACACTGGTCCTCCTCCTCCTCCTTCTCCTCCTCCTCCCCCTCCTCCTCCTCCTCCTCCTCCTCCTGCTCCTCAAGGCTTCGGGCTGCGCGCGGACAGCCCCCCGAGGGAGTCCCCGTTGGCCACAGGCCCCCCGAGCGGCGCCAGCTGGAGGTGGCCCCAAGAGGCCCCCCGATCTGGCGGAGCATGACTACTCGGGGCCTGTGGAGGCCAGCCGGGACTAATGCGGGATGACGATTAATAAAAATCGGAGAGAACGATTAAAAACATAGTTTTCTGTTATTTCTCTACAATTTTCTAACTTGGGGAGAACGATTTAAAATAAAAAACAACAAACAAATCCAGCCCGCGGCCGGTTTTTTCTAATCGTCATCCCGGGCGCCGCCGCGTGAACACGACCCCCGGTCATTTACGAATCGTCATCCTCCATTACTCGGGGGCCTGTGGAGGCCAGCCGGGACTACCTCTGGGGGCTGTCCGCGCGCTGCCCGGGGCCTCACCGGCAGACGTCTCCATATCCACGCCCACTCGCGATCTGGATTCTGGGGCGCGATCCCGCGGAGACGCGGTCGCACGGACACGCTCCGCGCGGGGCATCCGCGAACAAAAACACCCCGCATCCCGGGGTTCACGACCCAGGGGCCCAGCCCCGCGAGGCCGTGGATACGGATCTGTTTTTCGCCCACGGCCTTCTCCAGCGCGTGCACCTCGGCCTCCACCTGCGAGGCTCCGAGGTGAGCACACTCGCCCTGCTGGCCTTCTTGGGGCCTGCGGAGCCCTCCGGGGCGATCTCGTCGCCACGGCCGGATCCGCCCCGCGGCCGTGGGTGCGCCGCTTCTGGGGACCACGGGCGGGCCACGTCCGAGGGCCGAGACCGGCGCTGGGGGGAGCCCTGTACCTCAGAAGCGACGGCAGGGGCGAATAGCCCTGGGGAGCCTTGCCGAAGGCATGGACCATGGGCGCCACTGGATGCGGTGTGGTGCTCCCCCCCTGGGATGTGCTCGCCCCCTCGTCGCCTGCGACTGTGGGCCCGCACCTCGATGGAGGCCACTCCGGCAGAGGGCCGCGCCTGCGCGCGGCCCGATGGGAGAGGTCGGGGGCCTCGACTCCTGGCGGAGCTGCCTCCGAGGAGCATCGTTCATCCGACCCCTCTGCCCCATGGCGTGGCCTGGGCACGCTGGCCGATTTCCCCCCCCCTACATGGGGGCGCAGGCCGTTTCCTTCAGGCCATACCCCCAAGTGGGGTGCTCAGATGGCAGGGGTCTGCATGGGGAGGGGGGATGATGGGTCGTCATCGGCGGCACGCCGTGGGGACCCGCCGGAGGCTGTAGACGCTGGCGGCGTGACACCCAGGGGGAGGGGCCACGACCCTCGACTATAGGCGGCGCCCCCTGGGCGGAGAAGCGAGACGGGGCGGGCCTTCCTCGGAAGGCTCGGAAGTCCCCTGGCCGTCCGACAAGCTCTCTGGGCCTTCCCCGAAGACACAGAAGACCTCTCAGAAGGCGCGGGGGCTTCTGAGAGATTAGAGGCCTCCTGGATGGGGTCCGACTAGATGGGGTCGGAGGATCGCGTCGCATCGCCAATGCATCGGCGATGCATCGGCGATGCATCGCCGACGTCGGCGGTGTATCGGCGACGCCAGCTTTGAGAAAATCGGGCGCCGCATCGAGCCGCATCGCCGACGCATCGGCGATGCGGCGCGATCCTCCGAGCCCATCTGGGAGCCTCCTGGGAGCCTCGAAGCCTCCGGTGGGCTTCCTGGACGCCTCCTGGAAGCCTCCTGGGAACCTCCTGCAAGCTTCCTGTGAGCCTCCGAGGGCGTTCGAAGGCCCCCCGAGGGCTTCCGCGGGCCCTCCTGCCCGCCGAGGGCCTCCGAACGCCCTCCGAGGGCGTGCCGAGGCCTCTGAGGGCGTTCGAAGGCCTTCCGAGAGCGTCCGGAGGAGCCCCGAGGGCCTCCGAGGGCCCTTCGAGGGCGCTCGAGGTCCTCCGAGGGCGCTCGGAGGCAGGGGGGGCCGGGAGCTCTCCGCCGATGGGCGGAGGCGCCTCCGGGGTCCGCAGCGGCATTCCGGGGAGGAGGGGCCCCCGCGCCCTCGAGGGCTCCATGGGGGGGAGCTGCCCCCCGGGGCAGTCCTGAGGGGGCCCTGGGACACACAAATGAATACACACAAATACACAAAAGGATGCCCCAGAGTTTCCCCCATTTCTGGGTTTCTGTCTCCCCCCCGCTGCCCATGGTTTCCCACATTTTCGGTGGAATCGGCGATTCATTGTGTCTGTGTGGTTTCTCTCCTCCTGAAGTCCATCTTTCAGGGACCCGAATACAAGGAGCCTTCCACAAGAAACCCAACCCTGAGACCCAAGGACGTCCCCAGCGATTTTGGGCGCGGGGACGTTACGCTTTCCGTGGCAAAAGCACAGCAAATCCAGGGAACCCTGGAGACAAGCAGGGTGCTTTCTTGGTATGGGCCTCCCCTGTAAGTTGTGGCCCATGAGAGTGCTCAAAAAGTTCTCCATCCCGAAGCCCAGGAGTATTCATACGGGCGCTGGTATCATTGTTGCGCTGCTCTTCTCGCTGGACTTGTGCTGCTCAAAGGGGCCACATGCGAACCCTGCCCATACCCTCGCCCTCAGAAATCCTGGGGGGTAAGGGCAGGGTTTGCATGTGGCCCCCGAATGCTGTCGCAGAGAAGCAAGGGCCCCCAACTTCGCGCTCCGCATTGCGTGAGGCGCGAAGTGCGCGAATAACGTCGCGCTCTCGCGCCGCCTCCCAAGGGAGAAGGGGAGGACGCGGATGAATCGGAGCCGAAGCGCGAGGCGCGACGCGCGAATCACTCCGCGCCCTCGAGGGCGCCCTTGCTACTCGCCATCGCTCGGACGTCCATTCCCTGTGGTTTTTGTCGGTTTCGTGCGTAGCTTGTTCGCCAAATGATCAAGGATGCTCCTCGAGGGTCCTCGCCAGAGGAAAAATGCACTCGTCCGAGCGATGTCAAGGCCAGTGCTGCCGCAGAGGAGGGGGTGGGGCGGCGGGAGGCCGCGCAGGGGCGGCCGCACGGGGAGGGCAGCGGCGGGCTGGCGGCGGGCGGGCGGCGGGGGAGGACACCGCCCCCCTCCCCCGAGACGAGGCAGGGACAGTCGGTCTGGCGGCACTGTTGTCGCCGTCGCCGCCTCGCCACCGCCTGTCAGATCGCACTGCAAATATTCCCCTTCCTGAAACAATATGGGGATCGACCCCCCCCGAAGTTAACGGTACACCTGTTTCGCATTGCAATTTGCATACGACTCTGCCCCGTCGCCCGTCCAAAACTAAAGGGGCCCAGGGACACACACACACACACACACACACACACACACGCACACACATTAAGATACGCACAAATAACAGGGGTCCCCATAGTTTCCCATGTTTTCTGGGGTTTTGCCTTCCCCCCCACACTTCCCATAGTTTCCCATGTTTTTTCCGGGAAATCGACGATTGCTTGTGTCTGTGTGTTTTTTTCCTCCTGAGATACACCCTCGGCGCCGACCACGGCGATGATTCAAACGAGATGGCGCTCGGAACGAAGCGCGAAGCGAGGCCCGACGTGCAAGGCGAGCGCTTGAGGCGAAGCGACGTACCAATCGAGACGACCGGCAAGAACGAGGCGCTTCGACACTACAGCGAGCAGCGAAGCGAAGCAACAACGAACAGCGGAAGGACGAACACAACCAAGGCCCAAGCCAGGCTGAACAGCACTGTGGCCGATCCTTGGGTGTATCCTCCATGGCCGTCACCCCCGAGTACGCGTGCCGCCCGGGGAGCCGACGTCCGGGGCCCCCGGCGGGCGGTGGACATGGGCGTCTGTATGTTTTTTTGTGTCCCCCGGGGAGCCCGAAGCTGTGAGTGGCAGCGGTTGAGGGGGGGACTGGCAGAAGGGGGGGGGCATGCCTCGACCTGGAATCGGCGATATATCGCCGACAGATAGGCGGTGGGCCCCCGGTCGTGGATCCGCACCTCCCTGGGCAGGTTGGGGCGATCGGGCCCCTATCGGCGATCAATGAGCGAATTGGGGGTCGGTGCAGCTCCCCCCTATGCCCATCCCCCCGATCGTTGCCCCGAGGATGCGATCCCCGCCTCGGACACGAGAGATGTCAACCTCTGGGGGGGTCAGGGGCTTCGTGTCAGGTCGGGCGTGTCCTCCCACAGGCGGATTCTGGACGGAAAATTAAAGATAGCCAAAACAAAAATACAAAATAGTTAAGAATGATACTTTACAAAAACACATAAAAACGTCCCCTGCATTTGTTCTTCCTATTCTTGCATATTCCTCCTCTAGGGGCGTGCCCGACTTACGCTCCGCGGCGCCCGCCACCTGCGCCAGGTACGCCCTGGCCTCCGCGGGCGCGAGGGCCGCCGCGCCCGCGAGACGCTGCTCCAGGCCCTGGAGGGCGGCGTCCAGCTCGGGCAGGCTCCGCGAGCCCTGCCACGCCGCTGGGAGGGTGCCGGGAGGAGGGGGAGGAGGAGGAGGAGGAGGAGGAGGAGGAGGAGGAGGAGGAGGAGGAGGGAGGAGGAGGAGGAGGAGGAGGAGGAGGAGGAGGAGGAGGAGGAGGAGGAGGAGGGGAGGAGGAGGAGGAGGAGGGGAAGAAGGAGGAGGAGGAGGAGGAGAGGAGGAGGAGGAGGAGGAGGAGGAGGAGGAGGAGGAGGAGGAGAGGAGGGAGGAGGAGGAGGAGGAGAGAGGGAGGAGGAGGAGGAGGAGGAGGAGGAGGAGGAGGAGGAGGAGGAGGAGGAAGAGGGAGGAGGAGGGAGGAGGATCCCCGCTCGCTGCGCAGAAGAGCAGTCGTCTCGGGGCGGACGCGCGGCGCGCGCGCGGCGGGCCGTAGGGAGAGACGGGCCGCCGCGATCGCACCGTGCGGCGCACTCAGGTGGCCGTGTCCAACACGGGCCCCTGGACGACCATCAGGAGGTCGTAGCAGCGCCGCAGGCCAGCCTTTGAAGAAGGAGGGAGGTAGAGGGTGGGGGCCGAGAAGCTGCAGACGACTGCGTAGCGGGCGCGAATGGGGATAGAGAGGTGCATCCCCGCTCGCTGCGCAGAAGAGCAGTCGTCTCGGGGCGGACGCGCGGCGCGCGCGCGGCGGGCCGTAGGGAGAGACGGGCCGCCGCGATCGCACCGTGCGGCGCACTCAGGTGGCCGTGTCCAACACGGGCCCCTGGACGACCATCAGGAGGTCGTAGCAGCCATACCCATGCTCAAAGCCCTTGCGAAGTGACAAGAGTTCGGCGGGCGGCTGCGAGCTGAATGGGCCACCCGGCAAGGCCAGCATTCAGGAAGGACGCGACAAGGTAGTCGCTAACAGACGCAAAGTACTCGACCAGAGACCGAGAGGCCTCAGGGAGGGCGGCAAGGACAGTAGAAGCGGCAGCGTCTTGCAGATATCCCTCGGCGGTGGACGCCTGGCGCCAGCGGCCCCGCCAGAAGACGCGTGGCAAATGCTCCGTAGCGGCATTGAAGTCTGTGGCGCCTGTGCCTTGAAGGCCAACGGGTGTGATGTCGAACCCCGCAGGCATCTTGGCGAGCGGCACGCCCAAGCCGACAAGTAGATGGTTCCACCGAGTACGGAAGCCGCTCTGACCAGAGGTCGTGGTCATGAGCGGATCGGTGGGGCCCACATGCCGAAACACAATATCCATAATTTTGACGGTCGCTCGATCCGAACAACGAGCGTATTGAATCGGATAAGACCGACAACTCTCAGGAACTGCAATCGACAAGAAGGCGTCGCCTTCCGGCTCAAGGCGGTCGCATGGCAGCGACAAGTCACAACGCTTCGCGTGGAGAATCTCGCCTGGACGCAGGGACATCGTGAAACCAGCCAGCACCAGGGCAGCCATCTCGGGCCACTCCCACAGCAGGCACAAGCTAACCATCGCGCGAAGGAGCGCTCGGGGAAGCGGCGGGCGGAGCCCGGGGAAGCTGCGGGCATGCCCGAAGAAGCGCGCTGGAGGCTCGGAATGCTTCCACAATTTAGCAACATCCCAGGCCTCAGTCAGCAAACCCCTACAGTGAGGGTGATTGGCCTGCACGCCCAGCACGGCGTGAACAAGGATGTACTGCGGGAGCCCCGCGTCGTGGAGCCAAACTCCGAACGTGGCCAAGAATCTGCCTGCTAAGATCCCGCTGCGGTAGAGCGTGTCAGGGACAATGCCCGTGTGCTCACCTAGCCACAGCTCGAATGCATCGAGCGAGCGTGTACGCCTGCTCTCATCAGCGGGGGTGAAACGAGAGCCCTGGGCGAACGAGATTCGCGCGAGAGGAGGCGCGGGGCTAAGGCCGCGACCGGAGTCAGCGGCAGCGGTCGAGCCAGAAGGCGTCGGCGCGGCTGGGGACAGCTCGGCCCCTGGGCCGTCTAGCGCCATAAGCCGCGGGCGCTGCCGCTCGCCCTGATGTGCGGCGTCAGCCGAAGACAGGACGGCGCCTGACCGCGGAGCGCTCGGAGGCGCAGCACCTGCTGCACGGCGGCGGCGGCGCGCGGGGTGGGGGACTCGCCGATGCCAGGTAATGGCGGCACGGCCACCGCCCTGCGGCGCCGTGTCAGCCTCGCTGTGCGGGACCGTACCTATCCTCGCCTCAGCCTCGGCGGCGCTGTCCACCTCCGCGGGGGCAGCCGGCACTGCCGCAGGCGCAAAAAGGTCCGCCGCCGCCGCGGGGGGCCCGGCGGACGCGGCCTCTCTGACGCAATTGGCAAGACGTGAGCGGGCGCTGCACAATGCAGCCTTACGGCGCTCGAGCTCGGCGAGGAGCGTCAGGATACGCTCTGCCAGCTCTCCCGCGCTCTCCCCAGTCTCCGCACCTCTCTCCAGCTCGACCTCGGTCAGAGCGGCATCGACAGCGTCGACCGCGGTTCGGAGCCGCGCCAAAGCACGCCGTTCGGCACGCGCGCGCCTGACCGCGGCCGCTGGGACAGCGACCTGGCTGGTGCGCATCGCAGCCGAGGTGGCCCACGCCCCGACTTGGGGCGGACCTTGGGCCGCGCGCGCAGAGGGCTCCAAGGACTCGGAAAAGTGTGGCGCAGCCGCCAGCGCCTCAGAGACCATGTCATGGGCAGCTTCCCTGGAGTCGGGGGAATCCGCGTTGCCAACGAGCGGGCCTCCCACCATAGGCGCGGCGCTAAGCGCGGCCGCGAGTTCCAGAGACCTCGGAGCGGCCCTGGCACGAGGGGCGGCCGGCGGCGCGGCGTATGAGGCGGCGGCGGGCGGCGAGGCATCATGCACGCGCGCACGGGCGCTCGACTGCGAACGATGCACGGAAGCAGGCGTGGGCACATCGTCGGCGCGCGGTGCTGGTGGCGCACCTGCGGCGCGAGCCGGAGGGCCCATGCTGGTCCTAGCGCCCCGCGCCGAGAGAACGCCAGGCGCAGCGCTAGGCGCGGCCGCGCGTTCCGGAGACCCGAGGCCGCCGCCGCAACACGCCGCCGACAAGGCCGTCCGGGCGCTGGCGGGAGTCGCGCCAGACACGGCGCTGACGGCCTCGGTCGCCTGTGGCGGCCGCGGCGCGCTGTCCACGAGACCGCGCGTCGAGGCTGGGGATTTCCCAGGTTGCGCCCCCGCCACGGATCCGCCGTGGACGCGCAATTCGCGGAAGGGCCCGAGCAGCTGGGACCGGGCGTCGCAAAACTGCTGCCAACGAGCCGCGGAAGCATGGCAGCCTCGCGACTTGGCCGGGTGGTGGGGGGTCGCTAACCGCCGCCACGCCCGGTGCACCCCGGAGTCTGGAGTGCTCAACTGCACGCCGAGGAGCGCGCAAGCGGCCATCAACTTGGCAGCATCAGCTGGCCGTAACTGGCGCTCGCTGCCGAACGCGGCGGCCGCGCCCCCCGCCGACTGCGAATGCGAGCCGCCGACAGGGGGTAAGCGCGCGGGCGCAGACGCGGCGGCCACTGCACGGCCCTCATGGGAGCCGCCCGCGCGCGCTCCCTCCTCAGCAGCAGAAGAAGAAGGACCGCGAGCGCGACCTCGCGAGCGTTCCGGGCGCTGCGAGCGGGACCTCGCCTCGGGCGCGCCTGCTCCTGGCTCCCCACCGACGGCACGAGCCCCTCCCTGCGGGGCCGCAGCAGCATCGCTGGCAGGGCGCATGCCTGCCGGCGGGGGCGGGAACGAGCTAACATCCCAGGGGGGCGCCGAAGCGGTGGGCACCGCGGGCGCTGCGCTGGCTGCAGAATTCACGACATGATCGTGCCGTGGACTACGCAAGGCGTCAGTGCGAAGAACGTTGCGCGGACCACTGGGTGCTGGCTCCCGCGAGGCGGGTGTTGGCGAGCTGGTGGTGCTGGGGGGCGCGAGAAGCGGCGGGCCCCCAGCCTCAGCGGACGCCGCCGCGTCGCCCTGATCGCCGGGGAATGGCGATTCCTGACGGCTGGTCGCAAGGTGCCCGTGCGGGCCCGCGCCCGCGGCAGGGCGGCGAGCCAGAACCAGGAGCGCGAACCTGCCCCACAAACACGTCGGGTACGCGGAAGCAGCATCGGCAGCCGCTATCACGTCGAATCGCTCGAACCGACCCTCGTCAATATCAGACAGCCAAGCAGGCTCGACGCGCGAGGGGGGGCGGACGGGGCGATTGCGCGTGGGGTCGTCCGCTCGATGGACATCAGTCGGGACGTAAAGCCCGCCCATGTAGAGCCCGCCTCCCAGGATGTAGGGCAAGCAGGTGCTCAACACATGCGAAAGTCCAGGACTGCTGCTCCGACCGTGGGCCGCCGCGCCTAGTGCCACTTGGGAGTCCAAGAGAACGGGGATCCGGGAGTCGGGGTTGCGGACGCAACAGTATTTGCACAGACTCTTGAACACTGTAGTCTCAAGGATATTGATATGGCGACGCATGCGGAACTCCCACTTATACGCCAACCGAAAGCGCAGAGCCTCCGACAGCTCACTGATCCAGCGCGGCGCGAGGGGGAGCTCAAGAGAAGGGAGCCCCGCCTCGCGGCGCAGCTGGGTCAGCTCGGGGCCCAGGAAGTGCCCGCGGCTCAGGACCATGAGCAAGTGACGGTCGGGAAGACGAGTATGCCAGCCGCCGTGCTCGGAGCGCCGCCACAATTCTTGTGACAGATGCGAACTGATGTCGCTGCGGACCACCCCGCCCCAGCCGAGGGAGGCATCCGTGCCGAACACTTCAGGGCAAGGCGTCGCCCTAAGGTCGGTCATCGCAACAAAAGCCAGGTAGGTACAGGCCTGCAATTCGTCGCGAACCGAGGGCGGGAGCTCATATTCGAGCCCGTCGTCGGGAAGGGTCGAGATGAAGGTGTAGATGTGAGTGAATATCGACAGGATGGGACGTCGATACAAAAACACCTGCACCCAACAACCCACGAGCGAGCTCAGCAACGCCCGAGTCGAGCGACCGAGGAATACCTGAATCAGGGTCAGGCGGCAGAGGGCCACAGTGCGGACCAGGGGAGCACACACTATGCCGATCCTGCCCTCCACCTCGGCGCCGACCACGACCTTGTGGGTTTCGCCCCTGGCCCTCTTGCCGGGGTGCTGAATGAGGCCCACCTGGGGGTAGCCGCGATCACACGCAGCAAAAACCTCCCTGTCGCGGCGTGTCGGGTCGTCGGGGCGCGGGGCGCTCCCGCGCCACGAGAGCTTCTGAAAGCCCGTGTGGTCGTCGATGTTTAACATCTCGACGTAGGGCCCCCGAGGGAACGGCAAGCGATGCACGGCCTGCTCGGAAGGCCGCAGCGCGCCGAAGCTGCGCAGCACGCCCTCGTGTGCGGAGTTGGCGATTTCCACTGCCATGTTGTCGCCCATGGCCAGCGCGTTAAGGCAGGGAGAAACGTCCAGCCCCTCAAGGTCTTTCCGCCACGCGTTGAAGCCCTTAAACCGCGAGCTGGGGAGCTTAACGCGGAGGGCGTTGCGGCGTGCGCGAGCTGGCGGAACCTTGAACGTGTAGTAAAACTCGCGCAGGTCGTCGCACGAGACCACCAGCCATTCTCCGGGCGCGAGACCCAGGCGGCACAGAAGGAAGCCCTGGCCGAGGCGCTGTGTGCTGGAGGAGACGCTGCTGCAACGACTGTTCACTACCGTCGGATTCAGGATGAGACGGTCATGGTACTCATCCTTCGGGACCCTGAACGCACCACAAGCCTCGTCCCAGGCGAGGTCGGCGGAGGGAGTAAGGTACAGGGCGCCGCAGGAGTCCCACTTGCGCAGAAGCTCCCACAGCTGCTCGCGATCCATATGCACACGAGCACCCGAAAAGCCCGAAGGCCACTCGTCCTCAGGTAGCCGCATGACTTCAGGGTCATGAAAAGCGGAGCGAACCAAATCGTCGGACAAGTACGGAGTGGGATCAAACGTAGGAGAGTAATCCCACTTGATGCGGGACGCCTGGACCCGGAGGTCGAAAGGCTCAGCCTGGGTAGGATCCCAGCCTGCCGCAGCCGCCAGCGAGCTAGCCAAGGGCGTGGCGCTGACGGGAAGTTGCCGCATGGGGGCGGGCACTTGGGAGGAGGAGGTGAACGAAGCCTCAAGAGCTGCGACATGGGTGGCCAGCCCATGGAGCGAGACTTCGGTAGAGTCGAACTTGGCAAAAGCCCGACCGAGGTCGCTCTTGCCACCGCGGGCAAGGCGAACTGCGATCCGACACAGACGCTCGAGGCGACTGCGGACACCCTCCTGGCAGGGTGTGACCGTTGCCCGCACCCTGGCTTCGGCGGGAGCGAAGCTGGGATGGCCCAAGGTGAGCCAGTTGAGCGCAACGACAGCATGCTGCGACAACGTGCGGGCGGCGCGCCTCACACGCCAGCGCTCACGCGCGCGACCCGTCAGGTGCCCGGGTGGCGGCGGTAAAGGCGGCGAGGGAGGGCACGGCCATGGATCGCGGGGAGCCGACTCCAACAGGTACGAGTCGTCCCAATCCGACGCGCAGAGGGATGAGCGGGTAAAAGCGGCAAGGGAACATCGAGTCCCCATCCCGACCTGGGCAAGAGCAGCAGCCCAGTGGGTGACGTCGATGCAGGCGCCTGGGAACAGGCGCAGCAGTGCGGACAGATCTGCCACGAAGGGCGCAGACCTGCCAGTGCAAGTGCTGGCACGCGAAGTGCCAGGAGCGGCGGCACTCGAATCAGGAGCCCCAGAAGCGGGGGCCTCGGCACCTGAACCAGCACCTGTAGAGGCGGCACGGTGAAAATTGCCAAAATGGCCACTCGGCCCTGAAGGGGAGCCAGGGGTAGAGCGAGAGTCGCGACAGCGGCACGAACTCCTCCCTGCGGGGCCGCAACAGCATCGCTGGAAGAGCGCGTGCCTACTCTCACGGCCTCGCTCAGCCCAGGCACGCCTGGCAGCAGCAGCGTCGTCGCTTACAGCGACTCGCCGCTGCGTGAACCCTCGGCCGGTGCACGCAGCTCGCGTGCGTCCACCCCTGTGGTGGGATGCGCCGCCGTGGAGGGCGGCTCCGCCGGCGGCCTGGGAGCCGGCGGAACGGGCGCGGCAAGGGCCTGCCGCCACCCGCACCAGGTCACGCGACACGGGGGGGGCTTGATCCCCGTGAGGAACCATGCGGTTCCGAGGTAGCCGCGGCCCCCCACCAGCTGGACGATGAACATGCACCGCTGCAGCGCCTCCCGCTGGCAGATGAAAGCCAGATCGAGAGCCCTCTGGGGCGCCTCGGCAGGCAGCCCCAGTGCGTCCCCTGCGACCCCCTCGGCGGAGCCGGCGACCGCAGCGGGGTCGGCCCGCCCAAGTGGCGGGGGGACGCGCGCGGGAGGGGCAGACGGGAGCGCCGGCGGAGGGGCGTTCGACCGAGCCTTCCCCCACGCTGAGACGAGCGCCGAAGCTGGGGTCCCAGCGCGCAGCTGGACGCGATGAGGTGGCGCAGGTGCCCTGGCCAACGTGGCCGCGATCCCGAATGGCTGAAAACCCAGACGAACCGCCACGTCGGCGAAGGGCTGGAGCGCCTCTAGCCTCGCGGAGGGCGCCCCCAGAGCGACGCGAGGCACACGGCCGTGACGGCGGCTCCAGCCCTGGTGGGGGCAGGAAGCCTGGAAGACACGGCGAAGTGGCCATAGGACAGCTTTGCGGCGGCGTGCCCAAATCGCGAGCTGCGGCGGGGGCTGAGGGATCGGTGCGACCCGTGCTCTGTGGCGCCGAAGCAGCGGCGCCCGGCAGGCAGGTACCAGCTACCCCGAAACCATCTGCAGCAGCAGCAGAAACATGCCGCGTAGCGCCTGACAACAAGGGGGCCGACACTGGCAGGGACGCGGGGTCCGTCGACGCCGAGGTTGGATTCCCGAGCAGCCCGAGCGGGTGCAAGATGGCGTGGGCGCTCGCACTGGAGGCACTGACCGCAAGCGGCTCCCTTGGAGGCAGGGGTGAGGCCCCTAGGCAGGGAATCGCCGACTTCCGGAGGGCGTCCGCCAACGAAGGGGACGAGCCTGGCAGGGACGCGGGGGGGGCCCCACGTACCCCGATCGACCACGGCAGGTCGCGAGGGCTCGAGCTGGACGCATTGCTCGCCAGGGGCCCTGCGCTCGCAGCAGAGGCGCTCTGAGTGGTTTCCGCCGGCGCCGAAGATGGACCTGGCGGGGACGCGGGGGGATCCGCGCGAACCCCGAGCGACCGCGGCGGGTCGCGAAGGCCCCAGCGAGCCACTCCGCTCGCAGGAAGCCCCGCGTTTGCAGCAGTGACTCCTTTGAACGACAGCGGGGGCTCGCCTGCGGAGGCAGCGGGAACAGAGGCCGCGGTGGAGCCACTCGACGCGACCCCACTTCCTCCGCTACCGAACGCGGCTGCGGCGGGCAAAGGAGTCGCCTGGCGAGCAGTCGCTGCGACAGCCCCCAGAGAAACAGCGGCGACGGCGGCGGGCGCCGTCGCAACCGCCGCCTCGTGACGTGGAGGGGCTAACAGAGACAAGGTCGCATCGCCGAGTCGCCCGAGCGAGCGCAACCCTTCGCGGGCGCTTGACTGGGGAGGTGGCCCTCCGGCAGCTGGCGCGCCGACACCGCCCTCGAGGTTAGTGAAAGGCAGGAGCCCTGCACGCTCACCATACCACATGCGCCCACGGGCAGCGCCCGCCCGAAGTGAGGCGGGACCAACCGCGCTACGGTGGAGCGGCGGCGGCGCATGAACATCCGCTTCTGGGACGGCAACTCCGGACGGTGGCCTCAGTTGCCTGGCCTGGGAGGGCGAATCCCCGGAGACACGATGCCAGTCCGCGCTCAGGGGTGTTCCGCTGGCCGCGCGGTCACCGTCGGCGACCGTGAAGCGCTCGGACAGAAGTGGCGACGCCGCAGTGCACGGCATACTCCCGCTGCTAAACAGCTGCACCCCATCCGAGGCAAGGGCCGCGCGGAGGGCGACCAAAGGCGGCACCCGTGAGCCTGCTTCGGAGCCGGAGAGGCCTGGCGGCGGATCCACACCCTGAGTGTCGGAGCCCGTGTGCAGGTCCCACAAGTGGAGGTCGGCGCGTAAGGCCGAGGTGGCCCTGGGGCCGCTCCGCGGCGGGGTGCCAGGCTGGTGGACTGCGGTGGCGGCTGGGGGGGCGGTACGAGCCCCTCCCTGCGGGGCCGTATCAGCATCGCTGGCAGGGCGCATGCCAACCCCTTTCGAGCCACACCGCGGCGCCGCCCCCGAAAAGGAGGGACTACCCCCGTCAAGGCCGCAGTCGGACATGGCCGCCGAAGAACCCCGAGGAGGGACGACGGAGCACCCCGCCTCCACCAGGGCCAACGCACCGCTCCAGGGGCGACCCTGTGGCGGCGGAGGCGGCGTCCTCAGTAGAGGAAGCGCGGCCTCTGACGCCGTGGCCCCAGGTCGGACCTGATAGACGACCGTGGGGCTCCAAGCCGCAGCAGCGCCACGGCGCGGGCATGCCGCACTGAGCCTCTGGGAACCAACCTCCAAGACGTCAAGGCCCGGAGGCGGCCCAATCTGCCTGACCGGAGGCCCAGGAGGCAGCGGGTCCAAGCCTGGAGGTGCGCGAATGCATCCGCCCCCGGCGGTCCGAGCAGCATCGTCGGCAGAAGTGGCCGCGGCGATGCCTCCAGCCGAAGGCCAGGAAACCGAGGCGGCGGCAGAGCCCGTGTGCCCCGCGAGTGACGCTCCCCCGCCCACGGTGGAGCAGGCGGGGCCCACAAAGTGGTCGCCATGCTTAGCGGCACAGGTGAGCCAGGTGGCGAAGTAGAGGCAAGGAGAAGGAGTTGGGGGGAGGTAAGAGAGATCCTCGTCCACCACTTCCCTTCCCAAGAGCGCAGTTATCTTCGCAGGGCACCCCTCTGGTGCTTCGGCGTTGAACACGCTGGCCTTGGGTTCGCTGGCAGCAGGAATGGCGGGCATGGCTTGCGCGGCGGCTGAAGCCCTTGGGCGGCGCGTCGGAGCGCCTTTGGCCACCGTGCCCTCCGTCGGGCGTCTCTGTCGCGGCGGCTGAAAGTCTTGCGTAGAAGCGGCGGCTGAGACCCCAGGCGCGGCGGCACATTGAACGCCCGAGACGAGGGCTGGCGCTGCGCCACGACGCAAGGCGTGGCGCTGCGGCGTGTGAGGCCCCCCTCCTACTCCTCTCCTCAGATGGGCCTCCTGCTCCGCCGCCCCAAAGGCCAAGGGGGAGAAGGCGAAGGAGGAGGGAGAGGAGTTTTGCGCCGAAGTCGGCGTGGAGAGCGCCGAAGACCACCAGACTGGTGCAGGCTGGAGAGACCTGCCAACGGCAGGACGTGGCATGGGCCCTGTCCGCACCGCCCGCCGAAGAGCGAGCGGCGACGGTGCTAGCAAGGCCCGGTGGCCACGGCAGGCAGGGTGCCGAAAGGCGCGCCTGCCCGACCGACCACCGCTCAGAACGGACGGTCGGCCCCGACGCTCGCTCTCGTCGTACGGGCCACAGGCGCCGGCCCGACCGACTTGGGCCAGCGCGGGGTGGCGAACCCGGAGCCGACGATCGCCGCGTAGGTGTCGAGGAAACCTGAACGGCGATGGCCCCGCGGGCCCCTGGCGCCCCGGCCGCGCGCGCGCGGGGAGGGGAGTGGGGGGCGAGCGGGGCAGCTATCAGGCCGAGAAGCTGCAGACGACTGCGTAGCGGGCGCGAATGGGGATAGAGAGGTGCAGGAGGAGGAGGAGGAGGAGGAGGAGGAGGAGGAGGAGGAGGAGGAGGAGGAGGAGGAGGAGGAGGAGGAGGAGGAGGAGGAGGAGGAGGGGGGGGAGACAAGCTAGGTGCGCTCGCGTCAACATCTGACATCCTACCCCTCCCTCCCATCCCTTCCCATTGAGCTACTTCATTGTCCTCTCACCGAATCGGGCTTCGCATCTGACCCTGTTACCTAAGAGGGAAAGGAGGAGGACGACGGCGCGATGAAAACGAAGACGACGACGACGAAGACGACGACGACGACGACAACCACGACGACGACGACGACGGCGGCGACGACGACGACGACGACGATGAGGACGACCGGCGACGAAGACGACGACGACGACGACGCGACCGCGCCGGAGCGGCACCCGCGCCAGCTGCCCGCTGCCGTTACGCGCGTCCCCCACCCGGATCTCAAATTTCTGCAGGGGTGAAAGGAGAGTAGCATTCATATTGGGTAATGGTAGAGTGGGTCCGATGTCAGAGTTGTGCAAGTGCATTCATATTGAGTAATGGTAGAGGTAGAAATTGCCAATCGCGACAAAGACGCAGACGACGATGCAGGTGCATTCATATTGAGTAATGGTAGAGGTAGAAATTGCCAATCGCGACAAAGACGCAGACGACGACGGCGGCGGCGGCGAGGGAAGCGGCAGCGGGCGAGGACAAATGTCAGAGAAGAGGATGGAGGGCTGCCAGGCTCGATGGTCTGGCTTCCCTGGACAGTCGGCTCAGGGGGGGGGGGCTTTCTGCGGCCCCAAAAATCAACGAATCGACACCGGATGTGTAATCACCTCCAATGTTTTTGCCGGGGATCATTTTCTAGATTTGGGGCTTCTTAAAAAGGATCGAAAACGTCGGCGCTGCAGCGGGAGCACGTTTTGGAACAACGAGAGGCGCAGAAATTGGGCCAGCGCTGCAGCGGGAGCACGATTCGGAACGAGCGGGAGCGCGGAAATGAGGCCAGCGCTGCAGCGGGAACACGATTCGGAAGGAGCGGGAGCCCGAAAATTAGGCCAGCGCCTCAGCGAGAGCAGCATTTTAGAAAAAAACACAAGCGAA
Organism: Prorocentrum cordatum; assembly: GCA_963575745.1. NCBI lineage: Eukaryota > Dinophyceae > Prorocentrales > Prorocentraceae > Prorocentrum > Prorocentrum cordatum. The sequence continues at coordinate 500,340 of CAUYUJ010011891.1, forward strand.
AACCCAACTCCGGGGAATCCTGTGTGTAAAAAAACAGTACGCGGGGGGGTGCCGAACATCTTCCGGACGCCATCAGGGGAAGTGGGAGAGTAGTATTCATATTGTGTAATTGTAGAAGGGGGAGGAGGGGGAGGAGGAGAGGAGGAGGAGGAGGAGGAGGAGGA
>CAUYUJ010011891.1:503003-510503 GCA_963575745.1 Prorocentrum cordatum
CCGCCGCGCTTCCGCCGCGGAAGAGATGCGAACTCATTCGATCCTCGAAGGCACGGGTTTTTCTGGAACGCGCCGTAGTAGCGACGGCGCGACCAGATCAACCGACGGACAACAGAAAACAGCTGGACACAGCCAAAATCAAAACCAAGTAGGCAGGGGGCAGCCGGCATTAGGAGACGATAACTGGGAAGTATTGGTCGGAAGGATTAAGGAGGATTCAACCCCATTGGGGGGCTGTGACGCCAGAGTGGGCCTCGAATTACGCGGGATGAAGCTGAATAAAGCGGGATCAAACAGCATTACGCCGAGTAAGCGGGATAAAAGCCGGACTAAGCGGGATTCACCCAGATTAAGCTGGGCTTCGGACCAGGGCAAAATCAGAATGTTACATTCGTGGAGTTGCACCCGAACCGACAAGACAGAGCGACCGAGAACCTCTGCCGAGGGATCCGGCGCGACCAGAGCAGCCGAAGAGGGGCCCAGGGGTCAACTAGAAGCACGCTCAAAAGACCGGCCAGGCAGGGAGCAGCCCGAGGGGGGCCGAGCGACCGAGGGCTCCAGCCGAGAGGCCAGACGCGCGACCAGAGCAGCAAACGGACCGCCGAGAGAAACACAACTAGACACCCTCAGAAACAGCTGTTGGCGTCGTCAGGCTGTGTGAGATTCTCCCCTCCCGCACAGTGGAGGCCCGACCACAAGAAACCTTCCCCAAGAAACCAGACCCTGAGACCCCAGGACGTTCATGGATGTTTGGTGTGGGGACGTCACGCTTTCCACCGAAACGCAAGAAACCCAAGGGCAGCCTGGAGGCAAGCAGGGTGTTTCTTAGCATGGATCTCCATTGTAACCCCCCCAAGCGGGGGGGAAGGCCAAAAATTTACCGCGCAAAGTGACGAGCGAACACTGCCCGCTTGGCATTGGGACTCCCAGTGTCAACGCGGGGCGATCGGGGCTCAATCCCCCCCTGCCTGGGCCTGGCGCTCCCCCGATGGCCCCCACATGACAGTGGGCCCTCGCTGCCCGAGAGAGGGCCGTCGGAGCCGAAGTTCCCCGACTCGTTCCCCCCCAAGTGGCCAAGTTGACGCTTGACCCCAGGTGTCGTGTGGGAAGTCTGGACTCACTTGCCCTGCCTCGGCCGGTCCCCCCCCCACGGCACATGTGAGAATGGGCTCCCTCTGTCGAATCGGTAATTCATCGGACCTCTCTGGCCCCCAAGACCTGGCCCTAAAGCACTAACTATTCGACAATGGGGCCCCCGCTGTCAAATGCGCCAGCGGTCTCACACACCCACCCCATGCTTTGGCCGGGCCTGCACAGTTCCGAGTGGGGCCTCACTGCCTGAGGGCCAGCCCCCCGAATGGCTCCCCCTCTGACAGCTTGGCCCCGGATCTACATCCCTGCTACAGGGGCCTCACGACTGGCCTCCGAAGAGGAGCGCGGGACCCCCCCCAGAATGGGGGCCCCTTCAAGACCAGAGAACCTCGAGGTTGACAACTTGCTTCTTCGGCCTCCCAGGTGCTCGCGCCTTCCGAAGCGTCTCCACGGCAGTTTCCGCCGCTCCTCTGGGTGCACGGCCGTCCCACCTGCACCAATCGCAGACATCTTAAGAAACGCTTGGCACTGGAACCCCCCGGTCAAAACGACTGGGTGCAGGCGGTGAGCCGTCAATCTGGCCGCCGCCCTCGCAGAGTTGCCTGCGCGTGTTTTCACTCCGGGGAGCCAGGGAGCCATAAGTCGTCGCTCCCCCGAAAAGCTCACAGGCGGCAAGATGCCGCATAGCATCCCCCGCCCAGTTGGGGGACAAGTCTCATGTATATCGTGGCCACGCAACAAAGGCCTCCGTGCCAAAGTGTCGCACAGCGATCCCCTGCCCATGCCCCCCCGCCACGTCTCGTGCTCCGACGGGGAGCTCCACCAAAAATCTCAGCGGCAAGATGCCGCAGCCAATGTGGAGCCGCGACGCGCGCGACGGGTGCGCAGAAGTGGTCGGGAAGTCCGCACGCAAAACCCTGCCAGCAGGGCATTCTGCGGGACGCCCGGTGGAGCCACGAAACGATGGAGGGCTGCTCCAGAATGGGTGGAGGGCACTGTGCGACACCCAAAGAGGCCCGTGACCTACAATCAAGGCGCGGTGGCGGGATGGGGCGAAGGCCACTACATAATCAAATAGTTCGTTCGAGCCTGACTCCTCCTCCCTGCCCCTGTCGAACCCTATGATTGCGAGGATGTCTCCAGCGAAACAGGCCATGCCACCCCGCGCGCAGCATTTCTGAGCCCAGAAGTGCGACTCGTCGTCGTCGTCATTGCCGTCTTCGGCGAGAGGGCGGGCGGGCGGGCACGCATGTGGCGAGTAGGAAAGAAGACGAGCTGTTTTCCCATGCCTTCCCCCGCATTGCCATGCGACTGGCAGACGCGAGCGCTACTTGTTGATGCCCACTGCGCTGCCGCGCATCGAGTGTCGTCGAATCATGTGTGTGTTGCTGACCCCCGCGCGCTGCCACGCGGCGAACGTGATAGATCAGCACGCCTTCCACCAGGCGCTGCCGCATGACGAGCACTCTCGGACTGTGCCTGCGCCGCTTTTCGCGGCGCCACGCGACGAGCATAGCCGACGATCGAGGGCTACTGGCGAATTGCATTATCATATGTTCCGTCGGACCCCTTGAGATTCGCTTGGGATCTCGGAGCTCAAATCTCGGACCTCAAGAATGGAGGTGCGGAAAGGGGGGGGAGAGGTCTCGGGCTGGGAGTTCGATAGGCATGGGGGCGGAGGCGGTAGCTCGCCGTTGTCGTCCTCGTCGTTTGCGTCGTCGTCGTCGACGGCGAGCGGGCGGGCGGGCGGGCATATGGCGAATAGAAAAGCCTCTGGGCCCAGCGCCTGTGCAAGCACTGGGCGATCTGGGCGCTCGCACAAAGCAAATTCAGCCAGGCGGTCGATGCACCCACCCTGAGCCTTGAGCCTTGAGCCACGCGCCCTTGAGCAATCAGCTTACCTTGGGCCAAGCGACAGCTGCATATTTGGCCATACCCACGGGAACACTTACATTACTGAATTTGCAGCGGGGAGCCCAGCGCCACACTCGAGAGCCCGCGACCCCCCGGCCGCCAGGCCAGGGCCATGCGACGCCATAGAATTGCAAGGCGGGCACGCGCCCGCGTCGTCCCGCCATCGTCGACGCCGACAAGCCCATAATCATCGCCCTCCTCCTCCGCCTCCTCCTCCTCCTCCTCATGATCAACGTCGTCATCGTCGTCATCGTCACCGTCGTCAGCATCATCATCATCATCATCATCATCATCATCATCATCAGCATCACCATCACCACCACCACCATCGTCGTTATAATCATCGTCGTCCTGATCTTCACCATTACCATCACCATCACCATCACCAGCACCATCATCATCATAAGCATCAGCAGCAGCACCAGCAACCGCAGCACCATAGTCACCACCACCACCACCACACTCATCATCACTTGCAGCGAGAACATCATCATGGCCAGCTTGGTCATCATGACCATCATGATCACCATCACCATGATAATCATCAGCAGCATCATCAGCATAAGCAATATCATCATCGCCGTTGCCATCAGCATCAGCATTGTCATCATCCTCCTCATCATAATCCTCATCATAATCCTCATCATCCTCATCATCAACATCATCCTCACCATCACCATCGTGCCGTCATCAGCGCACCCGCGACCCCCAGCGGCCATCTCATGGTCCCCCAATGGCCTCCCAATGGCCACGCGATGGCTCCTCGAACACTCACAAGAGACACGTGACGGCAGCCCCAGTTTCCCAGTCCCGAGGGATGGGGCGCTGGCCCGCACTACGCTGGACCCCCAGAATCGAACTAAAGTTCCGACAGTTTCGCAGCCCCCTAAGGATGGCGAGGTCTAACTAGTCTGGATCCACGTTGTTGCTCACCTGGATGTGTTTGTTTGTTCGTTTGTTTCACCTTGGCCTTTCCTCAAACTCGCAGCCTTTATCCTCGAGCCTCGATGCCCGAGCGCGCGCAGGTGACTGACCCAGTGCTTGTCGTCGTTGCCCCAGTAGGAGATCGCGTCGGGCTCCGACAACGCCGTCTCCTGCCCCTGCCGCCCTCTCCCTCCTGCGTCCTCGCCCTTGCCGCCCTCCTCCTGCACGCCCTCGCGCTGACCTCGAGCGTAAAAACCAGGGTGGACGCTCGAGACCACTGCGCTTCTCAGCGACGTGCGTTAGGCCTCTTTGGCTGCACGCAAGAGTGACCCTTGGCAAGCGTGATCGTTGGTACGCGGCTTTCGGGGTGCGCGGGGGGGGGGGCAAAACAGAGCGCGCAAACCGCCACTATCGCATCCCTTTCAGCCATCCGGACACTCCCGTGCTCCCGCGCCAAAAATGTAATTTCGGCGAAAGGTCACCCTCGCGCGTAGCTGACCGATCCCCATGCCCAGGGTGTCGGGGCTCCTGCCTCTCTGGAGGGTGCCACAGGGCCAAAAGGGAACGGCATCTTTCACCACCTGGGGAGGCGGGTCGGCCAGCGAGGACAAGGTCTATCCCCGATGGGGGTGGGAATTGAACTATCGATACTGAGCTTCCTAGGGTGGTGGCACCAGGAAGCTGTGCCCACTAACAAGGCCGAGGCGCCCCAAGACCATCACCTCAGCTCTCCGCCTGCTCCTTCCGCCTAGGACAGGCTCGTGTCGTGGCGACTTCGGCACTGTGGTCTCCGACACCGCGTGGGCCGTCTTGAACCATCGGCGCTGTCCGACACCGCAGATCGTTCGATCCCAGCCGGCTCTGGGCCGCTGGCGACACTCAACCCTACATGCCCGCGCTGGGGTCGCCGCCACTCAACGCGGCGCAGACCTGCCGCGACCCTGCGGTGGCGCAGCCGTCGCGCCGAGGAGGCAGGCCGTGCAAGCACGGCACGCCTCGGGAGGCCGCCTCGGATAAAACGCTGAGGGCAGTGGGCGGACTCTTCCTCCGCTTCTGTCCGCCTGCACGCCTGGCTCCTCCTTCCCCTCCGGAAGAAGAAGGAGCTCGGCATACACAAGTTCCGAGGTCGGCGCGGGCTTCTTGGATCGCGCCGAGCCCCCTCCCTGGCGCGCGCCGCACGCCAGGGGCGGCGCCAAGGGGCGCTGCCGGGGGGGCCCAGGGGAAGTCCCGCGCCGATCCGAACGTTTCCGCGCGGACCTCCGCGACCGGCAGCGGATCACGAGAGGCCTGCAACTCATTGCCTCTACAACTGCACTCTGCTCTCTCCCCTGGGGACTTGTTGAAAGCATCGCGCTCGTCCGCGTCCTGTGCTTTACTGCTTATGTGCGCTTCCGGTCCGAACGTTTTCGGTCCTTGCAAAATGGTGTTCCCGCTGCAGCAAAGGCTGGCTCCATTTCCGCCTTCTCGGTCCTTCAAAATGGTGCTCCCGCTGCACCACTGGCCTCACTTCCGCGTTTTCGATCCTTCTGAATGGTGCTCGCACTGCAGCCTTGGCCTCGTTCTGCGATCTTGGTCATGAACCGTAATGCTCCCACTGCGGCACTGGCCCCCTCTCCGTGTCTTTGTCCTTCTCAAAGGTGCTCCCGCTGCATCTATGGCGTCATGACCGTTATGCGATGCCGCTATGAGATGCCAAGCCTTGCTCTGCAATGCTGTGGTATGCAATGCTTGGCTAGGCAAGACCATCACATGTTAGATTGTGCAGCGCCATGCCACGGCATGCAAAGAAATAGTACTAGAACCATTGCGCGCTTCGCGCGCGCTCAAGTTCTAGCTAGCTTCTTGGGGCCTCCTCGGAGCATCCTGGACTGCTTCTTGAAGTCGTCATGGGACCTTCTTGGCATGTCTTCGGGAGCCTCTCAGAAAGAGTTTTGAAGCCTTCAGGTGCCGTCTTGGAGCCTCTTGGAGCCTCTTTTGGGCTTCTTGGGGGCCTCTTGGGGCCTCTTGGGGGCGTCTTGGGGCCTCTTAGGGGGCTTCCTGGGGGCATCTTGGGGCTTCTTGGGGGCGCGGAGAGCTTGATTTGTCAGTTCGCGTGCCCTCTCTTTGGCCACTCTTGGGGCCTTCTTGGGACCCTCTTGCGCCGTCTTGGGCGGCTCTGGGGCCGTCTCGGGGCTCTCTTGGGCCGTCTTGGGGCCCTCTTGGGGGCCTCTTGGGCCGTCTTGGAGCGGTTTTGGGAGCCTTTTGGGCTATGCTTTAGCGCCGGAAACACGAAACAGCGAGAAGCAAACAACAGTGTAAAAACAAATGACAATCAACGATTTTGCCCTCTCGGGGCGCTCTTGGGCGGCTACTAGGGCTGAGCAGGGTTCTGCCATGCTTACCAAGGGCTAGCAGGACTTGCTTTGCTTAGCAGAGTTTAGCGGGCCTTCACAGGGCGTACCAGATTTTAGCAAGGCTTCGCAAGGCTTGCCAGGGCGCACCAGGGCTCTGCAAGGCTTACCAAGGCTCAGCAGGACTTAGACGGGCTTAGCAAGGCTCCGCGGGATTTCGCAGGGCCTAGCAAAGCTTAGCAGGGCCTAGCAGGCTTCTGCAAGGCTTGAGAGAGCTGACCAGGGCGTGGCAGGGCTTGGCAGGGCTCACTATTGTTGATAGCAGGGCTTGCCAGGGCTTAGCAAGGCTTGGGTGGGCCTAGCAAAGCTTAGCGGGGCTTAGCAGGGCTTGGCAGATTGTAGCATGGCTTCGCAGCGCTTGGCGGGCCTTAGCAGGGCTCAGCCAAGCTCCGCAGGGCTTAGCAATAGCCCCCGCCCATTTGCGGCCGGCATTTTGGTTGTAACTTCAAAAGAAGTGCATGGACACATTGTTGAGGCTTGATGTATTCTACACTTTTCCTATGGCTGGCACCTGTTTGGGTTTCCAATATATTGGGTGGTTTCCGCTGTACTGGGTGTCGAACACATGGGGGTTCGAATACATCGGTTATCCAATGTCTTGGGTTTGTATGATCTATACATATAACTATATGTATATATATATACACACATATATATATATATGTATCGAGAATGGGTATCCCACATTGATTGGATTGCCAACGCCAGCCCGAACCAACACCCAAACCAACACCCAAACCCAAACCTCACAGTTCATGAGGCAAGTGTACCCCTAGTAGTAGTAGTAGTTGTAGTAGTAGTAGTAGTAGTCGTAGTAGTAGTAGTAGTAGTAGTAGTAGTAGTCGTAGTAGTAGTAGTAGTAGTAGTAGTAGTAGTAGTAATAGTAGTAGTAGTAGTAGTAAAAACAGCGATCGTAATAGTAATAGTAGTAAGTAGTAGCGGTAGTAGTAGTAGTGGAAGTAGTAGTAGTAGTAGTAGTAGTAGTAGTAGTAGTAGTAGTAGCAGTAGTAGTAGTAGTAGTAGTAGTAGTAGTAGTAGTAGTAGCAGTCGCGACATTAGTAACAGTAGTAGTAGAAGTAGGTGTAGCATTAGCAATAGTGGTAATACTAGCTTTCGTCGTAGTAGTTGTAGTAGTATGATTAGTAGTACCAGTAGTAGTAGTAGTAGTAGTAGTAGTAGT
>CAUYUJ010011891.1:515503-520503 GCA_963575745.1 Prorocentrum cordatum
TCCTCCTCCTCCTCCTCCTAGTCCTCCTCCTCCTTGTCCTCCTCGTCCTCCTCCTGCTCCTCCTCGCATCCTCCTGGTCCTCCTTCTCCCGCATCAAAGACCGACCCCCTGACCACTCCAGGGATACGTCTGACCAGAGCTTCCAAGGGCACTCGGCCGTGGCCAAGGGAATCCCACATGAAGCCCGAGAACGCCGCACAGAAGCCGAACCTCAACACTCGATCCTGAATCCTCGCCTGGCGAAAGGGAGGAGGAGAAGGAGGAGGAGGAGGAGGAGGAGGAGGAGGGGGAGGAGGAGGAGGAGGAGGAGGAGGAGGAGGAGGAGAAGGAGGTGGAGGTGGAGGAAGAGGAGGGGGAAGCGGAGGAGGAGGAGGAGGAGGAGGAGGAGGAGGAGGAGAAGGAGGTGGAGGAGGAGGAGGGGCAGGCTGTCCTTCGGGTCCATGAGGGGGACCCTGTAGCCGCTCTGCTGCACCGGCTGCACCGGCATGCCCTGCGCCGCCCCACTGCCACCCCCACCGCGGCAGGGCTGTGGGAAGCGGACAAAGGGGGCTCCCTGTCCGCCCGCCTCCCTCTGGTTCTCCTCCTCCTCCCTCGTCTTCCTTCTCCTCCCTCTTCTCTCGCCCCTCCTCCCTCCTCCATTTGTTTCCCTGATAAAAAATACTCTCCTCCCTCCTCCCACTCCTCTCTTCCCTCCTCCCTCCTCCATGTGTTTCCCTTATATATAAAGAAACTCCTCCCTGTCGCACCCCAGAGGCCGGTCAACGAAAAGGGGGAAAAGGAAAGGTCACGCACAGGGGGGGCGGGCAGCCCTAGACCGCCCACTCCTCTCTTCCCTCCTCCCTCCTCCATTCGTTGCCCTTTTAGAAAACTCCTCCCTGTCGCACCCAAAGGCCGGTCAACAGCACGGGCAGAGAACCAAAAAGAGGTCACACGCGGGGGGCGGGGAGCCCTGGACCGCGAGGTCGGGCAGCCGCTTCGCCCTCACAAGTGAGTCAGGAAACGCGCCCTTGCCTCGCCGCAAGGCTGGTCCAGTCGGCCGTGATCCCTCGCAAAAAATACGCGCAGGTCCACATGGCCGTGCTCTCACCCCTGTCCCCATGTGCCCGACGTCCTGCTCCTCGACGCGCATCTTCGCCTTCGCCGCTGTCAAGGCGATCTGAGGGGGGAACTTTCAGAGCGGCCAGTGTTTTCTTTGGGGGGGGGGAGGCGTTGGGGAATGGGGCCGAGCAAAAGCCCATAGCATGTTCCTTCGGGCGCCCCGTGGGGCTTCCTCGTCGCTCGGGCATCTCCCGACCCGGGGCAATCCAGACCCGGGTCAGTCAGGCCTTGCAGAACCCTGCGAGATCCTGCAGGATCCTGCACCCGAACCCGGGTCAGGGCAAAGGATCCTGCAGGATCCTGCAGGATCCTGCACCCAACGCCCGGGTCCGTGCGACCCTGGCCCTGCAGGATCCTGCAAAACCCGGCGCTCTGGCCGACCCCCCGCTTGCAGTTGACCCCCGCCTCTCGAGCCCCGAGGCCGCCACGGGCTTTTCCGCCCTCGCCGGAGGCAGGCGGCCTGCCGCTCCGCGGGAACGGCCCCTCTTGCGCACCATGCTGGCAGAGGGGCGGGCGAGGCGGGCGAGGAGGCGAGCGGCGAGGGCAAGGGCCCCGATGTGCTTGCGGCTGGCGCTGGAGAGATGGCGTGCCGCACCGATGTCCGGGAATCGCGCGCGCGCATCGCGCTGCGCGCACGAGCGGAGGTGCAGGAGCAGGAGGAGGAGGAGGAGGAGGAAGAGGAGGAGGAGGTCAGGCCACGTTGCAGCAGAAGGAGGAGGAGGAGAAGAAGAAGAAAGAGGTGCCCTCCCCAAAATGCGGCCGGGGCCGCCTCGCTCGGCGGCGGGACTCCGCGGTTCCCCTGGGGGAACGGGACCCGTCGCCAACCCCCGCCCCCTTGACCCATGTTTGCGATCGCGCGAGGAAAGCACGCCGTCCCTGTGAGCCGTTTTCCACCACCGCCAGAAGTTGGAGGGGGAGGGGGTCATCCTCCTCCTCCTCCTCCTCCTCCTCCTCCTCCTCCTCCTCATCATCATCATCATCATCATCATCATCATCATCATCATCATCATCATCATCATCATCATCATCATCATCATCATCATCATCATCATCATCATCATCATCATCATCATCATCTCATCATCCTCATCCTCATCATCCTCATCCTCATCCTCATCCTCCTCCTTCTCCTCCTCCTCCCTCCTCCTCCGTCCTCCCTCCTCCTCCTTCTCTCTCCTCCTCCTCCTCCCCCTCCTCCTCCTCCTCCTCCTCCTCCTCCTCCTCCTCCTCCTCCTCCCCCTCCTCCTCCTTCTCCTCCCCTCCTCCCTCCTCCTCCTCCTCCACCTCCTCCTCCTCCCCCTCCTCCTCCTCCTCCTCCTCCTCCTCCCCCTCCTCCTTCCTCCTCCTCCAGCCTGTGAGGCGATCCCCCCCCCACCGCGGGGGATCGCCTCCTCGGCGCACGCCGTGCCCCCGCCGGGGGGGCCCTGTCCCCAGCGGTGGAGGCAGCGTGCCATAAGCGGGGCTGGCGTCGCCGCAGCGATTGCTGTCTTGCCGACGCCAGCCTCGGGTCGGGCATGTCCTCCCTCCTACAAGTCGGTTGTTCCCATCGTACTTAAGGAGCACATCCCAGGAATCATTTCGAGCACCCAGAGAAGTGTCGAAAGAGTGTCGAAAGGGTGTCGAAGCAGTGTCGAAAGAGTGTCGAGCCCCCGGATTTTGGTACCTTTGGGGGGCTCGACATTCTTTCTGGTGTTCAAGGCTAAAGTAGGTTGGAACATCATAATCCTACAGGCGGATTTTGGGGGCAACGATCGGGGGGACTGGCATAGGGGGTGGCATCGACCTAGAATCGGCGATGCATCGCCGATAGATCGGCGACAGGCCTCTGATAGTGAGTCCGCACCTTCCTTTGGCGGGTTGGGGCTACCGGGCCCCTATCGGCGATCAATGGGCGATTGGGGGTCGATGCATCCCCCCCTATGCCTATCCCCCCTATCGTTGCCCCTGAGGATTGTGGACGAAAAACAAGCAACACTTTAAAACAATGCCCAAAGAAAATCGATAAATGATAAAACAATCGTCCCAAGACATTTGTTTGTTCTTATGTTTGAAGAATATGCCTCCTGTAGAGGGGCATGCCCGACTTTGCGCCAACCGCAAGCACAATATTTCGGAGGTCTGTGCGGATCTTTTGGACCTGGCCCCCCTCCCTGGCGCGCAAGAAATCCGCGCAGACCTCCGGGAGTTCATGCTCATGCCGGTGCTTCTCCCTCGACTGGTGTGGCTCTTACCCTCCAAGCCTTTCCACGCCTCGCGTCCCGAACCATTGGCAGAACGGATTCGACTTGGAGGCGGCCAGGGGGTTTGAACTGGTTGGGACCCCAGGAAATCTGCCAGGAAGGGGGGATGAAACCAAATCCGCTCAAAATCGGCGGGGTCCATCTGGTGCAGCTTTTCACACCAGATCCGTCTTTCACAATCCCGGGGCCCGAAAACGGCCCCCAGAGACAGAATAAGGGAAAAAACCTAACCGAACCCAGAACCTCGAACCTGCCCGCCCTTTTTACTGGCCAGAACCAGTGCTGGGCCACCTCAGACCCCAGACGGCTCCAAGATTCGACGAGGATTCGACGCGGGTTTCGCGGCGCCGCATCGCACGCTATCTTTCCAACGCCAACCATAGGGAGGGCACGCCCGCATCTCTGGTACGCAACCGCGAAGCAGTCACGCACATCGCAGACGTGGCATGGCTAAAACATTCGCTCCTCGAGGCTGGCGCGGGCCACATCACTCCAGGCGAGGCTGGAACAAGAATTATCCAGGAACGTACCCAGAACCCCGACGTCATGATTCTGTCCTAGCGTCGACCCCAAAGGTCTCGACCCATGCCCCAGGACTGGCTTCTCATCCTGACTCGTTTTTCGATGGTCACGGGGCCTGGCGAGGACTCCCAGTGGCCGAATCATGGCGAGAAGCCTCCCGCCGTCGCATTTCAGGCCATCTTTCAAACGCCCACCGCCAGTCGAAGAGGAGGGGGAGGAGGAGGGGGAGGAGGACAGGAAGGAGAAAAAGGAGGATGAGGAGGAGGTGGAGGAGGAGGAGGAGAAGGAGAAGGAGGAGGGAGGAGGAGGAGGATGAGGAGGAGGAGGAGGAGGAGGAGAGGGAGGAAGAGGAGGAAGAGGAGGAGGAGGAGGGGAAGGAGTAAGAGGAGGAGGAGGAGGAGGGGAGGAGGAGGCGGGGAGGAGGAGAGGAGGAGGAGGAGGAAGAGGCAGAGCGTCCTCAAGAGAATCCCAAATCATTACCGCGCCACTCTACGACGAGGGAGACAGAGGGGCAGAGGTATCCCATCTGACCCTCTCCTCCTCTCCTCCTTCCTCCTCCTCCTCTCCTCCTCCTCCTCCTCCTCCTCCTCCTCCTCCTCCTTCTCCTCCTCCTCTCCTCCTTCCTCGTCCTCGTCCTCCTCCTCGTCCTCCTCCTCCCACACCCCCTCCTCTCCTCCTGTTCTTACCCCTTCTCCTCCTCCTCCTCCTCCTCGTCCTCCTCCTCCACCTCCTCCTCCTCCTCCTCCTCCTCCTCCATCGCCGCCTCTTCCTCCTCTTCCTCCTCCTGCTCCTTCTCCTCCTCCTTCTGCTCCTCCTCCTTCTGCTCCTCCTCCTCCTCCTCCGCCTCATCCTCCTCCTCCTCTTTCCATCTTTTCAGGCCCTCAGTCGAAGATGGACCAGTCCTCCGCCCCCGCCGGCGGCGCTGTCGCCGCCGCGGGCGGCGCGGCCGCCGCCGCCGCCACGGGGGGCGCGGACGGTGTCGGGCCGCGGACGACCGGGCTCCCAGGGGGAGCCGAGGGGAGGAGAGAGGAGACGGCGACGATGATGATAGTGGTGACGCTGGTGGTGGTGGTGGTGGTGGTGGTGGTGGTGGTGGTGGTGGTGGTGGTGGTGGTGACGATGATGTTGGTGCTGCTGCTG